>JASJET010000265.1:882500-1380000 GCA_034092305.1 Diaprepes abbreviatus | reverse complement strand
GGATCTGATTGCACATTTCCAACCGTCTCGGCCGATCATCGTCATAAAGAGCCTGCACCTTTTTTGAATGAAACGGGTAGAGTTGTTCTTCTCTTAGTATCCTCCATGAACTAGCCTAACAGAGCCGCACTTCATTCCCAATTTTTCTAGTACTAATACCTGGATTATCTTCAATAATTTCAAGCACTCTTTCTTCTTGTTGCACGTTTCTAGCAGTTCTAGGTCTTCCCCTATTTCCATTATAACTTTTAAAGGAACCACATTCCGCAAGCCTCCTGTGCACACTGGAAAATGTTTGAGCATGAGGGATATTTCTTTCCGGATAACTCTCCATATAATATCTTCTTGCCAACTCTGCATTACCATTTGCTTTTCCATAACAAAAATGGATATCACAATATTCGATATTTGAATATTGGTGATTAGCCATTATTAGTTATTTTAAGATTATAAATTAAATAGTTTAAAAAGCGAATTTATTTGATGTTAAACTGACAGCTCTAGTATACTTTGATAGCTATTTACCTGGTAGCTGGTGGTAATGAAATCAGAAAAGTAAATTTACCACTTAATTTTTAAGGGTGATTTACGTCTAAACCGTTGGGTTTAGCGATGTAAATAAAGAGCACCTTTTTTAAAGGCCTGGCATCAGTCTTCCAGAAATTATGCCAAAAACTACT
This sequence comes from Diaprepes abbreviatus, assembly GCA_034092305.1. NCBI lineage: Eukaryota > Metazoa > Arthropoda > Insecta > Coleoptera > Curculionidae > Diaprepes > Diaprepes abbreviatus. The sequence continues at coordinate 1,379,320 of JASJET010000265.1, read as the reverse complement.
GTAGCTGTCAACACTAAAAAATTATGACAAAAAAATAATTTTCAATGTAGGTAAAGTGCCCTCTAGCGGCAAACAATCAATGTGAATTGTTACTAAAATGATGAAGCGCAGAAGACTTAGCCTATCTTTCAAATATTAGTCAAATCGGTTTTCCTGTAAGCGAGTAATTCAAAAAACAAAAAATAAAAACTTGAACTTGGACGGCTTGTAACTCGAAAACGAATGACATTTTGAAAAAAAATTATATGAAGCTCTACCCTTATTTTGTCAAGTAGAATCACCCCCTTAAGTTTCGTGATCGATTTTTGAATCACCCTGTATATATATATATATATATATATATATATATATATATATATATATATATATATATATATATATATATATATATATATATATATATATATATATATATATATATATATATATATATATATATATATAATGTAATTTATAAGATGTCATGTTTGGGTTGCCAGGGTTGTTACGTGGGTCAAACTGGACAGTGGCTCAAACAGCGGGTTACCCAACACAAAAGCGATTGCCGATTGGGAAAAAACACGTGTGCTGTAGTTGAACACTATTTAAATACAGGTCATCATTTTGATTATAACAACATAAAAATTTTAGAATATCAAAACAATTATAAAAGTCGTCTATTCCTGGAAATGTATCATATTAAAAAAACAAAAAACACCATAAACTATAAATCTGATACTAACCAACTTAGCAACATCTACTGTAATATTTTAAATTTAATCTAAACTGTATATACTACCTTAAAAGAAAAATTTTTTTGTTATCAGAAAGAACCCTTTTTCGTCTCGTTAATAATAATGATGTATCACTGTATAAATATACAAACCTAAATGTTTATTGATGTTTTACACTTCGTACGATGTTGAGTGTGTTTAGGGTTGATTTCTTAGAAGGAAACTCTAATTTGTAAATATTTTAATTACATATTAGTTTTGTTTAACTGTTTGTGAACTACCTGTTGTGTGTTTGATTTTTAGTTTTTTACTCCTGAAGAAGGCATAAAATAAATGTCGAAATATTGAGTATTAAAAGAAAAATGAGTTAATTATTCTTATCCTACAGACCGCAACCCGATAAACTCCTTCCAAAATTATTAAGGTACGGTCGATAACAAAAAAGAAAAACAATATATATATATATATATATATATATATATATATATATATATATATATATCGTAAGTTTTCACGGATGGTGGAATGAATGGTTTGGTTATTCCAGGTTTCAATCCGTTCGTTCAAAAAATCGTTTTCACGGCGTTTCGCCAAAATCTCATTTGGCATTTTCAAGTGTGGTTCGTCTCGTTACTTGCTGAGAACTGATGGTGGCCTCTGATGAATATTGGATCAGGGAACGCCTACTTGGGTTGGTACCTCTCATTTGTTCACTACTTCGTTCTATCGATTTTTCTTGATTGCGCCTTTCAGAATGTCGCAAATGAGTAAGTGGGATGTGTTAGATGTCTATCTGTATGCGCTAACGTTTGTTTCTTTGACCCAAAGGTCGTAAACCAGGGAATTGGCTTGATAATGAAAAATTGTTCAGGGAATTTACCGATAAAATCGTTGGCGTAACGTCGTATAATGATTCGCTTTCAAAATCAATATTAACGCGTCTGCCGAGTCTATCGGTTTGTATGACAGGGTCATCCAAGTGAATAAGATTCCGCTGAAAAATTATGTTATCATTGTGGTATGGTTGTGATTGTTGAAAGGAAGGGCACCCAGCAGGGGGTGCCGGAGAGCACCCACCGTAACCTCCCGACCCAGGGAAAACCCAGGCCTTCTCACCTTTCTTGCTGTTATTATGTGGCATTGTGTTTTGTTGAGCCATTTATGCTCTTAAATTTGGAAGAATTTGAAGTGTTGTTGTTTGAGCCAAAAGTCAAACAAGACGCGTAGTGGAAGTGAGCCGAAGTGCTCTACGGGCCTTGTGCAATGAGATTGGGGGAGTCTAATTATTGGAAAATAAGAACTTTTTTGTTGCAACTTGTTGTGTGTGATTTTGTGGTGTTTGTTTGTAACGAGAAAGCCAATCTAAATTTGGTAAATTGATTGTCCTTTTTGTCGGAAAGGAATTTCGCAAAATTAAATTTTTATTTCACGTTGTGTATCCGAAATCCGGTAGTCTTCTCCGAAATTCTAGAATTTTTGTTGTGCCAAAATTTCCGAAGTGTTTACCAATTTAGGGGAAAAAATCGTGCTGGACCAGCCTTAGGGTCTAAGTATTTTTCCGGTCGTTTTTGTTATATGGGGGGATGGTTCAAGGCTTATAAAAGTCCTTTAATGTTTATGGAGGGTGAGTTGCGTGGAACACTATTTAATGTTTTCGCGAACTTTATGACAGTGATCTGTAATTGCAACACCAGTTCGCGTATGCAATTACGAATAACGCCCGTCTTTCGAACGATAGTATATCGGGCTCTGAGGTTTAGAAACCTATCTTACCTTTAACCCTATGAATTTGATCAGAGGAACCCCGATATACCGTATTTAATCCGATTTGTGCAAGAAAACAAAAAATTGAATGATTTTTAATATCTTCAGGCGCCCCAGCCTTTGGCAATTTCCCGGGAAAAGCTACTAGTTCGTCCAGGGCCTCGGAGGTACTTTGTTTTAGCTTAAAATTAACACTATCCTTTCAGCCACGCAGCCGTCTGATAAGATCGTCGATGTTGTTTATTTTCTGGGCTGTTCAGCCTTCCTGAAGAAATATCTTCTTGAATTTGTCAAATAATTTGGAGAATTTCCCTCTAAAATACGAATTTCGTTTGAAAAATACGAATTTCTTTTAAAAAAATACAATATTTGACAAATTCGGACGTTTTTCTTGAAAACAGGTGGCTTCTTTCTTCAAAACTGTTGATTTCGTGAATTTTGTCTATCTTCCTTGAGCATAAATAAATGGCAACGACTTTTTAGCTAACGATTGCCTAAAAAGTGAGGTTTATATAGTTTCCGAGAGCTTTCTCTACTCTCTTGTGTGTAACCAATCGGAACAAAGCGAACTTTTGATTGGACACTTTTTCTGCTACGCTGGAACTATATAAGAAAATTGCATTGTGCGATTGCCGTCATTAAAAAATAAGCTGACGCTCATTAAGACAGTACTTAGGCCAGTGCTGACGTACGGGTCAGTAGCGTGGCGCTACGCTGCTGCAACGTACATCAAAAGGCTAGAAGCTCAGGAAAACATAGGCTTGAGAATGGCCTTAGACGCCCCGTGGTTCGTCAGGAACGAACAAATACGTAGAGAGATGAGATGGACTCCTCTACGAGAAGTCTTAAGACAAAAGGCTGCAAAAGCCTTTCAAAAAGCTGAACTCCATGATAATCCACTGATTAGGCAATCAGTAGATTATGACCCGGAAATAGATGCTAGGAAACACAAAAGACCTAGACTTCAGGTCTAGGTGAAGCAAGGAGATGACTCCAGTGGGAAAAGGAACAGAAGATCAAGGAAAACATCAAGAGAAGAAAGAAGATCATCGGACAGGTAGGAGTTTCAGAGCCCGAGGAATATCCCTCAAGGGCTGCAACATACATTTTGCAGGAATGAGTGAGATGAATGAATGTAGAGCGAATGGGGTAGAGAGCAACCTTGCATTGTACGCGAAATGCAAGGAAGTGCCGAAGCAATAGGAGCACCGGCTCCTGGAGCGGAAACACCAAAGAGTGATGACCGGAGGTTTATAAGGCCAAGGCCCGGAAACCAATGGGACACTCACAGTGCACTTCTGTAGACTATAGCTTCGCTATAGGAAACAGAAGAAGATCGTGGGGACCCTCAGTCCAGGGGGGGGGGGGGTTAGCCGGTAAGAATCCGGCACTACCCGAACACTTCGTGCGGGTGTCTATGCAAGATTTCCCCTCCGCAAAAAAAACAAAAAAAATATTGCCGTCATTGTATCCGTCGGATCGAAACGAATCTTTCAGTATTCGATTGGATTTTTCATTATGCAACTTCTCATTCCATTGTAAATTTGGTTATTCGTGAGGGATATTTACAACATGAATGTCGAGTTTTGTTTAGCTGGCTCGCTTCCTGATTGGATGAGCGGCTTCGCAGGCTCCTCCCCTCTGCCGAGTGCGATATATTTGGTTCTTGTATGCTGGTCTCTCGTGTATTGGTTGATCTTTGTTGTTTAGTTTTTTGTTTTTTTTTATTAATGTTTTCCGTGTTGTTGGAATATGTATAGCATCGTCTCTTTTATTCAGCGGTCCCGCTTTTTCGATTTCTAGGGCCTCTCTAATGACGTGTACCTTGTAGTTCTGTATTGGTGCTATTTCTTTTGCCTTTTCAAAGTCGATGGTATGTCCGGTTGTTTGGTGATGTTGAAATAGGGCTGAGATTGTCTATTTGTTTTTGACTCTATTTTTATGTTCTTGGATTCTTGCTGATATGCGCCTGTTTGTTTGTTCTATATAAGTTTAATGGCAATCTGCACATGGAATGCTGTAAACGCCATGATTTTCAAGGATGGTTTTATCTATATACCCAGGATGTTGGCTATTGTTTTTGTGATTTAAATATGGGCTGTATGTCGTGTTTACTTAAGATTCTTCCTGCCCCCATTACAGTTAGCCACAATCAGAAAAGAATGGACGTAACTAGCAAATTTAAGGCTTGAGAAATATTCAAATTTTAGAAATAGATTAATAAAAGCAAATTTAAAAAACAGAGTTTTAAGAAAGTTAAAAATTTAACATGCAAATAAGCCCTAAATTTTTTAAAATCCGCAAGATTTGATTTTTTTTATATACAGGACACAATATCGATACTAACCTTTACTCCATGTTGCAAAAGAACACTGCTCACACTTCAACAATTCCAATTGAGACATGTCAACGTGCTGGGTTTCAATGTGCCGTTTCAAATTATTTTTATTACATGTCGTTTGATCACAATGGGGGCACGAGTATCTCACTAAAAAGTTAAGGTAATTTTATTACGAGGTCTAGGGTTAGTTTATTTTGTAGAAACTTGATCAAATTTCAGCTATTTGAACGTTTTTTGTGTTAATTAATAGTGACGTTTTAGTGTCTTCTACACCAACACCAGGGTTGTTTTAGAAAGTTACGGATCTATTTATTATATTGTCTTTGATATTTCCATTACAAAAGTTCTTACCGTTTTCTTCTTTGGAATGTTTTAATTTTATGTGCGCAAACAAACTCCTTTTTTTCACAGTTAATGCACATTCAGGGCATTTTACATCGATATTACTTTTATGATCAACTTTATGGGAATTAAAACTGCCTTGACTTTTTGTGGTAAAAGGACATAATCCACATTTTAGTAACGGCAACTCTTCTGGTTTTCTATTGAAAATAAGATGTTTGGCAATTATTTGGAATACCAAAAACATATATATATATATATATATATATATATATATATATATATATATATATATATATATATATACATGTGTTTATGCGGTTTTCACGGATTCCTCCGTGTGAGATGCAATATGCCGTTGTAGTGCTGAAATCACATTCAGCAAACATACAACTATATGCAGCTCCATGTATGAATGAAGTAAAATGCGAACAGTAAATGCAAACTGCGTTCCAACCATATCCTTTCCGTGTTAGAGTTTGCACAGTTTGAACAAATTGCTAAGGAACACAATTTATCTTATTTCACCACCATCGAAATGATGGCCTACCTGTACCACCATACTGAGAAGAAAGTCAAACACCCTCCCCGCAGTGGTACGGCAGAGGTACATGTTTCGTCTCTACTAGACTCATCAGGGTACCGACATGCACCTGGCTATGCAAAGGACAGATCGGAAGGAAGCACGCAAATATTGAACGCGGCTTCGCCAACCTCCCGCCGGATGGCGTATATATGTTTATGCGGCTTTCACGGATTCCTCCGTATGAGATGCAATAGCAGTGGATATATCCACATTATGCCGTTGTAGTGAAATCACATTCAGCCAACTGTGCAACCTCTAACACGGAAAGGATATCGTTGGAACGAAGATTGCATTTACTGTTCGCATTTTACATCATATATATATATATATATATATATATATATATATATATATATATATATATATATATATACATATATAAACAAGGTTTTTTGCATACCCTCTAATTCGAGATCGTAGAATGCGATTCTGGCTTTGGTTTTTCACAATTTTTTTTTTAATTTCAAGGAAAACACGGAAAATCATCGTTACTTTAGGGTTAATTTTTTGCATTGAATCGTTAAAATTTGGCTACATCTACGAATTTCACGCTTATAGAAGCTCCTCTTAGAAATAAAATTTCATTAACATACATTTTTTATTCCGAAAAATCAAGGAAAACGACTTTCGATCTTACCAGCAGATTTAAACAATACATTTGTTTGAAGATTGTTTATGATCGGTGGGGGAAGGGCTTTTTTGATGTTTGACAGATATAAGTATGTCTGCTTATTTTTGATTTCAGTTTTATTAGTTGTCATAACCTTTTTTAGTGTTTTTCAGTGTTACTATAAATGCGACGTTTGCAATGAATATCAACAAAAAAAGGATTTAGAAACTTATTTTTAATTGTAAATATTGCTAGGTATTGAAATCATGGTTCTTGGGTTTAGACCGTGTCAAATTTGAATTATTATTCGACGTTTCGCCTGCGATTGCACGAGGCATCTTCAGGGATCTTTACTCCACGAGATTAGAACCCTGAATGATAATGATTCAGTGTGACGAAAAAAATTATTCACATACTTCCTGGTATGTGAATAATTTTTTTGTGAAACTATGTGGGACAGCTAAAAAACAACTTCGAGTTTCATTTATTACGACTCCAAAATGGGGTATGCAAAAAATCAGAAAAAAATTCGATGTTTCCGCTATTTCAAATAATTACCAAATGTTTAATAAAAAGCCATTCTATTAAAAAAAAAAGCTTCTGTGGTTATTCAAAGATGAAAAGCTTCAACATTATACCTAATGCAAATTATTTTTAATTTTATTCAATGATTTTATTACCTGTGCCTTGCAAGATGGCTTTTAAAATGAGAACGGTATATCGATTTGTGTCCACATTCGTAACATTCATACGATTTACATACATGCTGCTTAAATGATTCTTCAACTGGTGTAGTGAATGTACATTTAGAACATTCAAACCTTTTGGTGTGTTTCTGTCCAATGTGGTATTGAAGAGACCCTGAAAAAAATAAAAAGAGAAAAATTATTTTGTCTGTTTTTCTTTCTAACTAAATTTGCAAGAACTTATCATGCACAATTTTTGTGCCGTACTAAGATACAGAGATCAGTGGGTACTGCAAGTGGGCGGCATAAGTAGTGAAATCGACAATTTAAACCAATAATTAAAAATTTTTCCCACAATCAAAGCCTTGTGCAATATGTACATATGTATATATATATATATATATATATATATATATATATATATATATATATATATATATATATATATATATATATTTATATATATTTTCTTTTATTTTGTCTTTTCTTGGGTTTAGGTTCTATATTCAACAAAAAATGCAAACAACTAACGTTTCGCCCTTTATTTAAGGCATTTTTTCTTCCAAAAAATTTTTATACAATTAAAACACCCACATAAAAAAAATATCTACAATTTCAAAAAACAAACAAGACACTTTTAAAAACAGTATTTAAATTTTTAAAAATATTTAATTTTACCGGTACACACCTTGACATTTTGCTACTCTATTACTAAATAAAATTCAAACTTTACATCGTCTACTGAGGATACATGGAATGCGAATGTGTTTTATTTTTTTTGTATTTTTTATATTTTACAATGCATAAAAAAACAAGGTATACGTTTAGTTTCATGTTTAAGAGGATATTCAATTTTTGATTCTTATTTGACAGGATCGAAAACTTAGTATTTTTGTTTAAATTAGGCTTGTGTAAATGTGGCTCAAATTTCCCATATCCGTTCTGTCGTTAACAGTGTTTTTATCTTTTTTAATTTCAATCATTTCCTTCATCTGTAATTTTTGGTAATTCATATCTTTGTTTTTTATTAAGGTACTGTTATAATCAAAAGTATGTTTTTTGTCCTGTGTGTGTTTGTTTAACGCTGTTGAGGCGTTTTTCGTATATTTATGGCCATTTAATCTGTTCTTCAGCAATTGGCTCGTCATGCCTATATATATTTTTGGGACAATTTGTGCAAGAGATCGAATATATTACATTTGATTTATTCATTAGAGGAGTTTTACTTTTTAAATTTGTGAACAATGTATTTAATTTATTATGTGACTTGTGGCATACGATAATATCATGCTTTTTTAAAATGTATTTTATTTTTTCTGACAGCTACATATTCTGCTGTTTATGTTCTATGTTTTTTGTTTTTACATTATTATAAAACTTATATGTTCGTTTATCAATTATTTTGGTGATAGTCTTTTCGTTGAAATTATTATTTATTAGTGTCTTTTTTACTTTTTGCAGTATTTTTGGTGCGTTATATATATATATATATATATATATATATATATATATATATATATATATATATATATATATATATATATATATAACGCACTACAATTTGCGAACTAGAATACCGCTAATGTAAATACTGCACTAGACTACTTTTACAATATTATCTATGATCTTTTTAATCATTATGTTTTTTCCTTTGAGCCTGCCAAGAGTTGCCGACTTCGATTAATGCCGAGTGCACCACACGAATTTCTCAGAAACCCTTGTGCCTTCGGCAGCCGAGGTCAAAGGAGATAATGAAAGCGTCTGGGATACAAGTCGCACTGCTCGCGAATAACTGAAATATTAAATTGGCTTGTAGTATCCCTGACGCTTTTATTATCTCCTTTGATGCCGGCCGTCGAAGGCGCTCGATATCAATCGAAGTCGGCAAAATTTAAAGAAGGGGCGTGGAATGTTTATATGCACCTTTGGGAAGGTGCAATGTCCTATAAATTTCGAAATCTGATGAAAAGTTGTATAAAAGAAAGGGATATATTTAATATAAAGTCGCCAAATATACTTACATGGTTTATTTGTTTTAAATGAACATAGCACACATAAATATTCTTCTTTTCTCTCACTATCTGGCACATGGCGTCTCTCTTTATGAGAGTTTAAACCTTGTCTTGTTGTAGCCTTATAACTACAACTATCACAATAATAATATTTAACAAATTTCTGATGTATTCGTTTTATGTGGCTATTTAGGCTATGTTTAGCTAAAATATATATATACAGAATATTAATAATTATGTAGGAAAATTTATAAAAATTAACTTTCCGAGTGTGTATTCTTTGTTAAAGATATGTATCACCGTTAAGGATTAGATAGGTTATTTTATTTTATTTGTGTAATATACCATAAGGAATGTACTATTTGAGTTTACTCTGTGATGTACTGTTTGAGATAAATAAATAAAAAAAAATATATTAAAATAAGTTGTTTTCCTATGTAGGTAAGCTGTTTAGCATTTTTACAATACAAAAATATTAAATTGCCAATATTTCAAAGACTACAAATTTTTCGAATAAATACCCTTATAAAAAGTCAACCTTATTTTTAATGCTACATAAGATAACATTATAAAAATATGAGGTTTGCATTTAAAAAAACTGACTTTTAACGATTTTTTCAAGTTAACATTTAATGTTAATTTTTCATTATCCTGTATTTATTTATTATCACAATATTAACACAGTCCAATAAAAAGTGTCAAGATTTTGAGAATATTTTGATCGAATCAATCGTGGCAGTGTGTTGTGAGACAAGCTGTATACAAAATTGTTATAAAAATGAATAAATCATTATTGAATTCTAGAACATTCAAAAATGATTCATGAAACATACAAATTATTTTTTTCTGAGATGACAACCAATGTCAATGTAAAATTTCGTTCTTTACCTTTAAACATTTTCACACAATAAGGGCATTCTAATGATTTTATGGTCTGATGGGAAACCAAATGTACTTTCAGTTTTTCTTTATTACAATGCGAATATGGGCAGTGAAAACAGTAAAACAAATCTTCCTTTGTAAGTGCCGTATGCTTTATTTTTAAATGTTTTTTATATATATCTATATGAAGTGTTTTATACGGACAATGTGGACAATCTTTAACAGTTCGAGAATTAATTCTGATTGGCCTAAAAAAAAAAAAATTGTAAAAGATACGTTAAAAGTTTGTTCTCTCATTCACAAACATAGTCTAACTTTAAAATTGGTTTATGTTGACAATAAAGGGTTTAAACTGACAAGTGCAATAATCGGTCAGCCAAGTTTTGACACTTCAAAAATAAAAAGATTGTTTTTTTATTACCAAATGAGCAAAAATGGAAAATTTTGTTTATTTTCAGGAGATAGTGACTGCTCTTACTGATTCCAAGGTTTTATCTCACTATCATCTGTATTATTTTCCTATATAAAGGTATGTTGTTGACATACAAAATGCCAATTATGGCAATATCATACGCAAAACAAAATGAACTAACTGTAAAGGCTAACTTCATAGGAACTAGATTTAAAAGCTTAAACTGGTTGTTAATTGTCAACTTAAACCAATTTGGAAGTTAAACCAAGCTCAATGGTTAAACCAAATATTATTCTGTGAATCTCCTTTGGTTAAATCACGTTAGTGAATTTTATTTACTTTTGTAATTTTATTTGTAAAAAAAAAACACTGACCAGCATTTTCTCAATATGAAACAATGCTAGATATTAATAATTTTTTTATGAGAGATTTTAAAGGCACTTTTACAGTAAATTAAAAGGCTTTAATGAATTTGTTGAGTGCCAATAAATTGGGATATCCATAATATTACTTACAACAAAAGATTTTTATGCAATTTTTTGAGTCTAGAAATTGTTGAACCATATACAACAAATTGTCCATACTTTTCGTAAACTTGCAACTTTTCTAGCTTAATAGTTAGAGTAGGTTGACCTTTAATAATTTCATAATTATCAGTTTGAAATTCTTCAACAGTATCGTTCTCATATTTCAATGGTAGATCCATAGGTCTTGAAGAGTAAAGCGTCAATAATGTTTTTTTAAAAGAATTCTGATTTAAAATTACGCATATATAGAAAGTTTTATTATTCTAAAATATCAACATAACATAGATATTTCTGTTTCAAAATATTCGTCAAACTATTCAAATAAAAATTTAACAAAAATCTTAATTAAAAAAAAAAAACAAGTGGCGACACCTCAAAACAAGAAAGTTCGCCACACAAACAACTTGATTCGAATAATCCACGGATTTTTGAAAATAAATGGATGACAGGTGGTAATGGAGCTGTCAAATGAAAAATGTCCGGAGTATGCTCTGCGCCATTTTGGGTAAAGTGACATTTTGGCACGTCAAATTAACCGTCAAAAGTCAAAAAATAGTGTCATTGTTGTTATTAGGGCTATTCTTTTCAGAAATTACCACTTTCACTTCTGTCACTTGAAGTAATCATGATCACTTCAGCCCAATGACAAGTAAATGCATATTCAAAAGAACATGAAGTTATCAGTTTCACTTTGTTCACTTTGATGAATTGATAATTACTCAAAAGAATATAGCCATTATTGTAAAATAATCTTTGTTTTTCTTTGGATTAAATTTATTTTAAATAACTTAATAACTAAGGAATATGCACCAAGCCATCAGTCAAATATTTAGGTGTAAATATAGACCACAAAATTATCTTAAATTGGCACTTTGGAACTGTTAAACAAAAAATGTATACAAAGGGCCCTTAGGAGTCTAATATACAAAGAAAAAGGCATATCAAAAAAAAACAACTCATATATACAAAGCAATATACTGACTTTAATAGGAATACATACCTCCTATATACAGTAATTGCAGGAAGCCAGCACTCATAAGACTTGAAACGGTAGAAACCACTGCTCTATGTGGTATCACTAAAATCCATCGTAATAGCTATCCACCAATCAATTATTGTATGAATTCACTAAACATCTAGCCGATTATTGCAATACTTCCTGTCCTGACAAGTAAGTTTGAAAGAAAACCTGAAACTTGACCGGTGATAGAGGAACTGTGTAAGACCAGGGGCCGGAACCATAGGCCAGCCCGAAGACCCCCATTAATGATACTATTCAACCTTTAATATACTTTTTTTATTATTTTGTGATGATTTGTAGGGGCTTGAAGACCAAACGTACTATAAATAAGTTTTTTATTCAGAAGGACCTCGTTTGTTGGCTTGTAGGGTTCAAATTTATATGTCCTAATAAATTATAATCAATAATATTTATTTAATATATAGTGTAGCATAGTGTTTAACACAGTCTAAGGAGGTAAAATGTTGCATTTAACATTATTTAAATTGAATGTTACTTATTTAAATAAAAGATTTAAATATCTTATAAATTGTTACTTCTCAAATTTTTTATAAGTTGTTTTAATGAAAACAATTATGTTACACTTAACTGTTTCAAAGTAAGATACTCGACCGTTTGGGGATATAGGGACACAAGTGTTTATGTTAAATTCATGATTAGAACTAGCCGTAGGAAAACAATTTTTAAACAGCACGCTCATACTATTGAGATATGAACAGAATTTAGTGTAATAATTTTGTATGTCTATAATCTCAAATTTACTTGAAATTTGCGAGGCATTCAACTTTCTAAGGATTAATTAGAAATTAAAATACTGAAAATAACGGGGTACCACCTAATTAACATTTTAGCTGTTTTTTCAAAAAATAAAACGTTTTGAAGAAACGGTTCGTCAACATATTACTTTTTTTAATGACTAGTTATTTTAAACAACCAAAAATATAATAAAAAAATTTAATCCATTTTTACGACCGACCAATAGAATGGCAGATATCCACACATAACAATCAATTGACACGAATTGGATAAGTTGGGTAAGGTTATAACGTAATACTGTCATTTTATCTCTTTCTACCATTCGTTTCGTTCAACTACTTATGTCGATGAAATTTCGGAAAGGTGTGCAAATTGCTTCAAACGTTGTCAGTGGGAGGTAAACGATTACGCTTAGTCGTTATAATTTTTCAGTGGCGACAGCGTATTCACTGTTATTATAACTTCACCTTACCCAAAATGGCGCATAGCATGGTCCGGACATTTTCTGTTTATTTGACGATCAGTACATTTACTTTATACGTGCGTGGAATAATCGCGTTTTGTGCAAATCTCTTGAATGTTAGATAAAGGAGGATGACTGTGAGCAAACACCAAACCAAAAAAAAATCCAAACTGAGAAGAAGAAATTTAGATACCTAACGCCATCATCCACGAACTTGACATCTAAAGCCGCGTCCATATTACTAAAAACTTACGTTGTGTGTGGCCTGTGGCACAGAATGTATGCGCACATATACAATTTATGCGAATGTGGACCTGTTCGCTGTATACAAACGCACGCCGCAAAAATATTCGCTACATTCAACGTACGCAATGCATCGCTTGTCGGTTTTTTTCAGACGTCAAACGGATTTGCGTCGCAACATCGTTTTAGTGTGACGTATTTTTTTACATATTTAGGTTATATTATTTTCCACCTTCCTTTAAATGAATTAATCTGCGACCACGTGTTATGTGAGGAGAAAAACCACAAAAAATAAAAAAAAAGCAATATTGGATTCTACATTAACATATTTATGGTGAATCCTACATTCAACACTAAACATTTTTTACTAATATGGACGCGGCTTAACGTTCTTGTTCTGGGCTTAGTTCATACCACTACCCATAGACATAAAAGTTAAATATGTAGACTGTAGATCATGGATTTCCTTACACGTGCGTGGTAGTACCTTACTTTCTAAAGCCGCGTCCACATTAGTACAAAATGTGTCATACGTTGAATGTAGGATTCGCCACAAATATTGCATCTTGCTGACATAAATATTTATGTTGTATGTCGTGTCCGGCAGAAAATTTATTACTTACGTTTTAAAAATTTCAATAATGTTTGGTGAGAAAAAAAACCATGGAAAATCAAGTCACAAAATATCCCTCTACGATATTTTGTACAAATTATTCTAGTAGAGGGATGTTTTGTGAACATCAATGAGACTATTTTTTTTTTACCTTTGACGGTTAATTTGATTTGCCGAAACTTCATTTTTTCCCAATATAGCGACAAGCATACTCTGGAAAATTTTAGTTTGATAGTTCAATTCAATCTGTTATCCATTTTATTTTTTCAATCCCTGTATATCTAACAATCAGCTGTTTATGACAGTTATATTTCCTCTTCTTTTTTGCTACCGAGGTCTTTGTTACTGCCTCATAAAGGCTGTATTCTTTTGAGTAATTATCACTGATCATGTGAATATGCATTTACTTTTCATTGGGTAGAAGTGATCATGATCACTTCAAGTGACAGAACTGAAAGTGATAATTACTAAAAAAAATATACCTTAGTATTTTATGATCTACAATTTACCCTCCAAATGCATGAATATAATACGATATGATTTCTTTACCAGTACCATAAAGAAAACAAGGACATATATAATTTGTGTTGGGTTTTGGAGTGTAAAAGTGTAGTTTTTGTATAAAAGTGTTATTAATAGTTAACTAATAACTAAGGAACAATTAAAATATAAAAAAAGCTCTTTTTGTCACAATGGTTATATCTAGATAGTTTTAATGGGGTTGTAATAAAAATGATATTTTAAATTATTAATAAAGTGATAACAAAATTTAAACTATTTTATGTATTTTAATTGAAACGCCCCATAGTAAACAATGACCATCGGAATGACTGCCCCTTTATTAAAAAATCCCCAAATGCAATTTGGAGCTATAACATTTTTCGCTAAGCAACATAAAGGTGATACTTGTGGAAGCAATGGTTTGCCGTTGACTCCAAACTCGATAATAATTGTGGGTAAAGCGCAATATTTAAAGACAATTAAAAGCCCATTTTTGTGTCAGTATTTAGACATAATTAGAGGAAAACATGGTAAGTTTTTCACATAATATTAGACTTAAAAAGTTAACTTATTTTTTTTAGAACGTACAATAGTAGTGTCTCAATATTGTGGTACACCATTAGTAAATGTATTGGAAAAACAAAAATTCTCTCTATACGAAATTAAGAAAATTTTTTATCAGACTCTTAAAGGATTAAGTTTGTTACATAAAAAGAAAATTATTCATCGATCTCTAAGTAATGAAAACATACTGTTGCAAGACAATGGAGATATTAAGCTATTTAATTATGGTTTATTTAATATGTCTGATTATGGAACATTGGTGTCGTTCCCAGTTTTGTAAGTTTATACTGTTTAAAAATTTACTTATTGCAATCTTTGTAACCCTATAAAATAACATTATTTTTGAGGTTATGTGGTTTTGTTGACATGTTTATCTTCTTATTGGTAGTAATTGTGTTTTAGAAATAAGACTCCGTGGCGCAACGGTAGCGCGTCTGACTCCAGATCAGAAGGTTGCGTGTTCAAATCACGTCGGGGTCAAGCAACTTTTTTTAAATTTTTCATATATTTTATTTTTATAAAATTAATATAGAACCAGCACGATTTCTTTTTAGTAACGTAAAATAAATTTTTAGTGAAATATAGGAAAACGTTTTCTTGAAAAAAAAAAAAAATTGCGGTTTTTGACTCATCATTTATCCGCTTGCCCCCCTGGAACAATAAAAGGTTGGCTTGTCCCTGCTCGGGCGCCATGTCGCAAATAGTCATGCCCCCTGAGATGGTAAGGACTTATGAGTAGCGACTAATTTTCGACCACCGTAAAATGTATGACTGTATGTTTCGTCCCGGCATCGCTGGTGGACTCATCAGTGGGATCCACCTATAGCTTTCCCAGACATCCTGTTTGTCATGTTTTCTACAAAACTCAGACTCCTATTTAGTTAGGTTTTATCGTCGAATAATAGTAAGATGATGGTTTCACAATAGGAAGTCCTACTTAAGCCAAATTTGTCGGAGAACAACGGTGGGATGTTCTTACTACAACACCATTTTTCACAGTTAATAAAAAAGCAAAGATCTGCACTTACATTTCGAGGTATTGTAAAACAGCGTACTTTTTTGAAAAGCTCATTATTTTCTCCAGAAATGTTATGCCGACAATCTCTAACCTAGAATATTGTATTTTTATCTTATTTTCCCCTACTAGTGTTTTGTCTTGTATCTGCTTTTTTTTTTTGATTTTATGAACTTTGTATTTATCTGTTTTATACTTGTATGTGCTTTGCCAACAAGAATTCGTATCTTTGACAATAAAGATTCTTTTGAATTGAATCGAACTTTATATACCATATCTGAAGAAGCTGCTGGCAAAAACAGTGTAAATTTAAATAAGAATGTGTTTTACTTATCACGGTCGTAAACTATTTATTTATTTCTTGTAATTTTTAGACAAGTTCTCTATACAGCACCTGAAGTATACCTAAATGGGCACAACAATGTCCATACAGATCCAAAAGTTGATATTTGGTCCCTGGGAATCTGTCTAGTAGAGCTGGCCCTAAATAAAGTCTTGTGGACTTCATTAAAGTTAGGACAAAAAATTAGAAAAGTTTTAAGTCTTTTGCAGGCAAACACATCCATATTTGAAAAAATTGCCAGGGAGCATAATTGTTATGAGCAGTATTTGGTAGGTCATTCAGCTGTAGGCGCACGCATTTAACGATGTTCTTATACTCATTCCTCTTTTAGGAACTACCCGAAGATCTCAGAGAAATTATCGACCAATGTTTAAATATTTATCCAAGCAACAGACCGACATGCGAAGAATTATTAGAAAAAGAATATTTTTCAGAATTCAAAGAAGAATCAGTTAGCAGAAAGAGTAAAATTTGCGAACCATTTGAAATATTTACGATACAAGAACTGTATCATTGGTGGCAGTTAGCCGGTGGCGATGTTTACCAAGAATTAAAAAAACAGGGACTTATCAGGTCTAGTCCCCCAATTTTGTCTCTTCCAAGGTAAACAGTAATATTTTATAAGCGTGATATTGTTTACAACATATTTAGTTAAACAAACATTAATGACATCGGAGTAAAATTTCTCTGAGCTGTTTTTGGGCTAGAATTGCAGTGAGAGCTTTCAATAGTTACCGAGAGATTCCGCTGGTGCAAAGCATAGTTAACGTACTGGTTATTTTAGTTGTACTGTGACCGTGTTTCGATACAAAAAATTATTTCATAGAAATCCTGCAAATACATTTTTAGAAAAAGCGTTTCTTGTAATTAACGGATTTCTGTTGCGACGATCTCGATGTAGCATCATTTATGATTTTTCGTAGAATTACTTTCATAATTTTCTGAATTTTCAATCAATAATAAATAGGAAATATAGATTTATTTTTTCGCCTGTTTTCTCGTGTTGTGGTCCATGTCACCAGGGTTAATTATTTTGTATGTGTGTTAATTTAGAAGTTTAACACAACCAAGGGGTTTGTGGTGAGGATCCCACCAGACTTCCTGACCATTTTAATATTTATGACAGCATTTACTCCGTTGATTCATAGATGTCGTTCGACTGGCGATATTTTTCAGTCTGACATCGAAGTTGGTAGACGGCAGGTGTAATATCCTGCCGACATACCTTGAAATTTATGGTTCATATATCAATTATTTCCTGCTAATGTTGCTCTCGGTCCGATACAGCTCCACTGACGAAATCATGAGGTGATCGAAACGCGTATGGAGAGAGGACCAGAGCGATATTTGCAGGAAATAAACTGTTTGTACATATATTTTTCATATTCTCTGCCTGAAAGGAGAATTACATATAAAACAAACTAGTTTTGTGGCTCCTGAGAGCTCTGCTCGATCAGAAAATAACAAGTTGTCTCCAAAAGAGCAACCCGTAATATCCTGAATTTCGCAGTGATGTCGCGCTCTGAAATCGGGAAAGCACCGAATCAAAGTGCCGCCACCTCAATGTTCGATGTTTGGTTGTGTCGCCTCGAAACACGAAGTTTTCGATTTTAATTGTATTTTGATCAATTCATTTTATTTATTTAGGGAGTTTAGAGTTATTTTAAAAAGGTTTTTAATATGTTTTTGTAAATGTCAGACGTACCTTTACAACACGTTTCTATACTAAAATGCATTTATTTTTTAATTTATTGACAAAAAATTTAAGATGTTTTAGCAACGAATTTAAATTGAAGAAAATTAATTTAGAGTCGTAGCCTCAAATATATTTAAATCAAAAAAATACTAAATTTAAAATCAAGTAATCACAAACTGAATCCTTAAGAATTTATGTAATAAAAGATTTTTTATAAGTTTCTATCTTTGATTTAACAACAGCATCTTTTAGTAGAGACTTGAATTTCAATAATCTTTTTTAGTTTGGTACTGATAGAGAGCACAATATTGGGCCAAGAAAGAAATCCAGCAACTCTCTATGACCCCAGAATAGTACAAATGCCTCTGGACTCTCTTTATCAAAGATTCGCCCACATTCCTTTTCCAGCTTTTTATCCGTTGATCCATTGCAAATCTGATATTATAATGAACGCAGACCCACCTGCATACAATGCAACGGGACTTCCGTTGGTGATTAAGGAAAGAGACCCCGAGTATCAGCTGCATCGGGTGATTTTGTTGAGAAGGCTTTTACATGTAAGAGAGAATTATTTTGAATTATGTTTTACTTAATGTGGCTTTATATAGGTCTTAACAACTGTCACCAAATTAATTATGTCATTATGGAGGTAATATCACATTCTAATGTAGTAAACTTTGAAAATAAATCTGACGGTCTTTGATTATGATTAGTATGATAGCTAAAAAGATGAGGTAATTGGTATTGAGTAACAAAATACGTTCAATAGTTTTTGTGAAATTGGGGTCACTGGTTTGAAAATACTGTTTTGGGAAAAAGGGAATTAAAGTTAAAAGAGAGCAGTGTGCAGTTAATTAAATAATTTATTTTTTACCTAAACTAAACGATATATTTTAGGCTCGTCAAGATTGGCAATAAATTAGGAGTATTCTAACAATAAAAAGAGTTCTTTCCACAGGGCTGACGTTCAGTGTGCAATTATCAGTTGACTACTTCGAATATTTGCTTACTGCGGGTATAGTTCGGAGGTTTATAACGTTGTCAATTTTCACTGAATCAACTTAAAATTTTAACAGTATGAGAAGTTGAACTTCAAGAGCATGTAACTAAAAAAAATTTTTTTAAAAGTTACAATTAGATGTGACTTAAATAAACGTGTATCAATGTTTACCATTTAGGCATCCCTTAAACTATATTAAATTGTTTTTATAATACCATGTTCATTACAGGGCTATCCATTTACTAAAGATTTAATAATAGAAGAAGCACATAAAGATATCCCACCCCTTTTAAGAGGTGAGATTTGGGCGGCCCTGTTAAATGTTGGGGCAAATTACGAGACCGAATATTTAAGGATTGATAAATATACACATACTACTACAGACAGACAGGTGGGTTTTAATTTATTTGTAATAATTGTAGCTTGTATTTATATAGTTAATACAATAAGGTTATAATAAAGCCTAAATGGCTCAACAGAAAAAAAATAAAATGTAGTTTTATATTTGACATAAAAAGCAGCAGAAAAAACAGCTCTAAAAACCACCCCCATAAGGCTCATTTTTCACTAAAATGACCATGATCAGCCTTATTTTTACAACAAATATGCGAAATATCAAAGTAATAACGCCCCTCTATTAAACGAAAATATCACTTGTCACAGGTTATTGTTTGAAAACCCAATGTTTATTTGACAGCCAAAGATCATTTTAACCATATTTTGCACAAGAGCTGTTTAGGCCTCTTTTCTACAAACCCCCTTTATATATAAGGACCTTTCGACACAACCGCCGTATAGATTTACCTATACAGGTTGACACCTGTACCGAAGAAAACATATGTACTCACACCTGTATCGCGTTAAGGCCATTTTGGTCAACAACTATTAGTAATATGACGTCATGGTCGATCACTTCTTGAGCAAATAGATCAGTCTAAGGGTTAAATTTAATTTGGACCTTTCTGGTCAACAGTCCCTTGTCATGTGGCATCATTGTCAATAAAAAAAAAGTTCTTTGTGGAAGTTAAGCAGTTTTTAGAATTTTCTCTCGGCCATTTTGAATACTTCAGGATTTCTTCGCGCTAAAAAGGGCTGATGCCATCGAGATGTCACCGCGCTCTGATAAACTACTTTAATGTCATTATGTTTTTTTTTATATACAGTATGTCCATAAAGTTGTGCATATATTTGATTAAAATTAAGGCTATATATTCTGAAAAAATGTCCAAAGACGTCGACTAATTTATCAAATTGTACATTTTTTACACTTGAGCCATTAATACAGAGGTTCTCATTTAGAAGATAAGGCATCATAGATCATTTTTTTAATGTAGGCTATTACGCTGTGCAATACTTTATGGACTTACTGTATATATTAAGCTGAAATATAAAACTACAAATGTAACAGATTAGTACAATATGTTTTCACTAAGAGTACTTCCGTTTTTAGATTGAAGTAGACATTCCAAGGTGTCATCAGTACAACGAACTTTTATCCTCAATGGAAGGACATAAGAAACTGAAACGTATATTAAAAGCCTGGGTGTATAAAAATTCCCATTATGTCTATTGGCAAGGACTCGATTCTTTGACAGCGCCCTTTTTGTACTTGAATTTTAATGATGAAGGTACAAAAAATTTTCATTAATAAGCTACCCAAACAGCACAAATACGTCTTAAAGACGTCCATAAAACGTTTGATCTCAACATTCAGGACGTCTTATGGATGTCCATAATAGACGAATGACGTTGTATAGACATCTTATGTTACAAAAGGTAACGTCTTTAAGACATTTGCTTACAACGTCTTATGGACGTCCCAACATTAAAACAACATATTCCACCCATAAAATTATGTACATTAAAAAGGGTCCCTTTAATTTTTTTGTTTGTCTTGTTTACAAAGTCAAACCGTAATTATTCAAAAGTCCAAGAAATAACTTTAATTAAGAAAAAATCAAGAGCAAAATATACACTACCATTTTAAATAACTACAAGTTCCGCATGAATAATTTGCTTTAAAAAATATGTTCAACATAATCTCTTTATACAAAAAAATACATAACTTAAGCATAATGTAAACTTTTTCTAATTTGAAATTGAGAAAGTGAGGTAGAAGAGCCAATATTTTCAGAACTACTACTGTTTGAACTATAAGTGAACCTATCAAATTTAAGCCTTAGTTTATCCTTTCGATATAATAACTCTAAAAGGTAGACTATCCACAAAATAAAAGTTTATTGAAATAAAAAGTACACAAATCTTTAAATAGTTTTAAAAACAAGAATTTTTATTTAGTCGAATAACAAATCTAGTCTGATGCACTTTTCAGCCATGTTTGGATTGAAATTTCTTCATTCTTCCGATTTTTTGCCAGTCCTGTTGTCTTTGTAGATCCTAATAACAAACTGATTTTAATTTTATAGAATAAAGTTTATCATTTGTGAGAGTAAATTTTTTGATATTTTTGCGAATTTTTATAATTGTCCTCTACTATAGAATCATGACTTATGCTATTTCAAGGTTAATATGTATAATGAAAGACAGAACTTACTCATAATAAGTCTCGCCAAGTTGGAATCGTAGAACTTTCTCTTTCCTTTTCGTACTAATCAACTGTACATGGTAATTTTACAAGCTCGCTTTACAAAGTCATAAATGCTTCCTACTCCCAGTTTTGAAATTTCTAAAACCTTAAACAAAATTACTTCTTGTAATTAACAAAACCCTATTTTCTATGTTCTTTAAATATCAACCAATCATCAGGAACAAAATAAATCTTACAGGTTTCATTAGTGGAGCACTCCATAAACAAACATTTCGCCTTCCACTTCATTAGTAACATTTCTTGTAATATTTAGGACCGGGTCTAAATGAGCTGTGCAAGCCTTTTTCGCACAGATAATATTTTTGAAGATTTCATTTCATACTTCTAACATAGAGTTACTACAAAAATATAAGCGGTAAAGCATTCGGGAATTTCCTGTAACACAACCTATAAATAACGTTACTGTTTTTCCTAAGTACATATGATTCTCAATCTTACCTTAAGTATTACATAAACACGAATAAAAAAGATTTTCAGAGGCACATAGATAAATCAACTATTTTAATAAAATTCTTTCAGAAGCTAAATTTTTACAGTCGGCACCCCAACAACATTAAAAATGAATAACAACATGACGAAACACAAATACAAAACTGAAAAATGACAGTTGACAGAAACAAAAGGCGGGTTTTTTAAAGTTATAGTTTCGCTGGCATCATATTTATGTGTGTCATTGTTATCGGTACATCAAACAGTCTGTGACAAAAAGCACCAAAGTATTGATAAAAAAGATCACGCAAAAGTTCTATTAACCAAGGTCGTAGTGAGGCTACTAAAAATTTGTCGTTCAATCAAAAATTTTAACCTCAACTTGTATTCAGCTGAGCTCTGTGTGGCGTTGCAAACTTATTACCCAACTGCGACAAAATCCATAGGGAAGGAAATGCTTTTTAGTTTTTATCAACTAAATTATACACAACTGTATTAATTTTTATATAAAAAGTAGTATGTAGACTTTTAAAAGATGTCTTTAAGACGTTGTATATAGACGTCTTATGGATGTCTTTAAAACAACGTCTATAAGACGCCTTATTTATGTCTTAAGACGTTCAGACATAATCTGGATATAAAAATGACGTCTATAAGACGTCTAGTGCTGTGTGGGTAACCCACAGACCTATACTATATTAATGTCTAAATTTCTTAAAACTTTTAAAAGATTTTTTAATTTAAAACTTCTCTAACACGACACCTTATTTTTTTTTAGCAAAAGCATTCGCTTGTTTATCAGCATTTGTACCCAAGTTTCTGCATAAATTTTTTTTGAAGGACAACTCTGCAGTCATAGAAGAGTATCTGTGCAAGTTTTCACAATTGATTGCGTTCCATTATCCTGATCTAGCGAATCATCTGCACGAAATCAATTTTTATCCACAGTTGTTTGCGATTCCATGGTTTTTGACGTTGTTTTCACGTAAGTAATATAAAGATTATTACATTCTTCATTTCTGGCACTTTAATGTAAAACAGGGCAAACACATACAAAGACAGAGTGAGACAACTGCAAAAAATTTGGTTTTTGAATCAGTTGTGCCATGAATTTAGCCAGTTTTTTCAACTAAGAGGATTCCTCCGTGTGAGATGCAATATATATATATATATATATATATATATATATATATATATATATATATATATATATATATATATATATGTTTATGCGGCTTTCACGGATTCCTCCGTGTGAGATGCAATAGCAGTGGATATATCCATATTATGCCGTTGTAGTGCTGAAATCACTTTCAGCAAACGTACAACTATATACAAAGATACATGTTTCGTCTCTACTAGACTCATCAGGGTACCGTATTACTGTGGCGGGGAGGGTAAGCTTTGACTTTCTTCTCGGTACGGTGGTACAGGTGGGCCACCATCTCGATGGTGGTGAAATAGGATAAATTGTTTTTCCTTAGCAATTTGTTCCAATTGTGCAACCTCTAACAAGGACAGGATATGGTTGGAACGAAGTTTGCATTTACTGTTCGCATTTTACTTCATATATATATATATATATATATATATATATATATATATATATATATATATATATATATATATATATATATGGTGGATTCAATATACACAGATTTCTCAAAGGCATTCGATCGTGTTAACCACAGTCTACTGGTAAATAAATTACAACAGTATGGTATTTCTGGAAGTCTGTTAAGTTGGTTCCAAAGTTATCTGTCAAATCGAAGACAAATAGTAAAGATTAAGGGTTACACTTCTGAGGAGGTTTTGGTCACATCAGGTGTGCCACAGGGTTCCCATCTAGCTCCACTCCTCTTTAATTTTTATATTAATGACATAGGTAATTTTGTTACTGATTCTAAATTTTTATTATATGCTGATCTCAAAATTTATAGAGTGATTAATAAGTTAAGTGACTGCGAGGAATTGCAAGAGGATCTAAGGAGATTGAATGAATGGTGTAGAATGAATGGTATGGAGCTGAATACGGATAAGTGTAAAGTAATGAAGTTCTACAGGAAGAAAAATTTTATATAGTATGACTACATGATCGGTGACAGTCTTTTGGAGCATATGAATTTCATAAAGGATCTTGGAGTATTCTTTGATAAAGATTTGAATTTTAATTATCACGTTAATTACGTAACTAACAAAGCTTTGAAACTGTTAGGCTTCATTAAGAGATCACTGACTGATTTTTCTAATGTCGAGTGTTTTAGAATGTTGTATTGCGCATATATAAGATCAATTCTTGGATATGCTTGTCCCATTTGGTCCCCATATTACCAAACTTATATTGATCAAATTGAGAAAAAATTTCTGAGGTTTGTAGGCTATAGGTTGGGTATTTTGAGTGAGGATATTGTTTATGACGAGATATTGCAACTCCTAAGACTTCCCTCTTTACAGGATAGAAGAAGCTTTGTTGATGTTTGTACATTGTTTAAGATAATAAATTGCCATATTGATTGTTCCGAATTACTGAATGCAATCTCTTTGCATGTTCCGCCGAGAGTTCTGCGTGGGGGTGATCTATTTCATGTTCCGTTCCATAGAACAAATTACGGTGTTTCGTCTGCTGTCACTAGATGTTGCATTAATGCTAACAAAGTGGCTAGGGAGACCGACATTGATTTCTTTTTTGATGGGTTGTGGTCTTTTAAGGGAAAGGTTAAAAAATATCTATTTTAGCATTCTCATCGGTATTTTAAAATTGTGTTAGGGCTTAAGTGGTTATATATAGTTTTACTTTTAATTTTTATTTTTATTATATTGATTAATGTTGGTGGTGTACATATTGATTTGTATTATTTTAAGTAATTTTACTGTTTTTCATGTAATTTTAATTATTTGTAAAATGGCTGATCCGTTAATATACATTATTATATATATATATATATATATATATATATATATATATATATATATATATATATATATATATATATATATATATATATATATAAATCTTCTAATTTTTTAGATGTATTTCCTCTCTACAAAATACTCCATTTGTGGGACAAGCTTTTGCTATGCGATTCTTCTTTTCCCATCCACATAGGTCTTTCTATATTAACCCAACTGAAAGACAGATTGCTTACTTCGGGATTTAACGAGTGTATTTTACTATTTTCCGATTTACCGGAAGTGGATATTGAAAAGTGTGTCTTGCTGTCTAGTTCCACTTACGAAAATACTCCGAAGAGTATTACCAGTCGAGAACACGAGAATGAAGTTTATCATAAAAAGTCTGAATTGGTAAGTCTATAGCTATTGCTTTGATATCATACGTTGATTTTATATATGTCGGTTCACGCATATTTTAAAATAATTTGGATTGGTCATGTAATAAACTGAAAATAACTGCAACGTACTATCTGCCATGTTGGGTGCACTCACTTATGACAACAGTGAATTTCACTGTCGCCAATATGAAGATTAGACGCGCGAAATATAATCGATTGTTTTTAACTAACAAGGGTAGAATTAATTCGTAACCGAATTTTTAACGACGATGTAGTTGAACGGAACAACTAGTAGAAAGCGATAAAATAGCAGTAATATGTTGTAAACTGAGCCAACTGATCCAATTCCTGTCAATTGATTTGTATGTCTGCAATACTATTGGTAGGTCTTAGAAATATATAGAATACAAAACTTTATCTTAAACAAAAATACTATTTTTTTGTTGTTAAAAATAACTTCTCATTAAAAAAGCAGCATGTTGACGAACCGTTTCTTCAAAACATTTTATTTTTTGTAAAACCAGCTGAAATGTTAGTACGATAACAACCCGTTAGTTTTCGAGTGTTGTCTAATTTTTAATTAAAATATTCTTACAAGTTGAAAAAAGTACGACGCAAATTTCAACTAAATTTGAGATTATAGACATACAAAATTATTAATTTACGGCTAGTTCTGATTATGGATTTTTACTCAAATACTTGTATCCATAACAGCCTGATATTTTAATGCCGGCAATCTAAAGATTGAAATTGACATGACTCTCAGGAGTACATTTTTTTTTCGAATGGGTCATAACCAGTAACGAAAAGTAAAACTGACCTTTGGTTTTGGCCACTGATCGTATACAGTTCCTCTATCATGTCTTCTGGCTGGCCTTTGGTTTTTGCCCTTGGTCTTACACAGTTCCTCTATCATTGGCCAAGTTTCAGGTTTTTTTTTCAAACTTGGTTGTCAAGAAAGGAAGCCTTGCAGTAATGGAATGGATGTTTAGTCAATTCATATAATTGATTGAACGGTTTATGTAGTGAACTGATAGTATGATGGATTTTAGTGATACCAGGTAAGGTTGTTGTTTCCACCGTTTCAAAAGTTATCAATGCTGGCTTTCTACAATTACTCTATATAGAGTGCATGTATTCCAATAAAAATCGGCACATTGCTTTACATATATGGTGTTTTTTTTCCCTCTATCTTTATATGGTAGACTCCTTAAGTGTTTGGCTCTTTCTATGCATTTTTGTTTATGGTGTAGGAGCCTAGAGAGTCCCGTCGCTCCTTTAATTTATATGAACTCGCTCAAGTTTAATTTATGTATTTTGAGCCTTTGAACAAGATTTTTTTTCGTAGAACACCGCCAGAGTGGTCATAAGATTGTTCTTCACAAATAATTGTTTAAACTTTTAAGAATACAATTTTCGCAAAACTATTCTGAGTTATTTTAAGCAAAAAAGATACTTACAAATTTTTACATACGACTCCTAGTTTCCGAGATAACTACGACAATCAAATTATCGAATAAAAATAAGCTTTCTAGGTATAATCGAATGCAATGCATAAAACTCGTATGACAAGCTTATTTCGATTATATTTTGGTTATACTAATGAACTAAGAGGTCACGTGGGATACCTGTGAATAGGCTTAGCTCTGCGCGCCATACACGCTGGCGCGTACACATAAGCGGCCAAAAACTGTTTGTTTATAGCGGAAATAAACAATTAGAACGTAACTTTTTCGTATCACATTTGATTATAGTTTGTAGGCGATAATTCGAACTTTCGATCGCTGTCAAAAATATCAAAAAAAGTTGATTGAGTCAAAAGTTATAGGAGATCAAAAATCGCAAAAAAACGCATTTTTTAATTGTTTAACATTAATTATCTTAGAAATTAAGCGACGTACGTAAAAGTTTGTAAGGATCTTTTTTGCTTAAAATCGCTCGAAGAATACGACCCAATAGATGGTTTTGCGAAAATTGTATTTTTTAAGTTTAAACAATTATTTGTTGCTAACAATCTTATGACCACTCTGGCGGACTTACCCAAAAAATTCTTGTTTAGGGACCCAAAATAAATAAAAAAAAAACCTGGTACGTCCATATAAATTAAAGGGCGACTGGGATCCCCTTAGCCCTTACACTATTACCAGTTTTAGAGTGCCAATTTAAGATAATTTTGTAGTCCTACACCTTTATACCTAAATAATTTAATGTTGGCTTGGCCTGTATTACTTACCCAAATAGCACACTTCAGTCCACTGGATATCCATCGTTTATCCAAAGCTGGACATACTGGGTATCCATGGGATGTCCAGAATTTGTTCACCAACATCCTATGGATATCCACTGGACTATACGATTGTCCCACTCATGGATGTTTTTTTGGATTACATATATTGTCGAAGTATGGATCATTTTTGGATATTAATAGGACTAATTTTGGATGTCCATATATTGTACATTCTTGACCCGATTGTGGACATATTATCCGATGGTATTGTGCTTTTTGGATAAATAGGTCATAATGTATTGTTCCCTCTTCTTGACGTTCCGCTAACGTGAATGGGAGATATTTTCAGAATTTGCTTAGGGTCCGAGAGCTTATAGTACCTAATTAATCTGCACTTCTGAAGACCACTCATGTCATCAAAACGTCGATAACAAGTAACCATAGATGGCCCTATTAGTCCCAAAAATTAAACAGATATAAATTACATTAGCGAACCAGGTAACAGGAACTGGATCCACATATTACACTTATTGATTACAGTTGTCAAGTTTTTAATACAGTACTATATAAGAATATAAAATTTTATAATTAGTCGAATTGCAAGTGCTACAAAATATAGCTTCAATTGATTTAAATTGTTCAAGCTGTAGAAGGATCGCTATGAATACGTTATCTGGTTCCATAGTAGTAGGTACAATTTCAATAAGGTAATAGAAAATATACCAATTATTTAAATAAAGACTTTTTATTGTTACAATGATTATTTTTTTCTAGATTTATTTCTGTCGTTTATTCTCTTCAGCCATTGTCTAATCTCGTCTTCGGCTGTTTTTTATCGGCCCCCCATTCTTCTACCGCAGCTGAAAATTAATAAGGTTTAACGTTAAATGATGCAGTATTTTATGGTTTTGTAGGAATTTAAATCTCTTCTCTCTCTCTCTCTCTCTCTCTCTCTCTCTCTATATATATATATATATATATATATATATATATATATATATATATATATATATATATATATATAAAAAACCAAATGCATCGTTATTGCTTAGAGTGCTTAAACCAACAGACCAGAAAAAAAAATTTAACACACTTTTTGTCTGGGTATTATCAGAACCAGAGTTCAACGTGTGAAACCTGACACCCAATTTATTCTTATTATTTACGAGTATGACAAATAAAACAGAGAGATTTTTTTCATCAAATTTTTATATTTAAGTGGTAACTTACCTACAAATAGTGAACATAAGTTCTTTAAAGGGCACTTTACTGTTCCATCATATGTATAATTCTTGGAAAGGCTATCTGTCATTGTTACAATAAAATATCTTTTAATAAGTTAATAGGTATAATTTCCTCCAATTTTCGCTAATTGTAAAACCTAAAATTATATTACTTTATTGAGATAATTAAACGTTAATTCCACATATGCTAACCTAAGAATATTTTTGACTTTAAGAATCAAAGTAAAAAAATATATATAAAATAATCCTGTAAATTAAGTTTTTTTTTTATCAATAGACTCATACATATAAAGAAGCATTACTCGAATAAGTTTCATCTTTTATTTGAGGAGAAGTGTAATAAACTTACTGCATCTTTAAAGTTTAAATTGTCCTGAAGATCTCATGTGACTTGAGGCAGCTGATTATTTTCTTAAGTAAAAGGATAGTTGAACTCCTGCATAAAATTCTTTGTAGATACTTGTTTTTTCCCTATTTAAGATTACCTGAATATCCTCTCTAATTTGGTACAAATTGGCTTTCACATAGGAATTTTATTTGGACCAATCTGTGGAAAATTCATCTAAAAAATAATTAAAATAAATTAAATTATAACTCTAAACCTAGAGTCGAACTGTCAAAACTTTATTATATATTTTTTAACAATTATACTGGACAAAAATACACATCAATGTAAACTTTTACTAGCGTTTAATCCAAAATAGTCATAAAAAAAATTAATATAATTATTCAAATTTGCTATAGCTTTTATTCCATTATAAATTTTGATAACATTTATTAATGCCAGCAATCTTATTAGACTGATTACTCAATAATGACTTTGTCAGAGAGAATTTTCTCTAAAATTTACAATTTTATTATTACACAAATTTACAACTCTATATGTGCTCCATTTTAACCAACAAGATACAAAATTCATTGGCCTATCAAAATATTTGCACTTATTTGTAGTAATTTCCATTTAAATAAGTGATTGTATGAAAAAGTATAGCTACAAAAGCTATATTTTAACATACGTGTTTTGATACTGAATATTTTGTTCACTTTCAAATTTGTGCGAGTTTGATACTAAATTATCAGCTTTTCGTCGGGCATGTCTGTAGTTTCGTTCGGTAATTTTTGATATAATTAAACAAATTAAATTAAAAATAACTATACTTACCTTTAACGGTGGCATCTTCTTCAAATAAAAAGCACACTTGATTTTAGCTCAACTAAAACTCCAAAGGGATATTTTGTGATCATGGCCGGCGGGTTAAGAAATGACAATTCTACAGGCCGATATTACAGTATCCGATTTTACCGACAACCCGAAATTTAATTAATGGACGTCTGATGGACTTACACTGGACATCCAGATATGGACGTCCATATAGATTACAGGTCATCACATCTAATGGACATCCATAAACGGTCCATGGACATACAGGACATTATATGTACCTATTCTGGATATCCAATGGAAATCTTGTGCTATCTGGGTAGTTGTTAAGTAATCTAAAACAATAAAAAAATATAAAGGAACAAAGATTCTAATGATAATAACAATGCCAGTACTTTTTTGACTTTTGACCGTTAATTTGACGTGTATTAAGATTATCAACAAAATAAATAATTTAAATATCATGGTTGTCGAAACTACTTTGCACCCAACATGGCGACGAGCACACTACAGTTATTGTAGTTTTGACAGCTCAATCTTAATCTGTCATTTATTTTATTTTATGAAAATAGTGATTCGGTTCTAAAATGTTTATTATACTTTCTTTTTAAGGATAAAATAAGCATAAAACTAGAAGATCTCAAGAACGAATTGTGCCCGAGAATAAGTGCAAATGATGTCGTAAATTTAGTTAGAAATGAGCCAGATCAGGTGTTTCTAATTGATATAAGAAATCCTACAGTGTAAGTTATTTGTGCGTTTTTTATGCGAAAAGTGAAATTTGGATTTTATAAAATTTAGTTTTTCGATTAAAAATATTTCAGAAATATACAATAAATGAATATTCCAAATTCTGAGTGTACTATCATCTAATCCAGATTATTAGTTTAATTTATAGTCGATCACAGTTTGTGGCTAGTGTCCCGACGCGAGACCAATATTCAACCCCAACTAAATTTACTTTGAACCTAAACTGATCATATGAAATACATTAGGTCACGTATTATTCATACGAAATAAGGTAATTATTTCGATTAGGTGAAATGTGAGAAAACTTGCTTGATTTTCCACAATTTTTCCTCAGTTCACTTTTATTTCTGAAGAAAACATAGTCCGGTCAAAATAGACATTGAAGGTTACATTAATTCGCACCTTGCTAAAAATTGGCATGAATGTTGGGAACCCTATTATACACAATTTGTCAATTATCCACATCAATCCGAAGTGTGGAAAAAAATTTATTCAAGGTCAAATGTTGCAAAAATCGGTTTTTTGAGTTTTCCAGCTAAACGGTAAGTTTTATAATAAAAATAGGTGAGACAAAAATTATTCATCACGCAATTATCTATAAAAATTGTTCATACACTTTTTTTCCCAAGAATCACCATTTCGGAGATACAGCGATGCAAAATGTTGAAAAAGTTGTATTCTTCATAATATGCATGTCAATTACCGTAATATACGTTACAGAACGATAATATAAGTAAAAATATTAATTTTCGTAGCGTATACATACATATTATACAGTTTTAAAAATATAAACTCCAAAAAAAACCCAGTCCCTCATTTTATATGACCGTACGGCCTTGAGCAACATCTGTCTGCTATTCAATTGTCCACGTGGCGACGCTCGTATACCTGCTCCTTTTTGAAGGGCCTCCCTAGATAGAATAGTATTAGTCTCAAGCATTCTTTCGTAGTAAGAACACGTAGTTATTGCTTATATTTTCAAACAAAATTTGTGCAGTTTTGTGTTTGTAATAGAAATGTCGCAGTTGTGCTTTATTTGTAATAAACATTTGACCGAAAGCGAAACAGTTACTGTTGATCGTGGCCTAAAGACATTAATTAATGCAAGTATTGAAAGAGGTGATGAATTTTCGGAATACCTGAAAGACCAGACTTCTGTGACAGTTCATGTGCAGTGTCGAAAAAACTATACTCGGAAGGGTACAATCGCTGCATTGAAAAGAAAACAGGATGAAGAACAAGCTAGTACATCAAAAATAAGTCCACCTCGTACTAGAGCACGCGTAAGTGAACCATTTTTTTGTTTTAAAAAGTGTTGCTTATTTTGTGGCAATGAATTGAATGAAGAGCTAGAAAACAGAAAAGCACTGAAGTATCGGCGTAAAATTTTTCATGTAACAACACTTTCATTCAAAGAAACAATCCTGAATATAGCCCAGACTCGTTCTGATCATGTAGCAAAAGCTGTTATTACTCGAATTGAGTTCGAACATGATTTAGTTGCTGCCGAAGCTAAGTATCATAAAGACTGTCATAATGCCTTCTTGAGACCGACTACGGGGGGTCAAGCCGGTCGTCCTCAATCTGAAAGTACGAATCTTTTAATGGAAGAAATATTTGCACACATCGAAAATAGTGATGATTGTCAATTTTCATTAGACGAATTACAAAATATTTGCAACAATTCGTTAGATAATAGAACCATTAAGTTACGATTAAAGTTGAAGTATGGCGATAAAATTATTATAACAGAAAAGTCAGGAGCATCAACATTAATATGTTTTGTTGAAGAAGAAGAAGGAGAAGAAGAAGAGCAAGACAGTATGGATTATGTTCCATTAGAAGAGTATCAATCAGACGAATAATGTTCTCAATTTACGCATTACTTAAACCGCTCTTGTTATTTACAATAGTACCATTTTCAATTTAATACAATAGCTTTTTAACTCAACAGAAGCACAATAGATCGTGGAATAGGCCTACCGGGGAAACCACGTAAAAAAAAACGCGCCATGTACACTACCTCACGGGTGGCGCGGAAACGTGTGCATATTATGAAGAATACAACTTTTTCAACATTTTGCATCGCTGTATCTCCGAAATGGTGATTCTTAGGAAAAAAGTGTATGAACAATTTTTATAGATAATTGCATGATGAATAATTTTTGTCTCACCTATTTTTATTATAAAACTTACCGTTTAGCTGGAAAACTCAAAAAACCGATTTTTGCAACATTTGACCTTGAATAAATTTTTTTCCACACTTCGGATTGATGTGGATAATTGACAAATTGTGTATAATAGGGTTCCCAACATTCATGCCAATTTTTAGCAAGGTGCGAATTAATGTAACCTTACCCCTATTTTTGATGCTAACTTGACCGGACTAACAGCGAACTTTCGTATTTATTTTGAATAGTACTGTTTAAAATACATTGTATGAAATATATTTCAACTATATTTGTGCAAATTTAAGCCAACAAATTGGCAAAAATTTGTATTTTCAACAAAGAATCAAAAATAATTTGTATTAAAAAAGTGTAAATTTATGAAATTTTATATAATACAGAAGCTTCTATTAACATGAAATTTTGTAGATTTAACAAAATTTTAACGATTTAGTGCAAAAAATTGAACCTAAAGTGAAAAGTGATTTTCCTTGTTTTCTGAGAAACTGAGGAAAAGTTGTGGAAAATCAAGGCCAGAAATCTTTTCAAAAAAAAAACTCGTTTTTCTAGAAATCACTTAATCGAAGTAATTACTCAAAATAAATCATAACTACATCCGAGCAGTGACATAACATTATTTTTAATAATTTTCCTGCGTCGGGACGTTAGACGCTTACTTTTTAGTATATAATTATCGCCAATAATGTATATATTTATTTTAATTTTAGATTTTCAAGGTGCGCTGTTATAGGTAGCTTTAATATTCCATTTTCAAGCGTTTCGTTCAGCGAAAATAATATAGAAAATGTGGGACCGTATAGCTCGTTATTAAAATTAAAGGGTGATAAGATTGTTGTGATTATTGGTGATGAAGATACTGATTTAGAAAGGGTAAGAAACATTAGTATCATATTATATTACTGCCACTCATATTGTATCATTATGTTCGGTTCCGTAGCCAGCTAGTTCGCCCTCTGTCTATATGTCACAAGTCCTCTACCATCATCATTTTTCATTTTTTTGCAATAAAGTTGTGCAGGCACATGCTTTTAATTAACTCAGCGATAAACGGGAGGCGAAATTGCAAATAAACATTTAAGGAAAATTTCTGTCTCTCGTTAATTTAAAAAAAAAAAATTACAGAAAATCAATTAGGCTTGCAAAAATTAAAGCTAATGACGAATTTATAAAAAAATCCAGTAACCCTCAACAAGCTATGTGGAAACTTATTAATAACAAAAGCAACAATAATACCTCTGACTCTAATTCAAAACCAAATGCAAATGATTTCAATAACCACTTATGTTCAATTGCTGAATTTGTGATGAATAAACTTGAAAGTTCTCAACAGCCTTTTGAAGATTACCTAAAATCTATGCCACTGAAAAACATCCCGTCCTTTAAATTTCAATCAGTTAGTTTTAGTGATGTCGACAGGGCCATTTCAGAAATAAAAAATAGTAACAGCAAAGATATTGACGGAATTAACACAAAAATTATTAAAAAAATTAAGGATATAATAGTTCAGCCCCTAACAATATTGATAAATCAATCTATAGCTTGCAGTACATTTCCTAAAGTTTTCAAAACTGCAAAGGTGGTACACCTCTTCAAGAATAAGGGCTCCATTGATGACTGCAATAATTATCGCCCCATATCTTTATTACCAATCTTGTCAAAAGTTTATAAACGAATTTTGAAAAATCAGGTTAATGATCACTTTGAGTCAAACAAATTGTTTGCCTTG
Organism: Diaprepes abbreviatus; assembly: GCA_034092305.1. Classification (NCBI taxonomy): domain Eukaryota; kingdom Metazoa; phylum Arthropoda; class Insecta; order Coleoptera; family Curculionidae; genus Diaprepes; species Diaprepes abbreviatus. The sequence goes on along the minus strand of JASJET010000265.1, from coordinate 1,344,605 downwards.
AACCAGTTTGGATTCCGAAAGAACAGGACCACAACTTTGGCTATTGATCACTTCACTAGTAATGTTTTACAGGGCTTTGAAAAGTATCTTGACACTCTTGCATCCTTTTTAGACCTCACAAAGGCATTCGATTGCGTTACACATAGCATTCTTCTAAAAAAACTACCATTCTACAATTTTCAGGCTGATGCCATTCAACTACTTAATTCATATCTATCGGATCGTGATCAGTATGTTCACTTTGGGCAGTGTAATTCTAAAAAACAATCCCTAAGGTATGGTGTACCTCAAGGGTCGATATTAGGTCCCATCTTATTCCTCATCTATATAAATGACCTGGCATACTGTAAGGGCAAGGGAGTCAATACTGTTTTGTTTGCTGACGACACAACGTTTTATATAAGTTATCACCCTTCAGAAATCGACAGTCTTGATTACAAAACTTCAGAAAGAAAACTATTTCAATGGTTTCGAGCCAATCGCCTATCCTTGAACAACTCCAAATCACAAAGTATTAACTTTACTCTAAGGAATAACAATGAAATTGTACAGTCTTTTCTACCTCAATGTGCAATGGAGGTCAAATTTCTGGGAGTACACCTAGATGCAGGATTAACCTGGGAACAACACCTTGCTAATCTCTCAAAAAAACTATCCCAACAACTGTTCCTGTTCAGGAGTCTTGTACGGGTAACTTCCAAAGAAACTCTTCTGACAGCATATCACAGTAACTTTCATTCTCTTTTGGCTTATGCTATTCTTTCCTGGGGTCATTCTTGTCATACTGATAAGGCGTTTGGACAACAAAGAAAATGCATTTGTAGTATCTCTGGGCTTGGTTATAGAGAAGACTGTCGAAATTCGTTTAAGAATTTAAAAATTTTAACTTTACCTTGTGTGTACATTATGCAGTGTTTGTTGTACGTTAAACAAAATCTTGATCTATACTGATCACACGAAGATATTCACAACTATCCAACAAGAAACAACAACAATCTTGTCCCAGACTTTGGCCGGCTTGAGAGATCCAGAAATGATTCAAGATACTTGGCAATAAAGTTCTACAATTGCGTGCCAGCTAGAATTAAAGCTCTCAACTTCTGTCAGTACAAAAAACAAATCAAGAGCTACCTTGTGCTGAACGCGTTTTTTTCGTTCGAGGAGTATTTCGAATCTAATTTTAATCTGTAGTATTGTCATTGTCTGTTGTCAGCTTCTCTTAGCTTTTTTTTTTACCAAGACTTTCTTCTTGAGGAAGAATCAATATTGTGTAATGTTTTATTTGTATTCATGTTATTAATTAATTGACAAAATTTTAATATTTTATTTATTTGACTTGTAAAAGTACTATTTGTATGTTATTACTAATAAATTATCTTATCTTATCTTAACGGTAGATTTTCGAAATCTGACAACAATTCGACATAACAGCCCTTTACTTGCAATGAAAATTTCTTATTAATTTATGAAATACAAAAAACTTGTTTAAAATTGAATTGCCAATGTTTCAATATGCAGACATATGGTTTTAATTAACTCAATCTGCTACGGAATCCTAAAATAATTCGTGCCTGACGCGGAGTTGACCAGTTGTGTACAGGGTGTGCACAGTTCCGACACTTTTTCAGGGTATTTCTGTTATTATTAAAGATAGACTTGCAATTTTTGCGAATCTATGCTACTTTTTTATTAAACAAATGATGAAACAGACAGAAATTTTCTCTGTTTTTAAGATACAGAAAATTGAAAATTATTCATTGTCAAGGTAATGAAAAAGTACAAAAGGGTTATTGTAGAGCTTTTTACGTAAAATCCACTGGAGTATTTAGTTTTTATCTAAAGGCATCGGATTTTGAGTTATAGACCAATTTTATGTTTTTCTTTTCAGTAGAATTGATAGCTCAATTTTAATTTTTTCAACTTTTGAAAAATGTATTGTAGCATTGTAGCATTTTATTTATGTGTAGCAGTATAATTTAATAATTATATATCGATTAGTTGAAAAAGTAACTGTTAAAATCAGTATAATTAATGTTCTAGCGCATTTGGCTTAAATTGTAGGTATATAATTAGTGTGATTAGATCAAAACGCAGAGCGTTACCATTTTTCTGCCATCTTTATTCTGTCTACTCAAATGCAGATTTGGGTAGACATAATTTCTCCCGATCATAATACTTTAAATTCAACATGAAAACTATCGAAGTGGTGCGCACAGAACATTTGCATTTTTTACGCTGTTTTATTTTATATAGAGTAATCCAGATTTGAAATTAAAAGTTCTAAATGATCTTTAATACATTGTACCATAAGTATTATTTTAATAAGGTAGGTTTCAATATTCATAGCTTACTGCAAATTTAAGTCTGAATTCCCCAAAAAAAATCTAAATTTTAGATTTATTAGTAGTGAAATCAAATATCAACTATTATACATTTTTGAAAAACTTGTAAAAATTGAAATCAAGCTGTCGAGTAATATACAGGGAGTTCGATTTAAAAAAGCATAAATTTGGTTTAGAATTCTTGGAAAATAACTCATTTTTACTTTTTCATTAATTTACATGTAAAACTAAGATACGAGGGAAGTTTTTAAACAGAAATTTTTTTATTTCACTCTGCATCTTGGAAACAGAAAGGGTTAGGAGAATTTTGTTTGTTGCATCTTTTGTTTAATGAAAAAGTAGTACAAGTTCGCGAAAATCGCGTCTCTTCCCTAATAATAATAGAGATACCCTGTAAAAGTGTTGAAAGTTGGTCACTGTGCAGGGTGAGTCAACGATTGGATGAAGTAGGTTTGTGCCTTTTCGGTGAAATTAACAAAGAAACTATATTTATTGTTTGATACAGTTTATTTTTACGCAGATTTTAAAAATATTTAGGACTCTACAGGGTGAGCCAAAAAACTAGGACAGCATAAATTTGTATTTTTTTTAAATAGAACACCCTATATACGAATCATATTTTCGATTTAGCTTATAATTCTAAATCTTTTTTATTAATGGTTTACTATAACAAAACTTTATAGTTTCTGAGATAATTAAGTTTAAAGAAAAAAAGTCACATTTTCAAGCATCAATTCAATCCCAAATAACGTTTTCAATTTTGTGACAAATATATTCAAATTTGGAATTTAGCAAGGCCAAGGACAAGTTAACATAATTTTTACCTAATATTTACAATAAAAGCTACAGGGTGTTGAACACATCGGCTCAAATTTGAACAAGTTTAAATGAATAAATATCTTTTTTTTTAAATGGTACACCCTGTATATTTTCGTTATTTAATAGAGTAATAAAAACCCTAAAAGTTTTGTTCAATATATCCTATACCTATTTATAATAGTTTTTGAGATATTTCAGTTTTTCTTATTTTCCATACTTTTTTACAGAAATAGTCTTCATTATCATAGTAGCCATGGCAAAAACAATGTAAAAGAACATTTTTCTGAGTGTCAAATTTATAACCGCAATCGCTTCTTTTGGTTTTTATGTAGTGTAGTTTGGTTTTTTTTTGCATTCATCTTATATTGTAAAATGAATTTTCCAAAGAATGAGTTAATAGATATGATTTATACAATAGGAGAGGCTCAAAAAAATTGCCTTCTTGCTCAAAGAATTTACAAAATGAAGTATCCTGATCGACGCCAGCCTAATACCCATACTTTTCAAAACTTAATGCAAAGATTTGATTCTTCTGGTACAGTTGATTATACAAAACGTAGAGTGGTCAACAAACCAGTAACTAATGAAGAAAAAGAACTACAAGTATTGTTAAATGTTCAGGAAAATCCTTATATTGGTAGCCGTCAGTTAGCAGCATTATGTGAAACATCACAATCCACCGCTAATCGTACTACCAAGAAATATAGGTATCATCCATATCACATGGAATTACACCAAGAATTGCATGGACAGGATTTTGAAAGTCGTGTAAACTTTTGTCGTACAATAAATGCGGAGATTCAATTAAATCCAAATTTATTATGCAAGGTAATGTTTAGTGATGAAGCTACTTTTAGAAGTAACGGTGCCGTAAATAGACGCAACATGCATTATTATGCCACAGAAAACCCATTTTGGATTAGAGAGGTGCAACATCAAAACCACTGGTCATTAAATGTTTGGTGTGGTATTCATCATAATCGAATTATTGGACCCCACTTTTTTAATGAACCACTAAATGGCCATAGTTACCTGAACTTTCTACAAGAAGAACTACCCCAACTGCTTCAAGGTCTCGATAGGGATGAGCTCGACAGTATGTGGTTCCAGCACGATGGTGCGCCTCCGCATTACCATCGTGAAGTTCGTGCGTTTTTGGACCAACGATATCCGCAAAAATGGATTGGACGTGGGGGTTTCATTAAGTGGCCACCAAGGTCTTGCGACATCACCCCATTAGATTTCTTCCTATGGGGTTATATTAAAAATAAGGTGTATGTTAATCCACCAACAACAGTGGAAGATATGCGAAACAGGATTAGGGATACCTGTAGAACAATAACGCCACTAATTTTGTGCAGGGTCCGAGAAAATCTGCAAAAAAGACTAAATTTGTGCATTGCACAAGAGGGTCGTTTATTCGAACACTTATTAAAAAGAAATAATTAATCTCAGTATTTAATAGGTATTTTTTTTGTTTTAATTTAGTATAAAAGTAAATATGTATTTGCCTTGTCGTTATTGTTGTGTTAATTTTTTCACATTATGTTTAATTAAACTATTGCCGTTGTAATATAACGAATAATGTATTTCATCATATTTAACCACATTCTGTTTGTTTCTGTAGTTTCTTTTTATTATTTTACATGGCTACTATGATAATGAAGACTATTTCTGTAAAAAAGTATGGAAAATAAGAAAAACTGAAATATCTCAAAAACTATTATAAATAGGTATAGGATATATTGAACAAAACTTTTAGGGTTTTTATTACTCTATTAAATAACATGAAAATATACAGGGTGTACCATTTAAAAAAAAAAGATATTTATTCATTTAAACTTGTTCAAATTTGAGCCGATGTGTTCAACACCCTGTCGCTTTTATTGCAAATATTAGGTAAAAATTATGTTAACTTGTCCTTGGCCTTGCTAAATTCCAAATTTGAATATATTTGTCACAAAATTGAAAACGTTATTTAGGATTGAATTGATGCTTGAAAATGTGACTTTTTTTCTTTAAACTTAATTATCTCAGAAACTATAAAGTTTTGTTATAGTAAACCCTTAATAAAAAAGATTTAAAATTATAAGATAAATCGAAAATACGATTCGTATATAGGGTGTTCTATTAAAAAAAAAATACAACTTTATGCTGTCCTAGTTTTTTGGCTCACCCTGTAGAGTCCTAAATATTTTTAAAATCTGCGTAAAAATAAACTGTATCAAACAATAAATATAGTTTCTTTGTTAATTTCACCGAAAAAGCACAAACGTACTTCATCCAATCGTTGACTCACCCTGTACATATGAATTTGAATAAAATAACTTTTTTTTCGATAAAATATTTTTTGTTTTAGTTTCCAAAGTTTTTACTACAATGTAACATAAGCAAAGTATGTGTATTGCATGGAGGATTTAACGTTTTATTACCAGTGACACCTACAGTTCTATCGTCAACTCTGCCCATGTGACATTTTTAAAATGATGTTTTATATTAATGTCCTTATAGGATTATTTATCAAAAATAGATCCGAGATCATGTAATGCAAAAGAATAAAGTGAGAAACGCATGCACTGTATCCCAAAAAAGTATTCAACATTAGTGAAAATCGATGATTATTAATTTCTCGAGACATTTTTTATTGCTTTAATATTTACAACTTCAAATCGATTTTTATTCATTTTTTAGTTTTATTTAAAACATTTTAAAAACTTTTACTTTTCTAGGATTATAATAAGAGCTAAAAATAGGTCTAAATCTAAGTTTATATTATTACACTAGCTAAAAATCCTTGTATTAGTAATATATTGTATAGTAATAGTAACATTTTATCACAAAATACATATTTAAAATATAGTGAAGTTGTTTTATTTATTTATTTATTTGTTTACAAACCCTACAGATTTACATCCAATTACAGAGTAGGACAAGAGACTTAGTCTAAACAAATCAATATTAATAATAAGAATATAAACATTGCTAAACACTATCATTCTACTGTATTACTTACAATATATCATACAGCAATGCTTTAAGTCTATTTGATATGCTGATATCACAAAAATCAAATCTTGATCGTATTTGATTATATAACCTACACATTACCATAACAGGTGAATTATTGTAGTTAGTACGAGTATTATCAATATAAAAAACAAGTGGATTTCTGGTTCTATATGGCGGAGCATAAAAGTTAATTAAGGCTAATAAGTCAGGAGCATTTATCATACTGTTCAACAATTTATATAAAAAAAATAGATGATACCTTCCTTCTACTTTCAAGTGTTTTAATGTTATGATTATTCATAATATCTATTTTTGATATATGCATTTGATATATGCCCGTTTCTTTGTAATAAATATATCTTAAGAACTTATTCTGTATTTTTTCTATTTCGTAAATATGATTCTCATAACATGGACTCCATATTATTGAACAATATTCCAAAATACTCCTCACACATACAACAACTTAATACACTTAACATTAAACTCTTTACAATTTCTAACTATATACCCATACATCTTAGAGGCCCTACCAGTTATATCACATATATGATCTTTAAATGTCAGTCGAGTGTCAAAGGTGACTCCAAGATCCTGCATTTCGTCAACTCTAGTCAATGCTCTCCCATTCATTTCATAAACATGATTTAAATAAAAAATTTTCCTACTAAAACTAAGGACAAAACACTTGTCAATATTAAAATGCAAATTATGTTTGATTGACCATTGAAACAGTATGTTGTAATTATTAATTTTTATATATAATTTAAGATCATCAGCAAACAATAGTACGTTAGATGCGTTAATTTCATCAACCAGATTATTTATAAACAACAGGAAGAGCAATGGACCTAGGTTAGAGCCCTGCGGTATACCTGATGTAGCAAAGAAATAATCAGAATAATAGCCTCTAATAGTCACCCTTTGTGGTCTGTTTTGCAAATAAGATTTCAACAGATGTACAAGGTTGTCATGAAAGCCAAATTCCCCATGTAATTTCTGTATAAGAATGTTATGTGATACCCTGTCAAAGGCCTTGGCAAAATCTGTATAAACAACGTCAACCTGGTTCTTTTTTATCAAGGTTTTCGGCTATATATTGGGTTAGTTTTACTTAAAAATCCATGTTGTCGATTTGATATTTTATTTTCAACAAAATTATATACAAATTTGTATAAAACAGATTCAAATATCTTTGCCGGACATGACAATAGGGATATAGGTCTATAATTTTTTACATCACTGTTATCGCCTTTCTTGAAAACTGGGCAAATTTTAGCCTCCTTCCAAATTTGGGGAAACGTATTGGTTTTCAGAGAAAGGTTAAACAATATTCTAAGAGGTTCAGCCAGAAAAACGATCATTCCCTTAAACACAAATGCAGGTATATTGTCTGGACCAACTGCTCTATTAACTTTAAGGCTCTTGACAGCATCACACACATCCTCATAGGTGACTTGATCAATACACAAAGAATCAAAGACTTGAAATTCATCCATAACAAGGTCATCAAGATATCCAGAGTCATCAACAAAAACAGAGCTGAAATATGAAGCAAATGCATTTGATATTGATTTCCCATGGATATACTCAACATCATTTAGACGCACCTTGTTTGGAACACCAACACCTCTATTACTATTAATATACCGCCAAAATGACCCTGAATCCTCACAGATGTCTGACTGGATTTTATCGATATAGTTTTCATAGGCAGTTCTTATGTCTCTTTTTATTTTAGCTCTTAATTGTATAAATTTATTGTATGATTCTACATCCCCAGTTCTTTTACTGTTAATTCTCAATTTATCTTTAGTTTTTATGTCTTTGATAATATTTTTTGTGAAGTATATAGGGTATATTTTTGTGCAAGGTTTATTTTTAGGAACACAAATTTCAAATATTGCAAATACTTTGTCATAGAAACGTTTTACAGCCATATTGACATCTTTGAAAGATTTCAGGTCATTCCACTCTGTATGCTGAAATAACTGATACATAGCCTCAAAATTAGCCTTCCTGAAGTTGAATCTGAGAACAGTATTATTATTACGTAAAATTCGCGTTTTAGGAGTTTTAAGTACTATTTCTATGGTTAAAGGGGGATGATGTGGGTCAACTTCAACAAAACTGAATGTACTTTCACAAACTTTACATCTAGTATTAGTAACTGTAACATCAAGTATATGGTTATTTTTGTTTAGTACTCGATTTAATTGTTGGCAGTCAAAAAATTCAACAAGATTAATGAATGTATCTATTTGTTGGTCCCTAAAATTAGTTGTGTAATAATCATTTAAATGACTAATATTAAAATCTCCAACAACAACAATTTTTTCCTGGTAAATACATTCTAGGCTTTCTATGTAAGAGAATAAGTCTTCTCTTTCTTTTAGAGGGCAGCTAGGTGAAATATAAACTACTAATATATACATACAATTAACATTATCTGTGAAAATTTTGACCTATAACCAGTCCTTTTTGTCTTATTACAATTTTTCTATGATCAACCTTTTCGACAGATGATGAGATACGTGCGCTATCGATCAGCTATTACACACCACGTACTGATTTTTAATCCGGTGTAATGTCGCATAACTTCCGATATTAATTGTTTTAACATATGGATTTTTTATAGAAGTGCAGAAACAATAATGTCTTTTCACATGACTCCTTGAAAAAGGTAATGTATGCCACATATTTTCATTCATTAAAAAAAAAACAAACGTTTATAACCTAACCTTTATTTATTTTCAAATATATCTATACCTTGACAGGACACACAAATGCAGAATAAAATTTCTAAAATTCAACGTGTATATAAAAAAATTTTCGTTTCTTTCTTATTTAGCTTGTTCGATGAGCTCCGTGATGGTATTTTCAAGTTTAATGCAATCCGCCGCGAATTTTCTAATACCATCGGATAATTTGTCAGTTGCCATTTGGTCTTCGTTTAATAACCATCTGAATTTGCTTTCGTTAAGTACCAATTTTTCGATCTGTTGCTTAGCGGCTGTTTCTGGGCTTAGTTTTCTGGGTAGGGTCTCAAAACTCTCTTCGAGTTCTCCAAGAAGTTTAGGACTAATTGTGAGGAGATCGCATCCAGCGAGGGCTTTGATTTCAGCTAAAAATTATGAATTGTTATTTAGTGTACCGCAATCTTCATCATTATATCAAAGTACAATGAAACAACCAGTAGATTACCCCGATTTCATGTCGGACAAAGCTTTTGGTTGTCTAACCTCAATTTTAATTTGAAAACAATTCAGTGTTGTAGCGAGAATTCTGACGATAGGTATGAAAATACGGTTAATTATTTAGTTAAACTACATTATGCTAAAATTAACTTTTTTTTGGAAATATATATTTTTGGGGTGGATTGTGGATTGCGAAAATGGACAAAAAATTGTGTGTGAATGGTCAGTTTTTGCTATACTTACAGGTATTTCTGAAGGATGCACCCATAACGACGGTTTTGTATCCAAATTTCTTGTAATAATTGTAAATTTTCGTTACAGAGATAACCCCCGGGTCTTCTTCGCCTGAAAAACTTTTCTTGTCCGTGTTTGCAACATACCTGAAAATGAGAACAATAATTCACTTATACCCTTATTAATAATGACATAGACGTAGTGAATATCTATATTCCTTCACGACGATTAAGGGACATGAATATATTCTAGCTTCAACATCACTGCTCGGTGTACTCTTTGAAGACATCTTTAAAATAAGCCACTTATGAACTTCATTTCAATTTTGGTTTGTGTATACATTTGTGACTGTTATTTATAGGCCCCTTATTTTATTCGTTTTATGAAATGACGAGAGTATGTTTACATTTACATAATTATTATATTGTCTATGCACCGCCAAAGCTGTCGCATCTATTATAGCAGACGTTGGGGTATCAACGTACAAGAAAATTACTTCAAATATTAAATATTCTTGTCAGAAAAGTTTGTTTTTTGATCAAAAATGGAAGGTTTTTTTATAAAAAAAAAATGGAACGTATTAAAAAAAATCATCTTTTGATTAATAACAACATTTACCTGTTTGGGAGAAATCTATAAAATTGGACTGATTCGGTAAGAAATCGCGGTCACTCGTTTGAAAACTACTGTTTTGAAAAAAACACGATTAAAGTTAAAAGAGAAAAGTTTGCACTTCAATAAATAATTTTTTTTCCACAAATGTAACATACAATTTGTCATTATAGATTATGAATGTTTCAATAATAAATGTTATAAATTTTCATCCACACAAGTAAAGGGTGTTTTTTATAGAGGTATAGAACTTTTAAATGGAATAAAAGAAAGATGAATTTTTTAAATTGACATGAAATTTACTTTATTCGAAAGATAACCTTCTGGCATTATAATTTAAATATGACTTCTGACATATGACCGCCACGGCTGGCTCGGACGTAGTCTAATCTGGAGGTCCAATTTTCGATGACTTTTTCCAACATTTGTGGCCGTATATCGGCAATAACGCGGCGAATGTTGTCCTCCAAGTGATCAATCGTTTCGGGCTTATCGGCGTAGACTAGCGACTTCACATATCCCCACAGAAAATAGTCTAGCGGCGTTAAGTCGCACGATCTTGGAGGTCAATTCACGGGTCCGAAACGTGAAACTACGCGGTTACCAAACGTTTCCTTCAATAAATCAATTGTGGCACGAGCTGTGCGACATGTTGCGCCGTCTTATTGAAACCACAGCTCCTGCACATCATGGTTGTTCAATTGATGAACGAAAAAGTCAGTAATCATGGCTCTATAGCGGTCACCATTGACTGTAACGTTCTGACCAGCATCGTTTTTAAAGAAGTACGGACCAATGATTCCACCAGCCCATAAAGCACACCAAACAGTCAGTTTTTCTGGATGTAACGGTGTCTCAACATACACTTGAGGATTATCATCACTCCAAATACGGCAGTTTTGTTTATTGACGTATCCATTCAAATAAAAGTGAGCTTCATCGCTAAACAAAATTCGCTTATGAAAATTGGGATCAACGGCAATCTTGTTTTGGGCCCATTCACCAAATCTACGCCTTGCTAGGTGATCGTGTGGCTTCAATTCTTGCACGAGTTGGATTTTGTAAGCACGCAAACCAAGATCTTTCCGCAAAATCTTCCATAAAGTGAATGGACACATATCCAATTCCTGTGCATGATGGCGGATAGACTGATTCGGGTCTTCCTCTACGCTACGTTCTACAGCAGCAATGACTTCTTCTGTACGCACTGTACGACGTCTCTGTGGATGCCTAGCATCATTTAGAGTAAACGTGGTGCGAAAACGTTCCATAGTTAATCGAATTAATTGCTCTGATGAACGATTATGTTGACCGTAAAATGGACGTAGTGCGCGTTACGTATTTCGAACAAGAACCATGATTATCAAAATAAATTTGCACAATTTGGAAGCGTTGTTCAGGCGTCTGTCTATTCATGTTGAAATGCCAAACCAAACTAAACATAAATCACTTGACAGCTGACAAAATGGCCGCCAGTTAAAAAAGTGTTGCCAACATAAAAGTTCTTTACCTCTATAAAACACACCCTTTATAAGAGCCGTTTTTTATTTGACTTGTCACTACTTATCTGCTTTGTACATTTTTATAGGAGGGTATTCATTTTCTTCCAATTAAAATTGAACCGATAATAAATATTTTTAGTACTTACCAATCAAGAATTCTGCCTACAAATGGAGAAATGAGTGTAACACCGGCCTCAGCACATGCTACCGCCTGGGCGAAGTTAAAAAGTAAAGTTAGATTACAATGGACTCCATGCTTTGATTCCAAAATTCTACGGAAAAAGGCAGAAATAAGTGATGATTTCCTTGTTATTATAAATTTAAATAAGTAGACCATTTCGAAACACTTGTGTAGGTACTAGGAAAATAGGTTTAAAAATTATATTTTCTACTTACTTTGCTGCCTGAATACCTTCCCAGGTTGACGCTAATTTGATTAATATTCTTTCCTTGTCGATTCCATTGTCTTTATACAATTGAATGATTTTAAGTGCTTTGGCCACACTGGCATCTGTGTCAAATGATAATCTAAAAAATTTAAAAAAATTAAAAAGCTACACCAATTAATTTATTATTTTATTCATTTATCGTTATGACAAAATATTAATTCTGTAAAACAATTAAAATGTAAGTGGTAAACAATTTCGTAACAAAGTAATGCTTGATTCATACTTTTAAAACTTAACAACCAACACTATGAATATATATTAACAATTTATACACTTTACTTTCATGTGTTCATAGTTCCAATTAAAAATTAACAATTAACAACAAATAATTCTACGAACATTAAATTTCTTTGTTTAATTTTTAATTTGGCAACTTCATCAAAATAGAAAAAATAATATTATAAACACCGATAACATCGAATCCTAATACACTTTGGAAGTTTGTTAAAAATGTAGCTATAAAACGTAACATTTTTTTCTGTAAGAATCAGTAACTATTGGAAATTCTGTAATATTGCTCCTGATAGAGAGCAGCTTCCACGATTAAAGATTTGTGGGTTTCAAAATGGGGATACCAAGTGAAGACATAGTATATGAAGAAATACTTAAGGCCATTAATTTGATACCTCTTAGGGAAAGGAGAACATACATCGATATGCGCACCTTTTATAAAATTTTGCATGGATTAATAGATTGTCCCGAATTATTAGCCATGATAGACATAAATGTTTCACAAAGAGTTTTGAGAGAATTCAGTCTGTTTGGTGTTCCTTATCACAGAACAAACTATGGTTTGTCATCATCTCTTACTCGTTTTTCAATTAAGGCGAATAAATTTGAAAATAATATCGATTTCTTTAATGATACATTGAATTCCTTGAGCTCAAAAATAAAGAATGCACTCTGATATATGTATCTGGTTGTTTTATCTATAGATGGTAACTTGTTTTTAGTGTATGTATTTTATATTTGCCCACCTTCTGTATACCTTTTTATTTTAACTTTTGTGTTTGTATGAGTATATTATACCCTATTTTATCTATATTGTGTATCTTCAAGTTTATATAGTTTTGTATTTGACTAATTATCTAATTATTTGTTCAATGTTTTGTTGTATGTTTCTGTTCATGTGTGTGATACTAGAGATTTTTATATTATACTTATGTATTGATTTTTTTCTTTTGTAAATGGCTGGTCCGTCAATAAACATTTATTTATTTATTTATAAAGTCTTAGAGACCGTTAGAATTTGTTTAATCTTGAAAATTGTTCGACATGTTTTAGTTGGGTTTACTAAAAGTACCTTTTCTCTGTATACTTTTTAGTGTAAATAAGGTATGAACATAAATTAGCTTAACAAGCTTGGTGAATCTAAATGAAAAAATTTAAAACTAGGTATCCATACACAATAAGTTTGCCATTTTAGGAAGCGTCAATATAAGTAATCAGTTGAATTCAGTCTATTCGATTAATATTCAAAAATGCAATTTATTTCAGCAGGTTTACAGTGCAAAACATATATTTTAAGGCCACAAGCTGCCACTGCCACAATGTGTGTTAGAGCATTTGATATGAAACCTTTATAGTATTCTACTTAATATATTTCTTTCTATTTCAATCAACAGAGTATATGTATATTATATAAAAACTTACACATGTAAATAGAAATTATCTCGGTATTTTAAGTAGCACCAATAAAATGTTTTTAATTTATTTATTTGTCATATAGCTTATCCTTATCTGGCATATAAATAAGATTTATTTGTTTATCTTAATAAAATAGTTTTTTTTTCAGAATGCAAAAAAAATTATGAAATACGTTATATAATATACATTTTTTGTATATATATATATATATATATATATATATATATATATATATATATATATATATGGTTTATTAACGGCAATAGATCATACAAATTACATTTTATATAATACGTCAAATGAGAATAAAAATCTGAAACGATACAATCATAAAATATCACATTAGTACTAAAAGAATAACAATTAACTAAAACAATAATACTGTCACTACAGTTTATTATGTATAAAATTCAATTACTTAAAAATTCATTAATACAACCCTTAAGTGGGTTCAGAGAGAGTATAAATGGGTCAACATTCCTAGGCAGTGAATTCATTTCCCTACTCATTATGGACATTGGGTGTTAAACGCATAGTTTGTCCTCTGGTATGGTTCGTTAAAAAGACTATGGACTCGAAGCACCCTCTGAGGTACAGATAATTCAACAGCCCCCAACAATTCAGGAGCATCAACCATAGAGTTTATGATCTTATAAAATAATATTAGGTCAAGATAGATGCGTCTATTATATAATGATAATAAGGTCATATAATCCCGTATTACACTGAATGGCACATCTTGCTTAAAAGCAACAATTTTCAAGAAACTGGCCTGTACCTTCTCGATTTTATTTTTGTATATTTCATAGTTAGGTGCCCAGACTGGAGATGCATACTCCACTGCACACTGATGAAATCAGCTAGTGTGCGTTTAATAAAACCAACAAGCCTCAAACCACGGCTCGAAATACTATCAACGTGCAGGTCAAAAAAAAGACCCTCATCAAATATCACCCCAAGATCCTTTATATGATCTGAGCGAGTCAGCATTGTATTGTGCAATGTATAATTATAAACTATACTATCTTTTTTCTTTGAGAAAGTAATGGCACATTTTGTTAAATTAAGTTGCATGAAATTGCGGTCACACCACTTAGTAAAACTATCCAGGTCACCCTGCAAGGCCACACAGTCCTCTATCCCTCCAACAACCTTAAATATCTTTAAGTCGTCAGCATACAAAAGACATCTGCTTGAGATTATAGAATCCTCTATGTCATTCACGAAACAATTAAAAAGAACGGGTGCCAAATGTGCACCCTGTGGGACTCCAGAAGTGACAGGTATATCAGCAAATCAACTGTTGATCTACAACCACCAAGCACAGAAAATGCCAAATGAGATTTGGGCGAAACGTCTGCAAATTTCTACAGGAGACCAAACGAACGAACGGATGTGTTCCCAGATTAATACTGAATCACATGTTCCCATCCGTGAAACACTACGCAACAACTTATATATATATATATATATATATATATATATATATATATATATATATATATATATATATATATATATATATATATCCACATGGGTAGACACCTCATTGCCAATTCACACTATCACTCCTCACAAATACAGAGAGCAGTGGACACCCTAACCTTAATATGACTTCGCTTCGCTGATAACCAAGGAAAAGAAAAAGGAACGAAACAAAATTGACTATAAACCACACACTATAAAATAAGCAAAAAAACTGCAATAAAACCCACTAAAAGTAAACACCTATCAATAATCAACAGATTAGTATACTGCCATATAACAAAGGTATAACAGATAGAACCAGCGGATCACAACGTAAGACAAATCGACTAGGAAAAGGAAGGAGTGTACAAGATCACATGCTGCACCTACGGTTAGACCCACATAAGCCAAACTAACACCAGAATATCCGTAACACTGAAAGAGTACACAAACTATGCACAAAAAACAAAAGACTACATTAGCTCGAGACAAGACAACATTAATTTTAACTGTCAGCAAATCGCCGATATAGAACCTGTGATACTCACCCCGTATCTATATCTAAAATCTTTCAGGTTGACCAATACAGGGCGATACACAAAATAACTCACACGTGGGTTCACTTATTCTCGAAAGGGAGTTCTTATATTATATTATATTTCCTCAATTTTTGGTTTTCCAGAAAGAACCTTGCCGGTTGACACATTGTTTTTCATTATTTTCAAAGTACCTTGTCGATACTGTATATTTCACTTACCCCTTTGTTTTCTCTGACGACGACACTGCTGCTTTCAATATTAGCTATTCTTTGGTTTTTAATTATTTTTAAAACTTTTGGATATTTCCCTAACAGGCTGCGATCATACTACCGTATAATCATTTAAACACTCCTTTTCCTCAGTATATTAAATGATTTATTTAAATCATATGAAATTCAAGATACATTATCAAATTATTACATTGATTCTTTTCTTTATAATTACTACTAAAAATAAGGAACCACCATATCAATATTTAAATTAAAAATTAAAAAAATAATATTTTAAAATTCAAAATTATAAAAATATCTTAACATTTAAAATATAAAAGTTGAAACTAAAATATTGAGCCTTCATACAATTATTTTAGGTTTAGAATTTTAATAAAATGTATAATTTGGGTTTATAATTCGAGATGAAACAAAACATTTTTAACACAATTTTAACTAGTGTAAAATTTTCAAATTCTGTCTAAAAATTCATAGTCGCAGCACTTACTTCTGAATAAGACAAATAAGATAATAATAATAAGATAAAATACGTTTTTCAACTTAAAACGCGCTAAGTTCTGGCTCGCCGATAGCCACGGTTTTAAAATCACGGTGCCTTTTCAGGACTTTTCTCTTCTTCACATTTTCGTCACTTTTGACTGACTATTCACTAATTATTTACTGACTAAAAAATCATCCTTTTTTATTGATCTGTCGCATATATAAATATTCAATCCCACCTAACATATTTTCCCTCTACAACCAAAATTCTTACTCAACTCTCGTAACTATACAATACATGTGTTCTATTACAGCTTTACATAAGGTTGATAATTGCGTACTTTCTCCCCCCGTCCAGAATATGACGTGGTCTTGAAGTTTGGGAGTATCAAAATTTTTATGTTTTTGTTTCGTAGTAAACTATACTTTTGTTATCAAATAAAGAATAAATTTTGCATTAGTTATAACATTAAACATGAGTCATTTTTACTCGGATTTCTTTAATTCTATTATAGAGTGTGATTAGTCAAAGTAGGTCATTACGCAACTGACTTATTTTAGGTTTATTTAAGGTTGATTTTCCTATATCAGTTTCTGACCAATGTATTGGTTTTACTTTTTTCCTGGAAGGAGATCGTATCTGCACAGAATTTAGAACTTTGCTATTTTATTAGTTTATTTTAAACTTTAATTTTCTGGTTAAAATATCCAGTGTTAAATTGTGATAGGTAAATATTTTATTTTATTTTCCACAAATTGTTGTAAAATAACTTAGAAAAATTTTGAAGCTTGTTATCCTGTTTTATAAAAATACTTGATGTTAAATTTAATATACAGGGTGTCCAAGATAAGGATCCTAAGCATGGGGATCTCGGAAACAGTTGGAGATACGAGGTCGGTTAAATTAGAGAAAAGTTGCGCAATTTAGTGCTAAATTAAACGCAGTTAAAAAAATTTAAAAATTTCAAACACTTCCGGAGATTTCCGGAAAAAAACGAAATTTGGCAAAATCGTTTTTAATTTTTGCAGGCTTTATTTAAAGAGATATCCGAAAATAAAAGGTAGATTCTCATTGCCACTTTTTATTTTTTATAATTTGGTCTAAACAAAATTTAAATCCGACGTTTCGTTTCTGAGATACCATCATGAACTTTCATTTTTTTATATGGAACAAAAAAAAGTATCCCATGTATTTGATAGCATTTTTTATTACAAATTCAACGGTGTATCACACTTGCATATCAAGTGTGTAGTTCATTGGCTTTTATAAAACTGATATACCTTTCTCTCTCGCTCTCACGGAGCTCTTATGGAAAGTACTTGAACTACGTATTCGATATGCAAGGGTGATACACCGTTGAATTTGTAATAAAAAATGCTATCAAATACATGGACTACTTTTTTTTGTTCCATATAAAAAATGAAAGTTCATGATGGTATCTCAGAAATGAAACGTCGGATTTAAATTTTGTTTAGACCAAATTATAAAAAATAGAAAGTGGCAATGAGAATCTACCTTTTATTTTCTGATATCTCTTTAAATAAAGCCTGCAAAAATTAAAAACGATTTTGCCAAATTTCGTTTTTTTCCGGAAATCTCCGGAACTGTTTGAAATTTTTAAATTTTTTTAACTGCGTTTAATTTAGCACTAAATTGCGCAACTTTTCTCTAATTTAACCGACCTCGTATCTCCAACTGTTTCCGAGATCCCCATGCTTAGGATCCTTATCTTGGACACCCTGTATATTTTTACTTTTTCATAAATATTTTTCTAAACATTTTTGAAACGTTATTTATTTTTTTATATTCATTATTATTACGTTTTTTTTTTAATAAATTTTATTTGAATTTTCCGGACTTATAGAAATACAACAAAATAACAATTTTTGACTTTGATTTGAATTGAAGATATTATTTTTTTTTATTGAAAAGAAGCTATTTTGGACTTTATTAAAATTTAGAGGCAATATTTTTATTTTTAAAAATATTAAGACTTTATTTAATTTAAAATTTAGAGGCAATATTTTTATTTTTTTAAAAAATATTAAGACTTTATTTATTTAATTTAAAATTAAATTTATTACTTATATTTTTTTTTCTCCAGAAAATTCTACAGAATTATTAAAAATATTATTAATTATGCCAATACTTCCTTAAAAATATAGAAAATAATTGTCGGTGTTTACACAAAATGATAGTTCACCACAAACCTTATAAGAAAAGATGAAGTTGCGAATCCATTCAAATTGAAAGGGACAGGACTTTAAATAAGAGAGATGTACTAGTTCTAGATTAAAACAATTCGATCAGCTATATTAAATAAATAAACTTTTTATATTTTATAAGATAATTCATATTTATATTATAATATAATATAGAGCTTCCGACATTCCATCAAGCAGCCATAACTTCCATTGCTTTCCTTACAGTCTCCGGGTCCCCTATAAATTCTAGCGTCTTGATTGGTTTCATATTCTCATCTAAAGTATAAACAAAAGGAACTGCATTCGGCACATTAACGGGCATAATTTGATCATCACTTAGTTGATCTAAATGCTGAATAATCCCTCTTAAAGGGTTTTCATGCGAACTGATGATGATTCGCTTGCCAGCCCTGATTTGTGGAACAATAGTTGTATTCCAGAATTGTAAGGTACGCTCAATAGCCGATCTAAGAATTTCAAATTTCGGTAAATGATGTTCTGTAAGTCCATCGGTACATCGGAAGATTTCAGCAATGTTTTCATAGTAAGGATGATCACGTTCCATGGGCGGTAGTGGATTATCAAAACCTCTGCGCCACAAAGCTGCTTGTTCTTCTCCATACTTCTCGATAATTTCATCTTTGTTCAAGCCGGTAGCTTGTTGCTTTCCCTTTTCGGTTAATTTAGCGTCGTACCAGCCGCCGAAGCGGTTCTCCACGTTCCATTCTGACTCACCATGACGAACCAGTACAATTTTAAAATCAACCATTGCAACTTAAAAATTTCGTCGTTATTTGCCGCTTCTAAAACTTGGTTTATAATGATACAACGGACATAAAGAATTATATAATATACCAATTACTTAGTACAAAATAAACAAAAATTACGTCATGTATGTTTTTTATTGTTTAAGAAATATATATATATATATATATATATATATATATATATATATATATATATATATATATAGTAGCAGCTAATTTAAAGCAAAAGACCAATGAAAAATTGCTTGAATTTTCCAAGGATGGTGTGCTATCTGCTGAAATTATTGCAGGTAATTTTATTGATATATTTTTTTGAGAGGGGAGTTATGGAAATGTGGTTAAGTAAAAGTTTTTAAAAGAAAATATCCTCTTTCATAATAAATCAATATTTTTTAGTCCCTTAACAGAGCATGGACCTAACAATTTGTTTGATTCTCTCAAAAGGTCCCATTCCAGTGGAGTGTTTTTCTTATTAATATTAACTAATATTAATAGAATGTTTCTGATTGGAATCTTTCCAAATAAATTAAAACTAGCGCGTACAATTCCTGTTTTTAAAAAAGGAGATCCAAATCAATATAACAATTATTGAGCTATAAGCGTCTTAACCAGCATTTTTTGAATTAGCAATTAAGTTGCAGTTAACCAGTTTCTTTGTACTATTATGAAACCTAACATCTCACCATTATTTGCCGACAAAACTTGACTAAATAGGAATCCAAGTTTTGTAGAAAGCATGACCAAAAGCATGTCTGGGAAAAGGTGTCAGTCGAAACTCCACTGATGAGTCGTACGACTGGCACCGGGACGAAACATCCAGTCATACATTTTACGGTGGTCAAAAATTAGATCGCGTCATATGTCCTTACCATCAGGGGCATGACTATTTGCGACAGTACATAGATAATAAATTATTATTTCCTTGTTAACATGGGTTCACCCAAAATCATAGCACCACAGTGCTCCTTGCGACTTTAATCGATTGCTCATTGACGCATTGGATCGGAAGCTTTAGGCAGTTGGTCTTTTCATACACATCTCTCGGGCTTTTGATTGTGTACACCATAAAATCCTGCTAGAAAAACTTTTTCGTTATGGAGTAAGAGGCGTCCCACTTTCTCCTCTCGAATCAGATTTGTTAGACTGATTCCAGTTTGTCCAAGTTAAGAATGTTAAAAGTGAAAGTAGACATATCTTCCCCCGGGTTCTGTATTGGGACTCCTCTGATATATCATTTACGCTAATGACATGATTCCCTTGATTCTGATTTTTTAAAATCTCGTAATACTCCGATAAATGTATGGATGTCGTTCAACTGGCGATATTTCTCAGTCTGACATTCGAAGTCGACAGGTTTTTAATATCCTGTCGACATGTCTCAGAATTTATATTTTATATAGCAGTTGTTTCCTGCGAATGTTGCTCTCAGTCGATACAGCTCCACTGACGAGACCATAAGGTGATCGAAACGCGTATGGAGAGAGGACCAGAGTTGTATTTGCAATAAATAAACTGTTTGTTCTTGAAAGGAGAATACATATAAACAACTATTTAAATTCAGCAGATAGATTCCTTTATTTCTTATTGAAATTTTGATTTTTTAAAATCATGGAGCTATGCCACCACAGTTTATTTACAACTACAGCCTCTTGCGCATGAAACAACGGCGTACCAAAAATGCTTTTATTTTAATTGTATTATGTTTTATAATCCAAATGGTATACATCTTTACGACAAAATTTGACCAATGCATCAAATTAGTGACATTTTTTTTTGGCAACTGTATCAGGATCGGAATGGCCCATTCTACTATTTTCTTTTTCCGTTACTAAACAAGAAATTTTTCGAATTCGAAGCAAGTTTCACAAACTAAATATCCTTAAGAAAGAAAAATGTTATACACAAAAATTTTAAAATCGAAATTCTTCCTTCTGTATAGACATATCGATAATTTTATATCCCGTTTATATAAGATTACTTAATGGGGAGTTTAAATGCTTATTATGGGTCCGTTGTATTAAGTGAAGTTTTAAATATGAAATGAGAGATTTTAATAGCGGATTAAAATTATCAACAAAAATCAACCTGAACATGAAGTAAAACCGATATGACCAAAAATAATGATTTTTTTTTCTAATTCATTGTATATATAAGAAAAAGGAACAATGGATAATTAATATTTTTATTGAATAGGTTATAAAAATTTAATTAATATATCTCTACATTTTATAAGGTTCGAAAACCACTAATTTGATTTACCTGCGCTTCTTTTTCATTTATTACTTTAGTGTTTTTTTCTGCTCTAAGACTTTATTTCATTTGTCCGTAATTTAGATATTTTACTGCTGATGATGAAAATTTGTGCTTTTGAAACACGTACAGTACTTTGTCAGAACGGAACGAGAGCTTTTCAACACACTACTAGAGTAGAAAAACACGCACTATAAAGTGTTTTTTATTACAATATAATAACAATCGTCTAAAACCTACAGGGTATCCAGAGTTTAAAGTCACAAACACTAAGTACTATAATATTAAATAGTGGCACAAAGTGTCTAATATTTATAGCCGTTACTATAGAACAACAAAATAAAGACGCCGTTAGTCTGAGGTGAAGTTATGTATTAAAATTCTTCTCATAGAGAACAGGGGCAAATGAAATGTCAGCCGCTAAATGACATACCGAACGCACGAATTTCAAAAAATTAAATAGTATTAAAAATTTTTATTTTATTTTTGGTTCTTCAAAATAACTTGTCATTAAAAAAAATAATATGTTGACGAATCGTTTCTTTAAGACGTTTTATGTTTTGAATAAACAGTTGAAACGTTAATTAGGTGGTACCCAGATATTTTTAATATTTTCAAACTTTTTAATAAAATATCCTTAGAAAGTTGAATATGTCTCGCAAATATTAAGTAAATTTGAGATTATAGACATATAAAATTATTACAGGAGATTCTGTCCATAACTCAATTGTACGAGTGTGCTATTTAAAAAAATATTTTCTAGGGCCAGTTCTGCTTATGGATTTAACATAAATACTTGTGTCTATAACAGCTGAGTATCTTAGTTTTAAACAGTTAATTCTAACATAATTCTTTTCACGACGAGACTTATAATAAATTTGAGAAATCACAATTTGTAAGCTATCTGAAACTTTTATTTATATAAGTAACAAATTTTATATTTAAATTATGTTAACTACAGCACTTAACTTAATTAGATTGTGTTAAACACTATACGACACTACAATTAAATAAATATTATGATTATAATTTATTGAGACATATAAATATGAACCCTACAGACCAACGAATGTCCTTCAGCATAAAAATCTTATTTATGGTATATTTTATCTTCAAGCCTCTACAAATCTTTATAAAATAAAAAAATATATATATTTAAAGTTGAATGTGAGATCCGCCAGTATCTTTAATGGACGTATTCTGTCATGCCTTTGGTTTTGGTCCCTGGTCATAAACAGTTTCACTATCTTCGTTGAAGTTTCAGGTTTTCTTTCAAATTTACTTGCCAGGACAGAACATCTTGCAGTAAGAGGCTGGACACTTTGTAAATTCAAACAATAAATAACTGATAGGATAGTTTCCATAGTGCATAGGGATGATGGCTCTTAATCATACTACGTAGAGTGGTAATTTCCACCGTTTCAAGGTTTATCAGTGCTGACTTTCTGCAATTACTGTCAGTATATTACTTTGTATATATGATTGCTGCTTTTTTTGATATCCCCTTTTCTTTATATATTAGAATCTTCAAGTACTTGGCTCTTTGTATGCATTTTTGTTTAACAGTTCTAGAGTGTCAATTTAAGATAAATTTAATCCAGGCAAAGTACAAATATTGTAATGACAATCAAAAACTTCACAAAAATAACAACAGCAGTATTTTTTTTTTTACTTTTGACGATTAATTTAAAGTACCAAAACTACTTTTTGCCTAAAATGGCAACAAAATATACTACGAAAATTTTCGGTCTGACAGCTCAATTCAATCTGTCATCAATTTTATTTTTTGAAATTCTGGGGTTTTAGCACTTTCATATTTGGCAACATTGGCTTTTTAAGAATACGGCTTTTACTGTCAAAAAGTTCACATCGCCATTCACCTCACTTTTCACATCACACTTACGAGGATAGGGGCTCAGCTGTTTTTGGTAAGTCTTCTTTGTTACGGTCCTGTGAGGCAATTTTATCTCTTTCATTATTGTGGATAAATATAAGGAGAGAAAACTACTAAATGTTTTAGTGTTTTACTACTCCTACTGCATCTGGAGTAGATAAACGTGTTAACCTTCATATTTTTATAAAAATATAAACACGATATTTTGTAGAATTATAAAATTTTAAATAACAGAACTAAACAAAATTATAAACACAAATAAATGTTGGTTTTATTTTGGAAATAACTTATTTTTCTGTACTCCGAGAGGAAGACAGAAAATAGAAGTGAACAACCCTAGTTATATTTACGAGAAACATTTTTTTTTGGACGTATGGGAACTAAAAACCGTTATAACTACTAAATTTTTAAAGGTACACACCGTTTGCACTATATAAAGCTCTCTCTCTCGAAATGTAAGGAATGTCCCATGCATTACAGTTTTTAATAAACGGCTTTAAGAAATAGCAAACAAATTTCTACGTTAGAAGAGGTGGTTGATGCCTTCAAAAACCATATTTTGACAGTACCATCTTCATAGTAGCAAAATGTTATTAGGATTCATTTAAACACATGCAAAACTGTATTGATCATCGTGGAGAATATTTTGAAAAACCATAAAATCATTTTCAATGATCAATTTTGTTTGATTACTCTCGTCGATATCGGGATTAATACATGTTTTAAAGATGTTGCCTTCTTTATTTCTAAATCGGTTCAACGATAAATATTATTTCACATAAATGTAAAAATATCCTTTTTCATACTTAGTAGTAATAATAATTACATAATTTCAAATTTTTACAATAATATAATGTAACATTCGATAATGAAATGTAATTATAGTGTTCATAAAATGCATTTTAAATTCTATTCAATATTAAAGGCTTTAGAAATTTAAATTCTATTTTTAAAAAGTCCAACTAAAAATAAATATCCTTTAAATAGGTTTCCTAAAAGTTTAACGTTATCTATTTTCACAAACGGTTTTGTGCAAATCACGTGCCTGACGCAATTTTCCTTTGATGTGTATTATTTAATGTACGAATACTATTATACAATTATTTATCTAAAATAATTAATTATTACAGTTTAGATTTTAGAATCAACAGTATTTTTATTCAGTCAAGATGGCACCGTTTACGATTGTACTGGTTCGTCATGGAGAATCGGAAGGGAATGAACAGAACTTCCTCTGCGGTTGGTACGACGCCAAGCTAACCGAAAAAGGAAAACAAGAAGCTCGAGATGCCGGAAAAGCATTGAAATCTGCCGGTTTCAACTTTGATATTGCCTATACTTCTTTCTTGAGCAGGGCACAAGATACTCTTCAACATATTCTGGAGGAAATTGGGCAATCAGATCTTCCAGTCGTGAAAACATGGCGACTAAACGAAAGACACTATGGAGGCCTTACAGGCCTAAATAAAAACGATATTACCGAGAAACTTGGAGAACAGCAAGCTTTTTTGTTGCGTAGAGATTTTGATACTTCCGTACCGCCGATGGAACCTGATCATCCTTACTACAAGACAGTCGTCGAAGATTGTAAATACGCCGATGAATTTATACAAGAGGAACTACCCAAATTTGAAATTCTCAGGTCAGCTATGGCACGCGCGCTGGTGTTCTGGAATAACACTATTGTTCCACAGATCAGAGCTGGTAAGCGAATCATTATTAGTTCACATGAACACACACTAAGAGGTATTATTCAGCATTTAGATCAAATGACTGATGATCAGATCATGCCAGTTTCTTTATATAATGCAGTCCCTTTTGTATATACTTTAGACGAAAATCTGAAACCAATTAAGAGGTTAGAATTTTTAGGAGATCCTGAGACTGTGAAGAAAGCAATGGAAGCCGTTAACCTTTAGTTTCGTGTCAAATGTTAAATTTATAAATGAATAATCTTTGCTAATTATAAAAATGTCGATTATTAGTAAAATTGTATGTATTTCAACGTTAAATTGTTGAAACTTTTTTGAAATATTTCTTTAAATGTACTAAATAAATCTTTTGTAATGATTTTCAACGCTGATTACATCAACTTCGGCTCGAAAACGAAACGTTGAACAAACCTACGATTTTTATATTTTATTTGTACCAATGTGTTATTTATACCTGTTACCTAAGTTGGGAAGTGTGTTTCATTTCATGTTTAAATAAAGGGCAGAAGCAAACAATATCAGAAAAGGAAAATAAATTGTAAAAATGTCTTTTTCGGTGGTATTAGGCAATAAAAAAATCTTATTTTATATTAAACGAAGAAAAACATCAATAATAAACATTACACTTTTTAAAAATGATTGTGAATAAATTTATACTATTATATAAAGGTCTTTGTTATCGATAACCAAAAGACCTACTAAACCAATTGGAACCAAATATTAACCTTTGTTTCTTGGCATAAATAGGTAGGTTTACAGCTACAGTGGTGGAAAAAAAGTATGGATCACGAGTTGTATTTCTTTTTGCAAATGTTTGCAGCGTAGGCATAATTATAATGTAAATGTAAAGCAATATTTGGTTAGTTTTTAAAAAAAATTGTTTTCCGTGAGATTCACATTTCTAAATTATAAGGAATTTTCAAATGAGAGTTGGAAACAAGTATGGAAACTTGTTTCCAACTGTCATTTGAAAAATGGAAAATTTCATCAAAAACATTGTTGTAAACATACGACTAACATTTTTTTTAGTATTTTGTATAGAATACCCTTTAGCATCTAAGACTGCCTGGCATCTTCTAGGCATCGAGTCAAATAACTTTGGGAAAGTTCCTGGAGGAATTTGCGCCCATTGTGATTTAATAATATTAAACAGTTGTTGTTGATTTTTGATATTGGAATGCATTCGAATACTGCGATCTAAGACGTCCCAAAGATGTTCAATTAGGTATAAGTCTGGGGATTAGGATGGCCACTCAAGTAGAGCTATATTCTTCTCACCAAATCATTGTTTTACTATTTTAGACAAATGCTTCGAATCATTATCTTGTTGAAATATCCACCGTAATAGCAACTATTCTTCTGCAAATGGAAGCATTGTATTTTCTAATATTTCTTTATATTGAAATCTGTCTATTTTACCCTGCACTTGAATGATGGGTCCTATCCCAGTTCTACTTGTTTATCTAAAACTAAACTGTTCCGAGATTTCGTTTTTTATTCGTCTGGATGTTTTTCTGGAGTCAAGTTTTGAGATCCTTGAAATAGTTTTATCGATTCGAGAAGTAGTTTTACCAGGTCTTCCCGACTTGGGCGCATTTTTTACATCACCACAACTATCATATTTTTGTATTATTTTCGTTACGGCACTTTTAGAAATATTTAAATATTTTGCAATCAAGGACTTTTTTTCCCCTCATTTTACATAAATCCACAATTTTTTGTTTAAAATCACATGAAAGATAACGGTGTTTTGGCATGATAAATTAATATTTTTACACGATATTTGCACTGTAGAACTGAAACTGAATACTTCAAAACCAAAATGTAAATAGTTCCCATACTTATTTCCAATCACAAATACCTTATCGCAAAAAAAAATATAAACATTTCTTTTTTGCGAAATGTAAAAAGCTCTTGATAAATTCAATATTAATTAATAAAAACATAATTGAAAGTTTCCATACATTTTTCCACTAGAGTATATTCTATCTCGAAAACACATTAATTTCCATTAAAAATAGAGTTAAAAAGATTAGACTTCAAAGTTCTTCGCTAAGTGGCGAATCCACCGAGACACTACATCCTTCACACACATAGGGCTAGTCTAGATCAAGTAGGTAGTTTGGAGAGATAAAATGATATCTCACCATTATATGGAGAAAATGTATCTTAGTATATTCGCAAAAATCTCAAAAACTTCTATATCAATAATCATCAAATTTTAACTGTAGCTTTATTATGTATTCCAAGGTGTCAGCTATATAAAGATAAAAAAACACTTATTGAAATGTGTAAATAAGCAGATAATATAACTTTAGCTATGTACTTTCATTCCGACCGCTAGGTGGCAGGCAGTTAAGCTCCCAGGATCCTTCTTTATGGCAAGCCAGGATTGCCAGATTGAGGGATTTTTTTCACAATTTTGGGGAAAACGTAACATCAGGGAAAAATTAGTTATGGGGAAATCTTGGGGAAAACAGCTAACAGTTCTATCAACTGAGAAAATTAATCTCGTCTGCCGTTCATTTTGCTTCAGTATTTTGATATGATATTTTCATTATTTGTTATTTATTAACTTTTTATTGAGTGAAATCAATAAATTTGTGTGAATAGTAAAACATTTTTTACAATTATTGTTATTGTATGACACACACAAGACATAATTTACAAAAAAACTGAAAATATTCGGCAAAAATAAGCAATTAAAATTTTCTTATGCGCTCAGTTTCCAAACTTTCATGTATATCCATCACTTATATTTGTTTTACTACTTTTATAGTAGCACCCGTACTTAAACCTACAACATGTATAATTTTGCTTCTGTTACTAGTGAAACCAGGTAATTTTTAATTAAGCGACAATTTTCAGCCGCGAATTTATTTTTATTATTACTCACCTAGCATCAACTTCAGTGGACACTCTGCCAGGAACAATTTTTAAAATTTCAATTCCAAACAAAACACACAGCATATCCAAAGCGTTTTCGACTTTTTCTTTCAACGAATGCCCAACTTTCGCTCCATAATGAACGGCCTTCTCGATTAGTGGTTTGTATTGGGCGATGTTGGCAGCCTGCAGAATCAGTGAAGGATTTGTGGTGGCATCAGTGGGTTTGTACGCCTTCATGGCTAATAAGTAAAGTAAAAAATAACTGGATAAATTAGAGAAACCCCAACTCAATACGGGTTATTTTATTTGACAATTAACATCCATATTTACTAAAAAGGTTTAAGTTTGAAACATAATCTAGCAGCGATGAAAATTATATCTTCTATTGGCTAGTTTTGTTTCGCTTGTGCTATTGTTATCATTTGTCTTTTATATGACTGAAATGTGGTTGTCGGACGTACATTGTCTTTATTTTTATTTATTTTTACAAAGTATAAACTTGATAACGATTAGAGATACAACCTAAGCGAAACGTTGTAAAAATAAATAATAAATAAAGACAATGCAAGTCCGACAACCACATTTCAGTCAACCCTCAACATTGTCTACAACCTTCACACAAATGTCTTTTATATGTCAACAAACAAACCTTTAAATAGGAAAATTTAGAATAAAAATATATAGATAAAGCCTTAGAATCAGTAAGAAGAATGGTTGTCTCCCAATATTTTTTTCATTTTGGCCTGTTTAAAAATAAAGAAAATGATTGTTCTATTTTTTGTATTTTTAAGGTTCAAAACTTGGTTGACTTGTTTTTGCGCTTGTCAGTTTAACTCCAATTTAACACACACAAAAACTACTCTATGTCTTTCTCTAACTAAAAGTTCCCGTCAAAGACAATGAAAAAACCTACTCGCTCTTTTAGCCATTTCCGATACATTTTATTCCTTATTTTTGTCTAATAGGTAAAAAAATAAAAGACGAAACCTTTGCATATATAGAGAAATGAATATATTGCGTTGCAACGATTTTATTTAAATATTCTTTAGTTTGCTGATGAGAGAAATTGCTCAGTTTAAAACATTCCATCGGTGGTCGCCGAAAAATACTTGGCATTTATCCTTAGAGCTATGTATACGAAGTTGATCATGGAGAAGAATATAATGTTTCTTTAATAGAATTATTTCAAAAACTGATAGGATACAATCAGATAAACGACCCAAAACTAATAACACTGGCTAAGTCTAATACCTGATATTTTTTTTTCTGTATTTAAAACAACTTTTGGACAAGCATATAAAATATACTCTATCGGTTCCCATGGTTAAAATCTATCTACAGAGTGCTTATTAAATTCCTCCATTTAGTGAAATCTACCTTATGTAACAACATTTAATAAAAATAAATTCTAATTAATGTTTGTTCTGTTTGATATTTGAAAAAACATGTATTGTTTATAGGACACTTGTAAAATTAATCTTTAGTTTATAAGTCAATGATGAAAGTATTGTAATTCTTTACAATATTACATAGAAACTTTTGATTTGTAACTTATGATGAAAATATTCACAATTTTACTATTATTGCATCAAATAGCACTTTAATTTACAGAAGAAAAAAAATGTAATCTTACATAACTGAATAAAAATGTATTTAATTAAAGTATGTTTTAAGATTTATCGTTTGGCTCTTGGCTTCAGTAATGAAGGTCGCTACCTGGGGACTTAAAACCCTTTTGTGGTACTGAGTGCAGTGCCTAATTTAAATTTAGACGACAGGCAGGAGTATTCTTTAAAATCAAATTTAGATAGTTTTTATAAAATAGTCGTTCTTTAAATTGATTAATTAATAAACAGATTATTAAAACACTAATATAATAAGTAAAAAACATTTATATTTAGACCATAAATTAAATATACCCAAAAATGGCAAAATTTAGTCAATTTTATTTTAGATACATTTTGGCTGTTGTCCAGTGTAATTATATATTTTTATTGAATTATAATATTATCTAGATACTAGAAAAAAATAAAGGATAAGTTAAAGTCACAACAGCCAAAAAGATTGAAGGTAAAAATAATATAAAAATGTTTATATCTGTTAAACATCAAAACAGCTATAAATAATGACCAAACAAATTTGTTGTTAAAACCTACTGGAGTATGATTAAAGGTTTTTACCCTTAATTTTCCTATGTAAGGATTTATTTGTTGACATATTAAACACAAATTTTACTGTACTATATCCTAAGAAAAATAAAATTAGACAGCTAAAAAATCTAGCTTTCTAGACAACAATTAGATTTGGTTTAAAATTTTACCCTCTAATTCACCAATGATTGGTTCATACTTCCAAAAATTAACAACTAACACTAGGAATTAACATTAACAATTTTCTCTTCCAAGTTTAATAATACACTTTACTTTAATGTGTTAATAGTAACCGAACTAAAAATTAAGAAGTTGTCTTTTTTTTTGGGGATATTTTGAGCTGGATGAAAAATTGATAAGTACATCAAAATTGAAAAAATAACATTATAAACAAATAAAACTTTGTAAAAATGTGTCATAAAATAGTTGACACACTCTAGAATAAAATTAGTTAAATAACCACAATTGAAAAGCAATTAATTAATTTTTTGAAGTATCAACTGACCATATTATGGTAGAACTTTAAAAATGGTTGACAGTAGAGGATTTAAATTGACAAGAGCAACAAAAAGTCAAGCTTGTTTTAAACCTTAAAATCCAAAAATATAAAATAAAGTTACACCAGTAAAAGTGGAAAATTTTATTTATTTTCTCAACACCACTATTTCTCTTACCGATTTCAAAGCTTTATATCTAGTTTTATATACTTAATATCTTTATATAAGCGTTTATTTGTTGACATTTGTAAAATAAATCGTAAAAATATCACAAGCAAAACAAAATCAGTCATGTAGAAGATCTAATTTCCATAGCAACTGAACTGAGCCACATTAATTTTATATAGTTTCTGAATTTTATTTATTAATTTTTAAAATAACAATACTCTACAAAGATAAGTGCCAATAATGTTTACCAATTTTTGACAGAAATACCTTGATTCGTCAAGAAGGTTTAAGACAGACCTGATCTAGTTGCCATGGAAGTTACAGCTTCTATTCAGCCAGTTTTGTTCTGCTTATAATATTGTTATAATCTGTATTACATTACTCAATAAATTTTTTTGGTTTGATTTGATATTTTACAAATATGGTTGGTATTTGTATTTTTAAGGTACAAAACATGCTTGACTTATTGTTGCACTTGTCAATTTAAAATCTCTACTGTCAGTTTAGACCGGTTTTAAAGAAAAAGCATGTTGGTAAATTGGGAGGTAAGTTATTTAACCTAAAATTCATTTTGGCTTGCGCCCTTCCACCTTTCTGTTCTTTCTTAACAACAGACCCTCGGAGTAAGTTACTAAATTAGGTGGTAAGTCTGAACTGACAAATATTTTAATAAATTTTTAACAGCATAAAATTATTTTATTTTTATTGGGAGCCAGTGAAAATGAAAAACAACCACCTTTCCCATAATCGCTATCTTTTTGGTAATTTTTCTACATTACATCCCATTTGTCAACCAATTCTTAGGCTAAACTTAACAATAAAAGACAGTTACCCTCCTTTAGTTTTGCTGTAATTCATTAAAATGGAAAAAAAATGAATGACTAAAATTAAAAGTGTCTTGTAACCAATAAACTAACTAAATAATGACTTTCAAATTAGGTATACTTTTATTTAAGAAATCTAGTGACCTAAACAACCTTGTATCTGCTAACCCGCAAGAACATGTAATGAAAATATTTGTCTGTTTATGTAAGCCACTTATCAATTAATGATAAGCATGGCATATAGTATTGTTAAATACATGCAGGTCTTAATACCCTAATATGTCAGTTCAACTCGAGCTCTACTAAGAATTTACAAAAATAATAAACCTTTAATCTGATTTTCTGTTAACAAAAAAGTCTTACCTTCAAAATCCCCCGTATCTGCCACCACTGTGGTAAGGGCCTTGAGTTGTTCCAAGGTGCTGGCCATCTTGCTTCTTTTGGACTGAGGCTCTGACATGGTAAATTATCAAGAAATAATAAAATATAATTTACTTAACAATTGGACCGGCGCTTTACTTGAAATCTTATGTGCGGCGAAAGCAGTTATTACGCTATTTTTGGTAAGAGAATGTTCCAGAGCACCCGTTTAGGTTATCGCGTTCACCTTCAATTGAACTTTGCCAAGTTCCAGCTGATTGTTATTCTCATATAAATTAATTTATATTAATTGTTCCACGTTGGAAAAGAAGCGATGGCTTGTTTTGTTGTGCGCGGCGGTTTTTTTAAATACCACCTGTTAAGAGTTTAGATTTATGTTACAAATATTAAATCTATAATTTATTTGGTATAAACTTTCATTAATAAATCTCATATACGCCCTGCTATATCAATAACATCAATTCTCTCTATTTTTTGTAAATGAATCAAAAATTATAGAAATTAGAACTCGGGGAAACAAATTACATGGGTGGCAAATCACTAACAGCTGATTAGAAGTATGTTTGGTTGCTTGCTAGCAGTTGACCAATAAGGAGTAAAATTATAATGACTAAGCCGTTTCTAACCTATGAGGATAAAAATGAATGGATTACCCAATAATAGAAATAAGGACGTTAAAATTAGATTAACGGTAATTATTTTTATATAGTCTTTGTATACGTTTTTGATATCAAAATTATTAGGATAGATAAAAGGTTAATTAATTGTCGAAAAGTAAAGAATAATTCTTTAGAATATCTTTCAAGCTCAATCATTTAATGCTGGTTGCGGTGCGCCTTAAAATTCAACTATGTGTAGATTATGAATTTCTCATTCAATTATATAAGAAAAATAATCTAATTCAAATCACTACCCGCCCGAAAAATTTTTTGTATACATGTATATACATATATAAAACATTTTAGTGATTTGTTTGTATTTAAATTTACTTACTAGCCTTACATTCACATGTTTCCATCCTTTTTGCAATATGTACTTATTGTTGGTGTTTAAATATATCTATAATAAATTCCTGATTTTAGGAAAATATATGCTTTCCTTATGAGCTCCCATTTCTTTTCTCAATTGTTAAATTAATTAAATCCACTTCTCTTCGTAACAAACACAAAACTTTAAATTTTGACGTTTTGCCAGCTTAGAACAAAAAAGGGTTAGTTTGCCAGTTTGATAGGATCTCCTTTAGTTCTATTGTTATAAATTCTTTTTTGGAACTAGGATAGAACTGTATGGTTCTCCTTTACAATAGATCTCTAATTTTTCTTCATTGAATGAATCGACTATTTGGAAATTAGTATTGATAATTTAAAACTTTAACTTTCGACTTGTCTAAAATAAATATGCGTTATAACAAAATGTATCATCGTTTATTGTAACTACATAAGACTTTTACATGTTTTTGTTCATTTTTCATAAATAATATAAAAAGAATAAATGATTCTAATCGTAGTTATTGCATTTCCAGCGCTGCCGGTCTGTCAACTGTCATGTAGAAACAAAAAATTTAAAAATCGTTTAGTCTATGTTTAGATTTCAAAAAAATTTAAAGAAAATCTTCACATTTGTGATACATCTAATATGTAATAATGACAGGAAAATAGGTAGAAAATATAACTGTATTTTAAATAAATGAAATATCTAAGGAATACGGTAACTCCGAATCTAGATCTATTGTAATCTTTCGATTATGCGCATAGTTTTATAATAAATTTGTTTACTCATTGTTTATAGTCTATGGGAAAGTGGCTTTTTTAATATTTGAAGACACAAATATTTTTATTTAATTTTGCTTTTAGTTTTTTTATCTGTCGTGACTTCCTGGAATCTTTTAATGTGTTAAAAATCACTACATATGCTACTTTTATAATTAATATCAACAAAAAGAGGATTAAAAAAGTTATTTTTGTTGGTAAATATCGACTGATCGATACGATATTATTTATATACTGAAAACGGGGATGCAAACGATCCTTCGATACTTCCAAAGTATCGATATTTTTGCTGAAGCATCGAGTATTTTAAGCACGGATGTTTTATATGCCATTTTGTAGTATTGATACCATATTTTTTTGTAGTATTATTTAATTTAAGATTAGTATAAAAATAAAATATACAATTGGCTTACCACCGTTGCCATCTATTATGCATCTGTTAAAGGCTAATTGCTTTGTGGTGGCCAAGTGTGCAAAGTAGCTAAAGCAATTTACTAAATAAAAAAGCTATTTTGTCAAGAATGCGTCTACATACATTTAAGTATTTTTGTTTAGTGTGTCAATTTAAATAGCACCACAAGTAAGGTCGTTATTTAAGTATCAGTGCAGAAATGTATATAGGATATATGTGGTGAATTATCAGAAATCATTTTAGAAGAAATTAACAAGGAAAAATCTTATTGGGTACGAAACTGACAGGGTCGAAGAGAAATCTATAGTTGAACTATTTTATTGGAACCCACTCCCGACTTCACAGAATCCTTGATCTGTTTTTTTCCTCACCTCATGGCCCGTATTTGGTTTTTGATTTCTGGAATCTAAATCCTCCGATTACAATGATGTTCTTAATTTTTTTTTTTAAATTCAGTCACAGGCTTGTTTGTTCTTATAAACAATGGCCTTTGTATCTGACAAGGATGGTCTTTGATGATGTTCTTGCACAAATTTTAATGTTCTTTCAATCCCAACTATACATATTAGACAATTTTCCGCGTCTCAGCTTTTTTGCCCAGTATAGTACTAATATAATTTGGTGCGAAATAGGGATGGGGGAGAGTACTTGTTGAAGAAAATAGAAGCTGATTCTAGTCACTTGACTAAACGGCTTACTAAACGCAGCACTTGCGGAAGTACTAAATCAATTGTTTACATGATACAAATAACTAAATTTGGTAACGGCTTTAGCTACTTTGTACGTGTAAAACCGCCTTTACAATCGATTATGTCTACTTTTTTATGAATTAATCAAAAATTATAAAAATTAGAACACAGGAAACAAATTACTTCGTTAGTTTCTAGATCCTTCAGATGCTTTCTGGCTGTGACAAATTGACGTCACTAGGTAGTCCTTGGGAGGCACGGATTTCGGAAAATAAATGGATGACAGATGGTAATGGAGCTGTCCAACGAAAAATGTCCGGAGTATGCTCTGCGCCATTTTGGGTAAAGTGACATTTTGGCACGTCAAATTAACCGTCAAAAGTCAAAAAATAGTGTCATTGTTGTTATTATTGTGAAATAATCTTTGTTTTTCCTTGGATTAAATCTATTTTAAATGACTTAATAATCAAGTAATATGCACCAAGCCATCAGTCAAATATTTAAGTGTAAATATAGACCACAAAATTATCTTCAATTGGCACTTTGGAACTGTTAAACAAAAAATGTATACAAAGGGCCAACTACCTTAGGAGTCTAATATACAAAGAAAAAGACATATCAAGAAAAACAACTCATATATACAAAGCAATGTACTGACTTTAATAGGAATACATACCGCTTATATACAGTAATTGCAGGAAGCCAGCACTCATAAAACTTGAAATGGTAGAAACCACTGCTCTATGTAGTATTACTAAAATCCATCGTCCTAGCTATTCATCAATCAATTATTGTATGAATTCACTAAACATCTAGCCGATTATTGCAATACTTCCTGTCCTGGCAAGTAAGTTTGAAAGAAAACCTGAAACTTGACCGGTGATAGAGGAACTGTGTACGACCAGGGGCCGGAACCATAGGCCAGCCCGAAGACCCCCCATTAATGATACTATTCAACCTTTAATAATAATTTTTTATTATTTTGTGAAGATTTGTAGGAGCTTGAAGATCAAACGTGCTATAAATAAACTTTTTATTCTGAAGGACCTCGTTTGTTGGCTTGTAGGGTTCAAATTTATGTGTCCTAATAAATTATAATCAATAATATTTATTTAGTTGTAGTGTAGTATAGTGTTTAACACAGTCTAAGGAAGTAAAATGTTGCATTTAACATTATTTGAATATAAAATTGAATGTTACTCAATTAAATAAAAGTTTTAAATATCTTACAAATTGTTACTTCTCAAATTTTTTATAAGTTATGTTAATGAAAATAATTATGTTACACTTAACTGTTTCAGAGTAAGATACTCGACTGTTTGGGGATATAGGGACACAAGTGTTTATGTTAAATCCATAATTAGAACTAGTCGTAGAAAAACAATTTTTAAACAGCACGCTCATACTATTGAGAAATGAACAGAATTTAGTGTAATAATTTTGTATGTCTATAATCTCAAGTTTACTTGAAATTTGCGAAACATTCAACTTTCTAAGGAGATTTTAATTAGAAAATACTGAAAATAACGGGGTATTACCTAATTAACATTTCAACTGTTTTTTCAAAAAATAAATCGTTTTGAAGAAACGGTTCGTCAACATATTGCTTTTTTTTAAGGACTAGTTATTTTTAACAACCAAAAATATAATAAAAATTTTTAATTTATTTTTACGACCGACCAATAGTATGACAGACATCCGCACATAACAATCGATTGACGCAAATTGGATAAGTTGGGTACGGTTATAACGTAATACTGTCATTTTATCTCTTTCTACCGTTCGTTTCGTTCAACTACTTATGTCGATGAAATTTCGGAAAGGTATGCAAATTGCTTCAAACCTTGTCAGTGGGAGGTAAACGATTACGTTTAGTCGTTATAATTTTTCAGTGGCGACAGCGTATTCACTGTTATTATAACTTCACCTTACCCAAAATGGCGCATAGCATGGTCCGGACATTTTCTGTTTATTTGACGATCAGTACATATACTTTATAAGTGCGTGTTAGGAGGTCACCATTTTGATATATTCAAAAAATGACGTTTTTGATACGTCATCTTGCCACCTGGATCATTTAAAAAAAAAACAACTTTTTTCCGAACTTTTATTTATTTTAAAATATAGCTATATTTGAACAGTAAACATAAATGTAAAATAAAATATCAAATTTACAAAGTATTTAAAAAAAATCAGTTTTCTTATTTAACTGCTTTGATAAGTTCTTTGATGATATTTTCAAGTTTTACGCAATCCGCAGCAAATCTTCTAATACCATCTGATAGATTTTCGGTTGTCATTTGGTCTTCGTTTAATAACCATCTAAATTTGCTTTCGTTAAGTACCAATTTTTCTATTTGTTGCTTAGCGGCAGTTTCTGGGCTTAGTTTTCTGGGTAGGGTCTCAAAACTATCTTCGAGTTCCCCAAGAAGTTTGGGATTAATTGTGTGGAGATCACATCCAGCGAGGGCTTTGATCTCAGCTAAAAATAACCAAATATTATTTAATGTAAAAGGTCTAACCCCAATTCAAAACCAGTTCAGTATTGTAGCGAAAGTTCTGACGAGATGTCTGACAGTAATTAATTGAACTTTTTTCATAATATACGTATTTTTGGACATATAAATTTCACGGAAACATTTACAGCCATATTCATTAAGATTTAGACTTAGAGCCGTTCCAGTTGCCATTTTCTTCTCGTTGGTCAGATTTGTTTTGCTTATGATACTGTTAAAATTAGTAGCAAATATGTCAAAACATAAACGCTTAAATAGGAAAATTAAAAATAAAAATCTAGAGACAACGCTTTGGAATAGGTAAGAGAAATAGTCGTCTCCCGAAAATGAACAAAATTTTTCATTTTTGTTGGTTCAGTAACAATTTTTTCTTCTTATATTTTAAAGATTCAAAACTTTTTTGACATATATATATATATATATATATATATATATATATATATATATATATATATATATATATATATATATATATATATATATATCACAGTAATACACATTTATATTTTTAATTTAATTAAAATTAATAAAAAGTTTAAAATTTTAAACCAATACAACAGGTTAAAATAGGTTAAAATTGTGAAAATTATAAAATAGTACATACCTTGAAAGTAGTTTTGTGTGTATGTTAAAAATAAAATTCAGTTATGATACTTTGTATGCAATTGCTATGGACATATTTCTTTTTATAAAAAGCAAAAAATAGGAAAAAAGATTATTATTTATTTTTTAATAACGTTCTTTCGTTTGTATGAGTGTATATGAAATCGTCCCAAGCATCATTACTAATATTTATTATAGGGTCGCTTCAAGTATGTCTTATGGCATACCGTTATGTTATACTTATCCAAAATATATTTTATTTTTTCAGACAGTTGGTTTATATACGGTAATGCAATGAAAGTGTTTTGTGTTTTGGTATTGTTAATTTTATTTTTTTGTTTGTGTTATAATGTAATATGAGTAGTTTGGGAAAATGGTTCATTATTAGGGTCTCTTCCACTTTTTTGAGCATTAGAGACCCTAATAATGAACCATTTTCCCAAACTACTCATAAAAAAAATAATTAATCAAAAAACCTTTTTACATTATAACACAAACAAAAAAAATAAAATTAACAATACCAAAACACAAAACACTTTCATTGCATTACCGTATATAAACCAACTGTCTGAAAAAATAAAATATATTTTGGATAAGCATAACATAACGGTATGCCATAAAGCGAACAATTTACTAGGATCATTTTATACGAAATTAAAAAGCAAAGTTCCCACCAAAAAAAGATCTAACGTAATATATGCAATCCATGCCTAAACTGTCCTAAGAAATACATTGGCATGACGACACAATATATTGAAAATAGAGTGAATGGACACAAGTATACTAAAAATGCATCGACATCCCTACTTAAACATGAACAAACATCTAAGCATGAATTTGATTTTAAAAACACCCATATTTTAGATACTGATAGAAATTATCATAAATTAGTCATCAAAGAAATGATACACATAAAAAAAGATAAAAATTTTGTAAATGACAAGCAAGATGTCAAAAACTTAAGTCAGATATACCATAATTTGATATTTTAATAAAACATACTTGAAGCGACTCTATAATAAATATTAGTAATGATGCTTGGGACTATTTCATATACACTCATACAAACGAAAGAACTAATAATAATCTTTTTTCCTATTTTTTGCTTTTTATAAAAAGAAATCCATCCATAGCAATTGCATACAAAGTAT
This sequence comes from Diaprepes abbreviatus, assembly GCA_034092305.1. Classification (NCBI taxonomy): domain Eukaryota; kingdom Metazoa; phylum Arthropoda; class Insecta; order Coleoptera; family Curculionidae; genus Diaprepes; species Diaprepes abbreviatus. Next base: position 1,305,201 of record JASJET010000265.1, on the reverse strand, counting down.
CATAACTGAATTTTATTTTTAACATACACAAAACTAGTTTCAAGGTATGTACTATTTTATAATTTTCACAATTTTAACCTATTTTAACTTGATGTATTGGTTTAAAATTTTAAACTTTAAGACTATTTTAAAATTTGTTTTATTTTTATTAATTTTAATTAAATTAAAAATATAAATGTGTATTACTGTGATATATGTTTATCATAAAAAAACTTTGTAATTTTGCAGATGTAAAATAAATATACCAGCTCTTTTGAAGAAGCTCACTATGTAGAGCGAAACGTCAAGAAAAATTGTTGTCCTTTGTTCCTCTAATGGAAAAACCTATACCCAAGAAAATATTAGAAAAAAATATTTAACAAAAGGTTAAAGATACAAGAATAAATTATATATATATATATATATATATATATATATATATATATATATATATATATATATATATATATATGTTTATACGGATTTCACGGATTCCTCCGTGTGAGATGCATTAGCAGTGGTTATATCCACATTATGCTGTTGTAGTGCTGAAATCACATTCAGCAAACGTACAACTATATGCAACTCCGTATGAAAGTGAAGTAAGATGCGAAACAGTGAATGCAAACTTCGCTCCATCTCATCCTTTCTGTGTTAGAGGTTGCACAGTTAGAATAAACTGTAATAAAGCACAGTTCATCCTATTCCACCACCATCGAGATGGTGGCCTACCTGTACCACCATACCGAGAAGAAAGTCAAAGCTTACCTTCCCCGCCACAGTGATACGGCAGAGATACATGTTTCGTCTCTCACTAGACTCATCAGGGTACCGACATGCACCTGGCTGTGCAAAGGACAGATCGGAAGGAAGAATGCAACACTGAATGCGGCTTCGCCGACCTCTCGTCGGATGGCTTATATATGTTTATACGGATTTCACGGAGTTCTCCGTGTGAGATGCATTAGCAGTGGTTATATCCACATTATATATATATATATATATATATATATATATATATATATATATATATATATATATATATATATATATATATGTATATATATAAAGATGGTACATCTTAACTTCAAGATGACATACGTGGTCATTTTGAACTCTGTGAATCTCGCAAAAATTAAATTTTCAATAGAACAAAATTTTTAAATAAATGTATACATGTAAGTGTAGTGTTGTTCCTGAAGCATTGTTCAAGCTACACACATTCTGATGAAGGTAAAAACAAAAAAAAATTACCGAAACGTTAATGTATTAAAAAAAAAGTAATATACAGAAAATACAACACCACCATTACATTTTAATTCCATTTTTTAACGGACCATAATCCCAGGAAAAACAAAAAAATAAAATAAAATATATATATATATATATATATATATATATATATATATATATATATATATATATATATATATGTTAGTTTTTAGTGTTTCACGGATGGAGAAATATGAGTTTGTGTTTATCCGGGAATACATCCGTTCGTTAGCTATTTCCATGGTTGGAATTTGCAGACGTTTCGCCAAAGTCTCATTTGGCATCTTCAAGTGCTCGTGTCCGTAGTTGACGATGAACTGAGAGATTGTCTGTTGCGTGCGTGGTTTTGTCTTGTTCGTAGGCTGTATCTATTGGTCGAAGTGTTTGTTTTTGGCTCCGCCCCCTGTCTTGTTTGTGACGCTGGTCTTAGTTGTGGCTGTGCCGTTGAAGTGGTTATATCTCGGCGGATGAGATTTTTCCAAGTAGATGGTAGGTTTTGTGCATCATCTCTCTTGTTTAAACTGCCTTGCTTCTCTATTTCTATTGCTTCTCGCATTGTTCTGGTTCTGAAGTTTGTTTCGTTTGCTATTTGTTTGACGTTTTCAAAGTCGATTTTATGGCCGGTTTCTAGCTTATGTTGAAAAAGTGCAGATGTTGTTTGTTTGTTTTTGATGCTGAGTTTATGTTCTTCTATTCTGGCAGATATTCTTCGGTTGGTTTGTCCAATGTATGTTTTTTCACAAGTGCCACATGGAATGCTATAAACTCCTTGATTTTCTAAAGGAATTTTGTCTTTTGGGTTTCTTAGACTTGCTCCTATTGTTTTGTGTGGTTTATATGTAGTCGTGATATTGTGTTTTCTGAGAATTCTTCCGATTCTGTCTCCTGTTCCTTTTATATATGGTAGTGTGGCTATCGATCTGAAATCTTTTTGTTGTGTTTTTGGTATTTTCGGTAGTTGTTGTTTATTTATTGCTGATTTAATTGTGTGATTTTTGTAGCCATTTTGTCGTAGCGATCTCGAGATTTTATTCAACTCTTCCTGTCTTGCATCGTTGTCAGTCAATCGATATATATATATATATATATATATATATATATATATATATATATATATATATATATAACAATAAATTGGTAATAGTTGTCTCCCGAAAATAAACTAAATTCTCCATTTTTGCCGGTTTAGCAATAAAAAAGATATGGGGTTTTGATAGGCGAATTCGAGTTTATAGAAGAAGAGCTCGTTATAGTTCAGGGGGGAAATTGGTGAGATTGTCAATATGCTATGAACATTGAATTCATTTTTCAACAGGATAACATCCACCCTCAAGTCGCCAAAGAGGTTTGAACATTTTTGGAAGAATATATTATCGGTCATGGATTGGCCAGCTTACATAGCCCAGACTTAAATCCCATAAAATATCCGTGGGTTGAATTAGGGAGTTGCATGCGATGGAGAGAAATGACAAATAACTTACAATAATTGGCAAATACTTATTTACTTAAAAAATGGAAGCAAATACCTCAAGAAATAATTCGACATTTAATTAATACTAAACCACGTCGATGTCAAGAGGTAGAGGAAAGGAGGTCATACCCATTTTTAAAACGTGATTCAGTGCTCTAAAGAAAAATGTATCGTATTTTCATGTCATTGTTATTTTTAAATCTAAAACAGTAGAATCAAGAAGTCACAAAAAGGTAGCGTCTTTACGAATGAATTTTTATGGAGATAGCTTAATCATTATTTTGGTTATACTGTGACTGCATTATTAATACGCCTTCATGTATTTGGGGGTTTCAAAGGATACCCGTCGGGATGAAAACAATAAATTTTTTAATAAAAAACCCCAGTTAAATTTTTACCAAGACTGGCCCTATTCTTAATCAAATTTGTGTATACTTACAGGTTGTTTTGAAGGAAGCACCCATAATTACGGTTTTGTATCCGAATTTTTTGTAATAATTGTAAATTTTTATTACGTTGGCCACACCTGGTTCTTCTTTACCTTTAAAACTTTCCTCGCCTAATTTTGCAGCATACCTGAAAATAGTAACAATAATATTCATGAGAAATACTACTAATATCGCGAAAGCCGTATAGTACAAGACATGTGAGGTTATGTCTTAATAGGGAAGCCCAGAGGGTTTTGGCGTTAAAAAGCAATAAAAACATTATATTTCGCATTGTGATTAATCCCAGTTTGTAGTTTTTGACTTAAGCTATCAGTTGTTGGGCGCAGAATTTGAAAACATTTATTTAATCAATAGTTATTCACTTCAAACATACTCTCTGTAGCATAACGTCAGAACCAGGGCTTGATTGTTTGAACGCTGAATAACGTAATAATATTTTTATTTATATTTGAAAAAGTGTTTATAAACAGTAGATATTTCATTTGTTGGTACACACATACCGATTTTATGCTATCCTTTTCTAATTACATTATTTAAACCAGTATCATATGATAATCGGTACGTCAATTCTAGAATACATAAAAGTGTAAATTTATGGTTGCCTAAATTATTATTATTGTTATTTTCAATATGTAAACAATATCTAACAATAAAAATAAGTTTTTAAATCCTCTTTTTGTTAATATTAATTGCAAACTTTGCATTTATAGTAATTTCTAACACTTAAAAACACTGAAAAGAGTAACGACAAGCAATTAAACTGAAAGAAAAGATAAGTAAACATGTTTATGTGTGTCAAACCTCAAAAAAGCCTCTCCCCCACCGACCATAAACAGCCTTCAAACAAATCTATTGTTGTTTAAATCTATAAGGTATGATCGAAGGTTATTAATGTTGAAAAGTAGTAAAAACGCCATTTTTCAAATGTTTAACGATTAAAAACAACATATATTTGCGTATTGTCTGCATGTAAGTGTGCAGTTACATCCCTCAAATTATTTTTTAATTGCTATGTATATAAAAAAAAATCCTATTACCATTTCAATTGCTACAAAGTACAATTTATTTTTCGCAAAATTAATATGCTTCATCGATTTTCATCGAATCAACTTAAAATTCTCACAGAATATTTTTGGAATATCATACTTTAAGAAAATGTAACAAAAAAATCGATTTTTGAAAACCATAACGCATAACTAATTTTAAATTATTAATTGTATCCTTTTTCTTCTAATTAAAATTGAACAAATATTAGGAATATTTTCGTGCTTACCAATCAGTAACTCTGCTTATAAATGGAGAAATAAGTGTGACACCAGCTTCAGCACATGCCACCGCTTGGACGAGGTGAAAAAGTAAGGTTAGATTACAGTGAACTCCATGTTTCGATTCCAAAATTCTATAAAAAGATTGAAATTTATAAAAGAGTGATTTCCTCGAAATTTCAAATCTGCTTAGAAACCACATTTGTCTGAAAGCAAAGGTCGGTTCATACTTCCAAAAATTAACAACACTAAGAATTTACATTAACAATTCTCACTTGCAAGTTCAATGATACAATTTACTTTCATCTGTTCATAGTCCTTAGTAAAAATACTAACCTTTTTTGTTCCAGGCTAAAAATTAACAACTAAGAAATTGACGAACATTCAGCTTCCTAGTTTAATTCTTAATTCGTGTCCACGTTCGGGTGTTTTCGGTTGAAAGGAAAATAAACAAATCTTAATAAAAATGTGTCATAAAATAGTCGAAAGGCCGTAAAAAAAATTAGTTAGACAACCACAATTAAAAAGCAAAAATTACTCTTTACTATTAGAATATTAATAGACCATTTCGATTAGTCATCCTTAATTTTTAATAATTTTTAAATTTTGAAGTATGAAAAATGTATTTTTATTCTGCAGTGTAAGTGTGAATTTGGTGGAAATTCTTGATGTTAGTTGTTAATTTTTAGAAGTATTGAAGCGGCTAAAGTAGTAGGGGAAATAGGTTTCTACTTACTTTCCTGCCTGAATACCTTCCCATGTTGACGCCAATTTGATTAATATTCTTTCTTTTCCAATTCCGTTGTCTTTAAACAATTGAATGATTTTAAGTGCTTTGGCAACACTGGCATCTGTATCAAATGATAATCTAACAAAAATTAAAAAATATTAACAAAAAAACTACGGCAATAACTTTCTTCTGAATTTCCACCTACTATATTTTTATTTAAAAGAAATAAATGTGTAACAGTCTTTTTTTACGCCTATTTTACTGGCATAAACGTATGACGTAGATGTACCCTGCACTTTAATGCAATTTTGTGTAAAAGTAATGGGAGATTGAAACTCAAAATCGATTTGACAGGCAAATGACGTATAAATGACATCGATCATGTGATATAGGGAGTTAGATATTTATTATAATTATTGTATTAGTCTCGCGGAAATTATCAGCAGGATTCACTAACATGGTTTAAATTTAAAACTGCTCTAAATTGACAACTGAGGTCTTAAATTGACCAAAGCAACAGTAAATCACGCAAACTTTAAGCCCTAAAAATAAAAGCATAAATAAATCATTTTGTTTTATTACTGAATCGGCAAAAATGGAGAACTTTATTTGTTTTCGGGATACAACTATTTCTCCTAAATATTTCAATGCTTTATCGCAAGGTTCTTATCCTTAATATCCCTATATAAGCATTTATTTGTTGACATATCTAATATAAATTATGACTATGGCCGACTATAAGATTTAAATTTCATGACAACTAGACTGGGTTTAAATCTTAAATCTTCTTAGTGAATCTGGCCTGTATAAGTTTAACGTAGTTGTTTGAACGCATTAATAATTTTGTGTGTAAATATTTATATATATATATATATATATATATATATATATATATATATATATATATATATAAAAGTTCTATACCTCTATAAAAAACACCCTTTATAAGACGAGATGGTTTCAAACAACTAAATAGAATCGAGTGATATTTTAAAGTTGCTTGAATCGCAATATGAAGATTTGATTAAAACAGATTTAGAAGAAATGCTTGACCATTCCATTCAAGGGCAAGCCACAACCAGCACTGAAAGGATATTAAACTTAAAAAACCTGGGTGAAGATTTAGGAATGACTAATGAGCTTTGTGCTTTCTTTATAAAAATTGATTCGTCTATGAAAAGAAGTTTTATTTTTAAAACGCAAATTGTTAATGCCACTGCTGAATATTAATCCTAATTGAAAGACCTTCAAAAAGCGGCAAAACAAGGAAAAATTACTAAATTCTTTAAATCATTACCTAAGTCTGATAAAAATTATTAACATTGTTAAATAAGCTCTACTTATTAAAATTGCTTTTATTATATATTTTTTATATTTCGTTTGTAAACTTACAACATATCTCTAATAATATCCCCCACATATAAAAAGCTTTGACTGATTTATCATTACATATTTTTATAGCTGTGAAAATGCCTCATATATCGAGAAATTCCCCGTTTCCTTGAGCAATTTTTTTCTGGATAACTAATTGCTTCAGCTTATTATTAAACCAAACAGGAGAATTTAAAATTTGAAAATGCTTCAACGGCACGAAAATTGATATGGAATAATACAAAACTAGATACAATTGTTTTAAAGCTAAATTTATATTATTCATATGTGAATAGGCGTCCCAGTAAATGCTAAATAAATAATTATTTAAAGATATCGTATCTGCACTTCTAAAGTCAAATTGTTCAAGGTCAAATTTAAATTATTATCAAAATTATACAATTTTATGCAATTTTAATCAAGAGTATACATTTTATTTGTATGTATATACAGGATGTCCAGTTTTAATATGTTTTCCTATGCTAAATCCCTTAAGATAAAATATAGAAAGATATGGTTTGCGGATTACTGCCTTATTTTTTTATAAAACTTTTTTATTGCTGTTAACCAAATTTTTTAGCCCTCTTAGTGTCTGACATAGAGGGCGTAATTGAAAATCTTACTTTTTGACTCTCCCCAGTATTATTTGATAAATTATCGAAAAGATGCATACTGTTCTAATAGATTTTTTTCTGTAGAAATCAGTGGCGCACTCTTTTTTCCCCGCTGGCAACTGATTTTTAGATGTTGACCATCCTTAATATTATTTTCTTATCTAATTCGTTTCTTCAAGGGTAAACATATATGCTGCTCTATAGTATAATTTAGGGAAAGTTAAAATTTCAATATTTTTTGTTCAAATATGCTTTTATCTGAACGAATCGAGAAGTGTAATGTACCTCGCAATGTTTACAAGGTCACATAACAGTTCTCATTTTATCCATAGTTATTGCCAAAATTGAGCATAAGAAATTTGTTAATTCTGGAAATTCTCTAAATGCCAGTTTTGAATGCAACTGGGACAAATAACAGTTCAATCCGCCTTAGTAAATCTGGTTTCTTGAATTTTAAGTAGTTAATTTTGGATTCGTTATTTCTGCCCGTTAAAAAAAAAATTGGATTCTGAATTCAAAGAAATTAATTTCATTTGCACCCTGACTATTACCTAATACAATTTTGGAATATCTCGGAGATGTACGTTTTTCAGTCCAAATTCATCAAAGTGAATCTTAAGAAAAAAAGTATATTCTTTATTCACACCCTCTAAAACTTCCTAGTACCAAGTTTGGACTAAATCGGGAAATGTAAAACATTTAATCCGCCATATTGAATCCGCATTAACTCTTCAAAAATAATTTTAGATTCGTTATTTGCGACCTGAAAACTCCCCCTATACCAATTTTTGAGGAAATCAAACAATATTAATATTTTATTCGCCATATTATCAGCGCTATTTTGGGTTTTACTGAGTCAGTTTCGACCAAAATCTCCTTTTTAGAACTCAGGTACAAAGAAGGTTCAAGCGGTGGAAAATCTTCTAAGAGACAATTTAACCATAGAATGTACTCCAGAAACAATTGGATGTAAGGTTCTAGTTAACAAAATGTAGTATTTTATTTTCCTGATCATTTATAAGGGTTTGTCTGTGTCTGGTTTTGGTTCTGACGCATATGTTATTACGGGCTTTATTGCCATTTTATATATTTTGATTTTCTTCTTTGTTTTAAGATATTTGTTCTTCCAGATACTTTGCCTGAGATTGTTTGTTTTCTTATTTCGTTCTGTAGGTTGTTGTAGAATTCTATCTACAAGAACCTAAAAAAAATCATAAAAATAAAATAAACATATAAAGACGGTTGAAATTCCGAGAAATAAACTGGACTTTGTCGGCGGTAACGGCGCATAGACACCGACACAGACGGCGGCGCAGACATAAAGCTTTGGCGGACCGCGCTAAGCGCTGATCGGTTCCTTTCGGAAGACCCGACGGAGTGCCGAGAAATTATAAATAGCACCCGATGCCGCGATTCGTTAGCAGAATCTGGTTGTCTTTTAAAGAGCACAGATCTCTCAAATTTTTTTATACACGCGCACGAGTATCTAAGTCTTTTGAAGCCTTTACTCTGGCTTCAGTTAAATAAAAATCGTGACACCCAAATTTTAGTAAAATTTCAGCGCCGTCGGAAAAAAATAAGCTTTTCTAAAAAAACCTTTCCACGTCGATTTTTTTTTATTTCTTGAGGAAACTATTTGAAATTAATATATAGAGTATTCACGCGCCTAGTTTTACGACTATAATAATTTGCGGAAATAAAATTGCGTAAAGGAAACCTGATAGCGACATACCCGATTGCGACTTAAATAATTTTCTATTAAGAGAAAATTAGTGATAACCTGATAGTGACATCGTTAACTGATCTAAGAACACTAAACGTGCCTTAGTTTGCGCTTAACACCAAAACAAGAATTTTTGAGAAAATTGAATTTTAGAAAATTTATTAAGAGTCCCAACACTACATTTAATTTCGACGCAAAACTTAAGAGCCCCAGTCAAAAAAAAAATTTCTACTGCAAAAAGTCATATAAGAGCTCACGTCTAAAATAAAAAATAAAGTAAATATTGGCCAAGTTTTCATCCAACCCAAATTCCATATACTTAATTTTTCCATATATTAAGTATATTAAAGCCCAGCCCTCCGTGATTTTTGTATTTTTTATACAAAACATTCTAATTTAAGAGGAAAAATAATTTATTAAAAAATGTCCAATCCCTTATCTCACAGTTCCTTCCGGTCTGATGAGGCGGGTGGCATTTCAGGCTGTCCGGGTGGTTTTGGTGGGACCTCCGCGGCCCCTCGTGGGGTCGCGCCAGACATAACAGGATTCCATACTTATAATAAATCTGACATGACCCAAATAAATCAAAATGTTCAATTATATCCCAACACTTCAATTTCTCCAATGGAACAATTTTTAAATGACATCCAAGCTTCACTTCAAGGTGGGGACCACTTAATGCAGGGACAAACGCATAGCATAAATGACATAAATCCTGATACGCAAGTCATTCACAGCTCGTATACGTCGTTCACGTTCGATCGAAACGTACCTCGTGGCGTTCTCGCGGAAAATCCGATCTCCACTATTAATTTCCCTGAAACGACGGACGTGCGTATACGACAAGGTTTACATAGCTCATTATTTCTGCTCCCAAATATTTGTAATGATTAACATGTTCGATTATTTTGGATTCCATTTCTAATTTATTTCTTATCGTTTTTTTAGATGTTTGGCTCCTTTGCTTTGATATTAAAAATACGCAGTAATCTTTGAAGATTATCTTCTGAATCTGAAATAAGTACCGCGTCGTCGGCACATCACACAGCATGAAAGAAAAAGACTCCTATTTTGTATCCTACCATTCAGAGTAGATTTTATATTATTCTATCCATTGTGAAATTAAAGATAAAGGGGCTAAATGAATCTCCCTGTCTAATTCCTGTCTCTGTTATATGGCATATTCTTATTTTTGTTGTATATTGGGTGTTGATATCGTAGATTAGATTGATCAATTTCTGATTTTGTCTAATTACGAATATTGCATCAATAGTGGATCTATTTTTTCGAAATCCCTGTTGTTCTTCTCACATTTGTATAGTTTTGTTAGTTTCTTCCAGAATGCTTCTTTTTGAATGCTTTAAGAATGCTATCAAGTAATGTTATTCCCTTATGGTTTTCTGGAAGTGTTTCCTGTTTTTTTTTTAAATTGTTATCGTTATACCATTTTTTCCCTCGGTCCGTATCTTTCGTTCTTCTAAGATATTCTTAAATGGAGTTAATATTTCATTTTGTAAACTTTCTCTCCATATTTAAGCATCTCGTTAGATATTTATAATTTAAGCATTAAAATAGTACTCATAAAATATTTTTGCTTTTTTTGTGCATCTTCGTCACGTTTCTTATCCTTATCTGACATAGAATATTCACATGCTCTAATGGTACTTCATAAGAGGTAAACAGGAAATTAATCATCAGGTTTAATACTCTATGTATTATCTATTGAAGTTTTCGTTAAGTGAGCTTGTTAACAAACACTTGCACACGAATTTTAAGTACAGTGATAACTGTATTTTTTTAGGTACAGTTTATAATAATTATATAATTATACAAGCTTGGCTAGAGAAGCCACTTCATGGACAGAATCCAAATGAGGTCAACCAGGACAATGTCGACAATTTAGCGTCGAACTACTGGTTGATTTCAGGACAGATGTTTTCGGAAACGGAGGGCTTCTTGTTAGCTATCCAAGACCAGGTTATTCCGACGAAGAACTATCGGAAATTCATTATCAAAGATCCCTCAATAGAAAATGACCAATGTAGATATGGCTGTCGAACATCAGAGACGATCCAGCACGTAACTGGAGGATGCCAAGCGTTTGCCGCAACCGAGTATAAGGAAAGACATGATTCAGCCGCTAAGATACTACACCAAGAGTTAGCAGATAAGTTAAAACTATTGCAGGTAGAAAAGGTGCCTTACTACAAATATAATCCAGAGCCTATTCTTGAAAACAACGAGTTCAAGTTATACTGGGATCGAACGGTCCTAACAGATCAAGCAGTTGCTCATAACAGGCCAGACATTATACTAACAGATAAAATTTCCAGGCGAACTACACTAATCGACATCGCTGTGCCGAACAACAACAACCTAAGGTCAAAGTACAACGAGAAGATCGCCAAATACAGAGATCTGGAGGTGCAAATCCGCAGACAGTGGGCAATGAACAGCGTCCACACGATTCCTATAATACAGTCAACAACTGGAGTGATACCGAAGAACCTCCTGCAGAACATCAAGGGACTGGGCCTTAGTGAACATCTGTATAAACCGATTCAGAAAGCGGTTCTCCTTGCAATCGCGCGAACCGTCCGAAAGTTTGTAGGAAGTGCAGAAGACAACCTAGGACCCGATAACATGGAAAGGGTCCCCACAGAGCTTCATACTTTTGGTGTCTTTGCATGAGTGAATAATTCCTGGAGGGAGTGCGAAGCCGTTTGGCTTGTAAGTCTTAATAATAACATCTTGCAATTTCGGTTTCTGCGATTGTTTTGTCTAGATAGATTTTTTTGAAAACTCCCCTCCCAAAAGATGTAGTTGATGTTGTGGATAGGGTGGCGGTAGTGGATCAGACACGATGCGTTTCCATATTATGTTCCTTCGCTTCTTCCATTTTAAAAATATATAAACATATATTACTGTTATAGTACGGAAAATTGAACCATTGAGTATATTTTTTAATTAAGGATAAATTTTTTAAATTATCAAAACCTCGAGCATACTAATCGAATTTGTTTTTTGCCATTTGTAAACTTTCAAGATTTAAATAGCTAATTTTTAAAAGTTTCATTACATTTCCAGGACAATTTTGAAAACAGTTTTAAATTACCTTAATTACGCTAGAATCATCTTAATGCTGTTCTGAGAGTTAGGACTTAGAGGCTTGAACAGCTAGTAATCAAATATTATTACGTACGACTTGTACTTTGTAATCTCATGCATAAACTAAAATCATCAGATAATTATGGAGTTAGTAACAATTAAGGTTTACAAATATCATTGCACCAAGAGGATAAGAATATGAATTTTTACATAGCTTTGTACTTTTTACAATGATAAGTTTTTGCGCGTTGAATTTCTGCACAGTAGGTAAAATATAGTGACACTGTGTCTGATTATCCTTAGTCGGCATGGGGTGTAATCAATGGATTGTATATGATTCTGGTTCCACAGCTCAACACGTTTTAGATGTCTATGAAAATATTATCTATCACTCTATGGAATATTGAAGGTGCATTCTTTAATCCAAATGGAATTCTGTGATATTCATTATGTCGATTTTCAAGAGAGAAAGCATATTTGGTGGAATCTTGGTGGATAATCCAATGTTGTGAAGTATTGGTAATATCTTAATTAAGCCACTTTTAATGTTGGGTGCCCCTTATGAAGGCGCCGTGTCACAAAAGGGGGAGAGTAATCTAATAAAAAAAATTAATAAAATAGATGAACATGATTAAAATAGGTATGAAACAATTCGGGATGTCAATATTTAAAGATTCAAAAACTCTGTCCTAAATATTTAGAATTTAGATATTTTGAGGAAAATATTTATCATCAACAGAAATATCATTAAGCTTTCTGAAATCAATGACAACTCTTGATTTCTGCTTCCCAGAAGCGTTTTGATATAATCAATACTGGAGTTGACTATTGTTGAATTATTTTTTGACTTGACATATTGTTGATTTAGTTTTCACTTTTTTATGTAGCGGATATTTGTATGATTTCGTATAAATTGGTTTTATATCTCTTGTTTGGACAGAGACAACTTTATTTCATTTGTAAAGGTTATATTATCTCCTTCCAGGTAAAATATATAAAAAAATTCTAAACAAATTTGAGATATCATTTCCATTTCTTTGTTGTTTAAATTTTCTGTATATAACTGATTAAATTATTTCTGTTTTTTCATATTATTGAACTGTTTGTCTTATTAAAATTTTGGATTGAAGTGTTTTCCTCATTAAATAGTTTAAATTTTGAAATTAAAGGGATCACATTTGCCTTTAAAATTGACGTAAAAAATTCACACTGTTTCGAATTATTTTAACAATAGCATTTGGTATTCTTATTTTCCCAATAGTTTGGGCCATTCGGTATTTTCTAACTGTAAAAAAAAATAATTTTTTGTATACTGGCAAAAGTGTGGTGTTCACATGGGGGTGAATAATTATTTTCAAAATTGAAATTGTCATAATCGGGATAAATTCGTTACCGTATGAATTTTCAATTTTATCTTAGTTGTTCATTTTGATCTAACTGACATAATACGTCTTTTGAATTGATGTTGATATTATCGCTTGAAAGGCAGTATTTTGATATTAATTTAATTGAAAATTTTGTGGTCTTTGATGCAAGTTTGGAGGTGTTGGTTGAAAATTTCGGCCCGTTTGGGGACCAATTTGTAGCATAGTCTGTTAGCATAGAATTATTATTTTTACAAAAAATTTTTTAAGTTGATCTGGAAGGTAGCGCCCTTGTTTGTTCGTTGAAATTTTTGAAATGAATTGTCAAAAGTTGGGAACTGTTATTCCAATTATCAATATTTGTAGAGTTTACCAACTTTGTAGCTTTTCCTTCCAAGTGATATTTGATTTTGAATCCTACTAAAATTTGTTGAACATCAACATCCAACAATTTATTTTTGACGAGAAAATTTTTGACTCCCATAACTAATTATGCTGAAGAAAGGTCTAGAAAGTTGAACTAGTTGGATAAGAGAATAAATATAGATCGAAAATACCTGAGCAATTCGATATTTATCGACGACATCGTGATTTTCAGCAGTGACTATCAAGAACTACAAGAAATGATTATGGAACTGCTATGTGCTCAATATGAATACAACGAAAACAAAAATAATGACAAAGATAACTGAACATCTGAATATCCTATTAGAAGGGACACATCACTCAAAGTAGTTGATGATTCCATGTACCTCAGCTAGCAAATCTCAACACAAAAATACAGTATATCTGAAAAAATAACCAGAAGAATTTGATTGCCTCGAAGTAGTTGTTGATAGAAACTAAATTGAGTTTTTGTTGGCTATCGAGAATAATTCATTACTATTCTACAGTGCAATTGAAGCAATTAACTAACATAAATTTAATGAACATCGTTTGATTGATTTGAAGTCTACTGGGGCTAGGGGGATGAATAACCGTTTAACCTTGTTGAATATGAGGAGTTTAATGAATCTGCATCTTGAAACATTGATGTTTGCGAGCACTAGATTTTTTTTTTGCGAAAAATTAAAATACATCATGAAAACACATCAAAATAGTAGAACGAATGAACAAGTTGTTTGATCGTGGTGGAATAAAGCGATTTTTTAAATTAATTGAAGTACGATTAATGATAATTTGAATTGTAAAAGAAACAGCTGGTCTAATTGGGTAAGCTACTTTCTACTATTAAACTTATTCTACTAATATTTTATGAGCTTCAATAATAATATAATAAATCCTATTATAAGTTATGGTGTAGCAAAATATATTTTAAGTAATTAAAATACTTAACTTGATATAATAAAAATTTTAAGAGAAATTGGTGTTTTACTTAATACACAAATGTGTTTTTTACAGTTATTAATATTATAGGATCCAAAAAAGTCATTATTTCTAATAGAACGGAAAATATTCGGCAAAAGAGTGCCTCTGAAATTTTCTGGTGTGTACAGACATGTTCAAGTGTCTTGAAACTATCACGTTTTTTTTTGTTTTTATCATTACTTACCTAGCATCAACTTCAATGGACACTCTGCCAGGAACAATCTTCAAAATTTCCATTCCTATCGAAATACACAACATATCGACAGCGTTTTCAACTTTTTCCTCCAAAGACTTCCCAAGCTTTACTCCATATTGTACTGCCTTCTCGACCAGTGGTTTGTATTGAGCCATGCCGACAGCCTGTAGAATCAGTGAAGGATTTGTGGTGGCATCAGTCGGTTTGTAAGCCTTCATGGCTAAAAATAATTGGACAAATGAGAAAAATAGAAAATTTTTAGTACCTACTTCAAAGACAAGTTACAACTTCTAACATGATACTATTTGACAATAAACAGATTCACTAAACAGGTTAAGTTTAAATAGATTTGCCATGAAACTTGGGTTTTCTAGTTGGGTTTTCCTAATGATATAGTTATAATTTGTATTATACTTTTTGTCTAAAATTAATGGAACTTCAAAAAAAAAACACAAAACATTATTCATTGATCAATATTTATTTTGTCTCATTCAGAGTATTCTCCATTCGAGGGGAATTTTTACCGGTACATATATAGTATAGTATAGTATGTGTCCAAGAATCTTCAAAACATATAATTCTCCGAAACAGAGAGAAATTTTCTCGTGGTCTATTTTGAAAACAAAGCTATTCAAGAACTCCACCTTAAACCAAACTTTGATGTCGCTACGTACTGCTTCCGTAATTTTCTAAACTCTATAGATTCGAAGGTACTCTGGAAGTTGAATAACACAAGCAGTCTCCGCTCTTAAATGTCCTAATAATAAAGATAACGGATGAACATCTGCAACATTCAATATATCGAAAACCAACTCATATGGGCAGATGCTTCGATGAAAATTAACACCACTTCCTTTCACAAGTCAAGAGTGTAACCGACCCCGTAATTGTAAGATACTTCGCCTAACCGATAATTAAGGAAAAGAAAAAGTACTACAACAAATGGAAAAAGGCTCAGCAACCAAAGGCACAAGGGCAGATTATTCAGAAAATATAAAATATCTACAGTCTGCAATAAAAAAAAACTGTCTATTAAAGCCCCATTTGGGGACATGTCGGATACCTGTGAACATTTTTTATATCAGACTGTAAAATATCAACAGTCAAACGACATCCGAACATCTGGAGAAATAAGAAGTTTGAAAATAAAATAAAACATAACTTTAAAATTAGTTTAACAAGTTACGATTTTTTTTTATTCAGAAAGTTGAAATATTTTAACAAGAAAGCTGGGCGTTTATAGGCTTTTATGTATATTGTACTGCCCGTATATTTTTTTCGTTGGTATCAACAATACAAATCATAACAAGGTCATAAGCAAAATAAAACTGATCAATTCGAAAATCTAACTTCCAAGGCATCTATATTTGGTTTAAAAGCAAATCTTTTTTAATAGATTTGGCTGTGAATTGTCAAGTTAGACTGATCCAGGAACGTTAAAGGACTGGTTTAAGAATTAGGTTACCATTATCTTATTTAAATTCTTAGCTGTATTTATTAATTTTTAAAAGGCGCAGTGTTCGGAGAAAGAAAATTTTAACAATAAATGTTGATACGTGTGGGGTTCCATTTCCTTCTTTAAAGAGATAACACTCTTACGAAAATTGAGAAAAGAGTGGTTTGGACTTTTGGTGACGAAAGTGAGGGTCAGGTCTAGCTGTATGGTGTAAGGGGAGAACGCTGTTGTACGTAGTTGCATACTATGCGGCAGATAGTGGTAGTTTTTACCATATAAATCGGACCTTTTGGTATTGAGGTAGACAACTCGGTAGCTTCATGAATTTCATAGATTATTTTTATTGAAATTTTGTAAAAAGTATAACGCTAGAAACTCTCGGCGGTCTTAATAATGGTGAACTGGAAAATGGCGCTGAAAGTTGAAAAGTGGCTACCGAATTTAAAATAAAAAAGCTATATATGTTACTATTGAACACCCCTTCTGGCTAAGCTGGTTTAATCAGAGCCAGAAAGACTCTTCTGGATGAGTTACTCCGTTCCCAACTGTGGTGTTTAATGGCTTTGCTTCTAAGCAGTTTGCCAGCTGATTAGGTAGGATTTTTAGATATACGAGAGTTTCTAGTTTTACATTTTTTACAAATTAGCAATAAAAATAATCTATAAAATGCACGAAATCATTGAACGCAGAGATGATCGCACACCCAATATATATATATATATATATATATATATATATATATATATATATATATATATATATATATATATATATATATATGCGGCTTTCACGGATTCTTCGGTGTGAGATGCAATAGCAGTGGATATATATATATATATATATATATATATATATATATATATATATATATATATCCACATTATGCCGTTGTAGTGCTGAAATCACATTCAGCAAACGGACAACTATATGCAACTCCGTGTATAGATGAAGTAAAATGCGAACAGTAAATGCGAACTTCGTTCCATCAGATTCTTTCCGTGTTAGAGGTTGCACAATATGGATAAATTGCTACAGAACACAATTCATCCTATTCCACCACCATCAAGATGATGGCCTACCTATACCACCACATCGAGAAGAAAGTCAAAACTTACACTTCCCGCTACAGCGATACGGCAGAGGTACATGTTTCGTCTCTATTAGACTCATCAGGGTACCGACATGCACCTGGCTGTGTAAAGAACAGATCGGAAGGAAGTATGTAACACTGAACGCGGCTTCGCCGAGCTCCCGGCGGATCGCGCATATATGTTTATGCGGCTTTCACGGATTCTTCCGTGTGAGATGTAATAGCAGTGCATATATCCACATTATGCCGTTGTAATGCTGAAATCACATTCAGCAAACGTACAACTATATGCAACTCCGTGTACAGATGAAGTAAAATGCAAACAGTAAATGTGAACTTTGTTTCATCAAATCCTTTCCGTGTTAGAGGTTGCACAATTTGGATAAATTATCGAGAAGAAAGTCAAAACTTACCGATCTGTCCTTTGCACAATATATATATATATATATATATATATATATATATATATATATATATATATATATATATATATATATATATAAAACACCAACTTCCAATTTGGTGAATAAAAAATACCCCTTTCTATTACAAAGCAACCACCTGCCCACGGTATTCCCGGTAGATACAATAATATACAACAGATCTCTTCTTATGATGACATTCCTCCCTCGCATTGTAGGGCCAGCCCAATTTCGTATTCAAAGGTACAAACTACGTTTTTATCATTTTTTGTAAGAAATGAACAACCGAGATAGTTATATGTTGATCAGAATTCTAATAAGTTTTTCAACAACAAAAGATTTAAAAAACAATTTTATTTTTATGACCGGCCAATTAAAATAAAAAAAACTAAATTTAATTCCGAGAAACAATTTCCCTTCTCCTTATTTTTTTGGTGTACTGAGATTAAATTCCAAGCTACCTGTTCGACTTGATTTAAAAAAGGAGCTCACATGTAATCGTTAACAATTAATTCGAACATATTGTGTTGTACATTCCTAATGTAATTTATAATTTACATCATACTTGTGGCTATAGCCACACGGTTGGTCACTATGGACACTAAATGTCGACTCACGACTAACCTTGGACCTAGATTAACGTTGGACTAACCTGGGATTAACCGAGGATTGTCTAACTGATTAAGTATGGATTAACCCTTATCCCAAGCATCTCCTTTTTTTTTAAATATATTATTCTGCCATTCATTTTGCACCAAGTTTTAACAAATTTTGCTTCATCTTGACCCGGAACGTAACCTTACGACAACCGGTGTATAAACATATTATTTAATAATTAAAATGTTTTTTAATATTAAATAATTAAAGATAAACCGCTTAATGATTTATTGTTTATTGAAAATGATAATTTATGAAATATTACAATCGTGTTTTTATCTTTTTTGTTGTGACAACGTAAGTAAACACAACGTAAGCAAAACACAATTCACACAAACTTCTCAGTATTCGCGATCTTAGTCTCCATACCAGCTTTAATCGCGCCTCTTTTTAACCGATTTCTATAAGGGGGTTTTCAATTGGTCGCGTATGTATTTTTCTTTTATGTATATACACCGATTACTCTGGAACGGTGACGTCGATTTGAATGAAATTTTTTACGTTATGTTCAGGAAGTTGCTGCGGTGGTCCCATATTATTTTGGATAAAATTGGTGCAGTAAAATTCAAGATGGCGCTGAAAATAAGACGGCCAAAAAAATTAATTTTGTCAGATTTTTTCAAAAATTAGTATGGAGCAATTTTCGGGGTCGTACCCAACGAATCTGAGATTATTTTTAAAAAATTCAATATGGAGGACAAGAAAATTTAAATTACTGCGATTTTCTCCAAAATTGGTGTGGAGGAGTTTTCGGAGTCGCACATAACGAATCCGAAATATTTTAAGAAAATTCAATATGGCGGACAAAAAATCAATTTTGTTCGATTTTCTCCAAAACTGGTACGGGAGAGTTTTCAGGATCGCATATAACGAACCTGAAATTATTTAAAAAAAATTCAATTTGGTAGATCCAATATGGTGGACTTGAAAATCAATTTTGTCCGATTTTCTCCAAAATTGGTATGGAGGTCGCACATAACGAATCTGAAATTATGTTTAAAACATTCAATATGACGTATCCAATATGGCGGATAAAAAATTAATTTTGTCCGATTTTTTCAAAATTGATACGGGGAAGTTTTTGGGATTGCACATTACGAATCTGAAATAAAAAAATTAAATATGATGGATCCAAGATGGCGGATTAAATATTCTACATCTCTCGATTTTGTCTAAGATCAGTATTGGGGGATTTTTATTAGGGTTAGTTACGAATTTAAAATATTTTTTTGAAAAACTCAATTTGACGGATTCAATATGGCGTTCTAAAAATTTAACATTTTTCGATTTTCTCCAAAATTGATAAAGGGGGTTCTTGAGGGTGTAAATTATTAATTTAAAAGTATTTTTTCAGCATTCAGGTTTGGTATTAGTTGGTTTTCGGGGTCGTGTATTACGAATATGAAGTTAATTTTTTACAACTATGAGGTTGATAATACAGTACGAAAGACTGAAAATTGTATATTTTCGGATTTTGTCTAAAATTGATATTGCTGGGTTCTTGCGGCATATACAAACTCAATATGCAGTATAAAATATATCGAGCTAAGAAATTTACGTCTCAGGTTCTTTAAATATCGATATTGGAAGGTTTTGAGGCCTATATTAGCAATCTAAAATTTTTTGAAATTTAAGATAGTGAATTTACTATAACAGACTAAATATTTGTTTGAAACAATTTCAGTGGTATTTGTAGAACTCTAAGAATCAAAGAATGTTTTAGGATGATTTACAACTTTGGATAAAATGGGTACTTTTTTGCCACCTTGGAGTCATTGCGAGGTACACTAATCTCGATTAGCACTTAGTTCAAATAATTTATAGATATCATGGTAAATTTAAAACTAAAAATCGAAAAATAAAATTTTTATAAAAAAGATTGAACCTACTTCTAAAAGTGCGCTAAAAAGTGAAAAATAACTAAAAATTTTTTATGACATTGAAATTTTTGAAGTCGGCGCCAGATTATTTCTAAATGTAATAAATAACTACTAATATATACATATTATGGTAAGAAAGCAATTTCAAATAAAGTATTTTTAATCTGTTTATGCGAATCATATTTTGTCAGGTATTAATTTGGCGCCGACTTCCAAAATTTCAATTTCATATAGAAATGTATAGTTATTTTTCACTTTTTAGCGTACTTTTAGAAGTCAGTTTTTTTAACAAAAATTTTATTTAATAGTTTTTTTTGGAGTTTCAACTAAATTTATTTTAATAATTTTTTGTTTGTTTCGATACACCATGAAGACATTTACCCTATCTTTAGCTTTTCTGTAATTCATTAAAATGAAAAGATTTAATGGCCATAAATTAGACGTTTCTTAAAAATTAATAAATTAAATACTCTCTAGCGTATCTAAAGCTGACAAAAACATATATACATAATATATATATCTATTTGTGTGATTTATCAACTGATGATAAACAGGGATAAATAGTATTGTTACGAAAATGTATGTCTTATTAGTCTATTTTGTGTTAGTTCAAGTCAAATTCTACTGAAAATTATAAGAATAATAAACTCATAATCGGATGTCTTGTTAAATACATAAAAGTCTTACCTTTAAAATCTCCAGTATCAGCCACTACTGTGGTAACTGCTTTGAGTTGTTCCAAGGTGCTGGCCATCTTGCGTCTTTTGGTCTGATGCTCTGACTTGGTAAACTATCAAAAAATATTAAAATTTTATATACTCAACAGTTGGACCGGCGCATTGCTGGAGTCTAGATATGCGGCTAAAGCAGTGAGTATGTTATTGTTGATAAGTTATCGCGTTTACCTTAAATTAAACTTTGATGTGTTCTAGTCGATTGTTTTTTTTTGTATAAATTAATTATCTCCTATTCACTTGGACGAATAAAATCAAGACTGTTTTTCCTTTGCTTCCATTTTACCGATCCTGAAAATGATCCAAAAAGCGGACTTCAAGTACCAAAATCCATTCATGTCAAATAAAGGTAATGCTTAAAAATCACTAATAAAATGCTACATATTCTTGAAAAAAAAAACAAGTGCTAAAAAATATACAGTGTGTCCCACGATGAATTACCGCGATCGATTTCTAGGAAAATTTTTAAAATTGGGCAGTTTACTAAAGTCAATGGGGACAATTCGGCTAAAATATATTCAAGATGGAGGGTACTTCCGGTTATACCGGAAGTTGATACCTTCTTGCTTATTTTACATGGAATACCTAATATGTTATTTCATTTTTAGATTATATGCAATATCTTGACAATTAAGCACTTAAAGGGATTATGTTTCTACCTCATTTTTCATTAATTTGCAATGGTTATCAACTGTCAAGCGTTGTCGGTCGAAAATCTGAACACCTTATGTATGTATATGTATATGTATATGTATATGTATATGTATATGTATATGTATATGTATATGTATATGTATATGTATATGTATATGTATATGTATATGTATATGTATATATATATATATATATATATATATATATATATATATATATATATATATATATATATATATATTGTCGCAATTAGTAATGCCCCTGGTGGTAGGGACATGTAGCTAGCGATCTATTTTCGACCACCGTAGTAAATGTATGGATGTTTCGTCTCGATACCGGTGATGGACTCATCAGTGGGATCCACCGGTATCTTTCCCAGACATCCTTGTACTTTCCACAAACTTGGACCTCTATTTAAGTCCAGTTTTGCCGGAAAGCGGTGGTGAGATGTTATGTTCCACAACATGCCCCCCTAAGGCATTTGCTTTCCGGCTTAAACTGTCGGACAGTCCAAGCCGCTAGAAAGCACAGGCCTGAAAAGGAAGTGGAACGGACATCCTCGGTGGTCTTCCAATGGCCGGGTCAGGCTTAATCAAAGCCAACGGCGGTTAAGACCCTCGTCTGTCGCCGTCCCTACTCGGGCGCCATGTCGCAATTAGCAAT
Source organism: Diaprepes abbreviatus (assembly GCA_034092305.1). NCBI lineage: Eukaryota > Metazoa > Arthropoda > Insecta > Coleoptera > Curculionidae > Diaprepes > Diaprepes abbreviatus. Next base: position 1,282,735 of record JASJET010000265.1, on the reverse strand, counting down.
GCCCCTGGTGGTAAGGACATGTAGCTAGCGATATATTTTCGACTACCGTAATAAATGTATGGATGTTTCGTCCCGATACTGGTGGTGGACTCATCAGTGGGATCCACCGGTATCTTTCCCAGACATCCTCGTACTTTCCACAAATTTGGACCTCTATTTAAGTCCAGTTTTGCCGGAAAGCGGTGATGAGATGTTATGTTCCACAACAATATATATATATATATATATATATATATATATATATATATATATATATATATATATATATATATATATAGGGTTATTCATCGTATACGGCACGGAATATTGCGGCCAGAATACGTGACTTTCAAATAGTTTTACTTTTGTAATATTCTTCTTCTTAAAGTGCCATATCAGGTCCCCCTGACGTTGGCAATTACATTGGCAAGTCTTTCACGGTTCTGCGCCAGCTGGAACAGTTCCCCCGCGCTACGTATACCTGTCCATTCACGAATATTCCTCAACCAGGAAGCCTGTCTCCTTCCTACCCCTCTACGTCCCTCTACTTTACCCATCATGATTAGCTGAAGAATTCTATATCGCTCCCCTCTGAATATATGTCCAAAATATGAAGTTTTTCTACACTTCACAGTGTTTAATAGTAAACGAGTTGTGTCGGCCCTATTGAGTACCATTTCGTTGGTCTGCCTAGCTGTCCAAGGTATTCTCAACATTCGCCGGTGTAACCACATTTCGAGAGCCTCCAACCGATTAATCGTGGCAGCCTTAATTGTCCAGATCTCTGCCCCATATAGTAACACTGGCCAGACGTATGATCTAATCATTCTCTGTCGTAGTTTTAGGTTGAGGTTATCATTGCAGAAAAGTGGTTTCATTTTTTGAAAAGTTGTTCTAGCAGTCTCTATTCTACACCTTATCTCTTTATCTGGGTTTAGATTTTCGGTGATATAACATCCAAGATATTTAAAATGAGTCACCCTGTCTATACTTTTTCCTTCTATTTGTATTGAAGCATTAAGATGAGGTTGTTTGGAATATATTCGGGCTTAATATAGTTACTTTTTAAAATTATTTTCATATTATACAAGGTGTCCCAAAAGCTCTGAAAATATCAAAATTGTGTTTTTTTAAATGGAACTCCCTATATATTATTGCATTTTTTAATTCTCCGATCAAAATAAGTGCCTATTTTAATAAGGTTTATAGTACCTAAACCTTAAGGGTTTTTAAATAATTCGAATTTTGACAAAATCGAACCTAATTTTCATGTTTCAAATACTTAAGAAGTATATCAGTTATGTATTCGAAATATACAGTGAAATGTAACAATAAATCTTATTTTATATCCCAGTTACAATAAACTTGCTGTATTATACAGGGTGTCCAAAAATTAAAACTAATCAAATAAGAACCTTTTAAATACCTATCGAATGGTATAAGGGTGTTCTATAGCTAAGTCTTCGCGTTTTCACAGAGTACGCCAAATAATCGTTTTCTGCACCATTTTCTGTTTTTTTGAATAGATGTTCTAAAGTATCTAGTTGCCTATAGCATTTGAAAATGATAGGTAATTTACAACTGTAAGAATAATAATCAGGAATATCTTTACAAATGTTCAAAGGCTATAACAGCAATAATGGTAATAACATATTGACGATAGCACAAAACAGAAGCAAAATATTTATAGTAGACGTTCGAAATGTCGACCATCGATTTCCAAACACTTACATATTCTTTTTTTGAAACCACTGCTAACTCTGGACGACATTTGCGGGGTTACAGTTTGAAAGCGTCTCTTATGGGTATATTCATATCTTGTGGTGGTGTCGGGGGCGCATTGTAAACTATTCCTTTAATGTATTCCCATAAAAAGAAATCTGATGGAGTTAAATCCGGAGATCTCGGAAGCTAATTTTGAAATCCGTCTCTCCCAATCTACCTGTCTCGAAGGTTGATATTTAAAATTTCCGAACCTCGCGAAGATAATGAGGCGGAGCTCTATCCAGTTGAAGCCACATAGTTGTTCTAATATTTAAAAGGACATCTTCTAATAACACTGGAAGTTGGTGTAAAAGAAAATCACGAAACATCAAATCATTTAAAGGTGCTTCAAAAACGTAGGGTCCAATTAAGTATGGACCCAGTATTTCACCTCACACATTAATCGACCACCTATTCTTGTTTCTCATAACTCTGTATTCATGCGAATTTGAATCAGAATAGTAATGGAAGGTGTGTCTATTCACGAAACCATTGTTATGAAAAGTACATTCATCACTAAACAATACATTATCAAAAAAGTGTTCATTTTCTGCCACTTTATCTAACACTCACAAGCGGAATTCAGTTCGATTGTCAAAATCATTTCCGTGAAACTATTGATAAAGCTGGATTTTGTAAGGATAAAATCTGTATTTGTTAAGAATCCTTGAAAGACTTGATTGGCTAATGTTAGTATTTTCGGATATATGATTCTGACTAATATTGGGATTTTCGACCAACAAACTAAGTACAGTAAAAACATTTTCTTCATCCTCAGTGATAGGTTTTCTTGTAACAGGTTTTTTTTATAACTGACACTTCCACTTTCCCGAAACTGGTTTAATAGTCTCACAAAAATGGCTGGTTTAGGATAGTTTCTTTCAGGAAATCTTTAAGCATAAATTCGAGAACCCAACAAACAATTTTGATGACATTCTCTAAGGATAAAAATCATATCAATGCTCTTCCTTTGGATAAATCTTCATTTTGACAAAGCAAAGCAATAATACAAAAAATAATACCGCTATTTAGCAACAGGCTTTGCAGATTAAACTGACAGCTTTAATGAATTATCTGACGTTTCTAAATGCCATAGGCAACTAGATACATTAGAACATCTATTTAAAAAACACAAAATGGTGCAGAAAACGATTATTTGACGTATTCTGTGAAAACGCGAGGACTTAACTATAGAACACCCTTATACCATTCGATAGGTATTTAAAAGTTTCTCATTTGATTAGTTTTAATTTTTGTACACCTTGTATAATATAGCAAGTTTATTATAATTGGGATATAAAATATGATTTATTGTTACACTTCACTGTATTCACTAATTCGAGTAGATAACTGAAATACTTCTTAAGTATTTGAAACATGAAAATTAGGTTAGATTTTATCAAAATTAAAATTATTTAAAAATCCTTAAAGTTTAAGTACTATAAACCCTATTAAAATAGGCACTTATTTTGATCGGAGAATCAAAAATGCAATAATATACAGGGGGTTCAGAGCTTTTGAGACACCCTGTATGATATGGAAATAATTTTAAAAAGCAACTATATTAGATCCCATATATCCCAAAAGTAAAACTTTGTGAAAGTCACGTATTTTGGCTGCAATATTCCGTGCCATATAGTGTGAATAACCCTATATATACATATATATATATATATATATATATATATATATATATATATATATATATATATATAGAGAGAGAGAGAGAGAGAGAGAGAGAGACTTTAGCTTCTTGAAAAATGTTTGTGGTTCTATCCCTCTCGAAAATAATATTCTGGATTTGCGTTTACATACCCGACTAAGAGTGAGTCCACACGATAAGAAAAATCTGGGCGGCAGCGTAGCGTAATAAGACATATGTCAAATTTCAAGCATTGTGATTTGTTAGATTTAAAAAAAGACAAAGACCGAAGATTTCCCGCCTAAAGCCGCCTTTTCCAAGGTCATTACGCCAAATGATGTTGAACTTTTCAGCGGACTGCTTTAAAAATGGCGGAAACTGTTTATTTCCAATATTTTGTATGAAAACATAACCTAAATTTTTTTTAAACTTTGTTGTTTTATTTATATATTTTATTTAGCAAGTATTGAAATAATAGATATTTATGAACTATGTTAAATTGTTTTAATTCATTTAAAATGCTTGTTACCGAAGATCATTACTGCTTGGTCCTCAAAAAAATTATTGTTCATTTTTTTATTAATTTCATAACAATTGCAATAATACAGGTGTTCGTTATATAAATTAAAGCTTATGAAATAAAGGCCATTATATAATACAATTTCTATTCAACGACAATCTCTGATATCGAGACTCTAATCCACAGACATGCCCTTAGCTATGGTTACCCGATCAAATAATGAGATTCCCTGACAATATCCCTAACGTTTTTGTAAATATCCGGACATTTTATCTGAATGTTGTATGTTAAGGCAATGAGATTTTCAAAATTTTTGCAATCAAAGCATCAAATGCCAATATCGAGTGAGTCTTCTCATTAATGGGAGCGTAGTGGACTAAGGAGAGACATAGACTGTCTATATTGTTACAAGCTTTGTCTTTCACTGCCACCAATGTTATAACTTCGCTAGTTCTGCTTTTAGTTTATTACTGGTTTCGATGAATTCAAATAAATCTTCTAATATTACTTTTTTAATATTTTATTATAATGTTCACTAAATCATGAGGTAACAACAGTTTTTGTTCTTACTTACTAATTTAATGTTATTATTGTAGTTTTTTGATTTTAGTTCCTCTCGTCTCAACGTTCATGTCCTAGTTATATTCTATTCTATATCTAAATTATATATTTTACAGTCATAGGCGTACTAACAAATACAACATAACTATTTATTTACATGATTACTGAAATGAAAAAGTGTGTATTTATGGGACGATGACAATATGAACAAAACTAATGGTCTCTGTAAAAAGTAAAGTTTTAGAGTTTCGGAGATTAAGGCATGCTTTTGTTTCGAGCCTATTAGAACATAAATTTACTTAAGATATAACTGTTTCTTAAAGGAGTATTAAATATTAGACTATAATTGCCTATTAATCCATAAGAGTAACTTAAAAATATATATAGTAATTTAATAATTTGTAGTAATAGTTGGTTTACAACAATGTCTTGTGTTAAGGTTCTACTCTAGACACAATTTAACTTAAAGAACATATCATGTGAAGAATGTCATGAAATAGTTATAAAAGTCCAGCAATTGCCAAAAGAAACATCAAGCAATAAAAAGTATGAAACTAAATTTATTAATATACTAAATTAACAATTCACTCATTTTGTTAACGTTTATTCAAGTTATTTTTTCTCACTAGAATGATTAATAAATATTTTTTCATTACTTATATTTTCCTTTTTTAATTTAAAAAAAAAATACTGACAATTGCAGTTTTTTCCTGTTTCTTCCTAACAAGGGGCTAAAATTTCAGACAAGTCAGGAAATATTTGTGAAATAAATTGAATTGAATTGAATTCCTGTAGTCTGGTAACCCTACCCTTAGCAAATTTTATATAAACCTATTATGAACAATTAAAAATTAAAAATTAACATTGATGGAAATTTAATAAGAGAAATCCAGTTAGTGTCATACGTAATGTATTCTTCTAAAAACTCCAAACAATTGTAATTATTAAAACGATTGTTAAAATGACACTTTATATTGAAACTCTCGTCTTTGAACTCCTTGGCAATTCTTTACCAGGCAGAAGTGGCAAACTTCGGAAATAAAACTTGTTTTAAAGAGTCTCATATTATTGCACAAGTAACATGACTAATTTCAAAAACACTGTTTACCGACTCGGAATTCACACTGTTGCTTTCACATGCTGATTTCATCAGCTAAATATCACAATGTTTTTTCAAACCTAGTAATAAGTGTATAGCTGTACACATTTTCATAGCGTGTTTCCTAATTATTGGCCCAACAACAGGTTTTCGAACTCACCAAGAGTAACAGGAAAATATTTTTAAAAATAGGATCAATTTCTCGCATTTCTTGAATTAAATTATTAGTATGTCCAAGCCTTTCTCCAATGTTTTTCTCAAAAACAGATCGGACCTAGTAGCGACGACTTTTCCGTTTTTTTAATAAAGAATATATTAATAATATCCTTATCTTTTGTAATTTTTTCTTTAGTTTTCTTTTTCTACATAACAACATTGCTGCAATTATTTTTTTATTTTCTTTCATTTTAATTTATACATAAATAAATATTATCAAAAAATCAGAAAAAAGTTAGGTTACCACAAAAAAAAAAAACATTACGACTGCACGACTGCACGATAAAAGTTCCCCGTGTGGACGAGACATTTTTAACATAAATGGGCGTAATACGCCTACGCCGAAATTTTTGGTATCGTGTGGACTCACTCTAACCGAGGATTTCCACGGATAGGTCCACAAACCGGAATCTGTATAATATATTCTTGCAAGAAAGGCCATCAAACGAAAATTAAAAAAATAATACAAAAGCCCAATTATTCAAATTAAACGTTTTCTGCTGTAATTATATACTTTAAAATAATACGTATATTAGAAATAAAATATTTACTCTTGAGAAAAATAAAATAATAAATTATGCATTATCACTAACCAACGCATTGCATAATATTGAATAATTTCTGGCTGTCATGATGAGTCAGCAGTTAAAATTTAATCTCGAATACTATGACAGTGCAGTTTTTTTTTATTTAACATTGACTGAGATGCCATTTTTTTAAATCAAGTAAATGCTACTCAAAAACAAAAATGACAGAAATTAAAACGAAAACGTCATTTTATCTAAAAAAATAACGTCAGAATAAATAGATCTTTTGTGGAAGTCTCAAAAAATTCAAAACCAAAACATTTACTTCCTTTTTATAACGATGATAAATTAATCCCCAATGAATTTTCATTTACACTTGTTTCAGAGGAAAGAATAACAACATATTAAAAGAAAAAAAAATAAAACCAAAGCTTTTGGCTCTGATGAACTAAATACAACATTAATTCTATTTTGCTGACCCTGTCGTTTTACATCCATTCACTCACATTATAAATATCTGTATTTTAAGCTCTTATTTCTCTCTAGGACCGAAGAGGGCATTATTCCACTTCCTAAAATAAACAGTTTTTAGAAAAAATTGCGGTATATCAGATTGCAAAAAATAGTATTATTCCACTTCAGTGTAGTTTTCGATCGGGATATAGCTGCTCTATTGCATTGTCTAATGTGACGGATGACATAATTGGTGGTTTTGTTAATGCAACTATTCTAATTCTACCCGTAGGTTTCAGTGATGGTGCACTAGGATAAATTTCATCCTTTTATCTAATCTCAATGGAAACAAATCTAATGCCCTAATCGCAAAAAAGAGATCTGGAACGCAATTTCTGGGGCCTGAATCTTCTTGCAAAATTACCCACAACGCAATACTAGAAGAACTAAAGAGAAGAAGATAATAGGAGTTCCAATTATTGAACAAATCTAGAATATATTTCCGGAAAATTATAACCAGAAGAAATTCGAGGAATGTATTCTAACAGGGCTTTGCCACCTGAGCGAGCACCTTAGTCTTTAAGGAACTTGGGCCAGTAGAGAGAAAGAAGAATGGTATTTCAATTACATAGGTGTTCAAATACTCAAAACACGGTGAAATTTCTTCAGATTTGCAAGCCAGAATCAGGGAAAAGAATCGTCTTAAGAACAGGGCGTACAGGACTTGTGATCCTGCCATCAAGAGAAAAGCAAACAGAGCATCTAAGGGCATACGGTACCTTTACCGCACATCATCACTGATAACGAAACCGGCTTGTTTAGCTGCGATATCGAGCATTTTAATAAATCAACTTTTATTAATTCGATTTGGTGAATCAGATTTCTATCGTTTCACTGCAATGGACTTCGGAAAATGTAGAAATAGTGGCGGTGCATTTAGGTTGCCCGATTAATTTTGTGTTTAACACAACAGTATTTGAACCAAAACAGTTTTGTAAATAATATATCTGGTGGGAACGCAAGTTCAAAGATTCTTGTTTCAAAAAATATACACAAAAATAATGGAGTTTTCGACGGACAACCACTATTTCCATATCTTTGGAAATTTGTTTCGACGAAGCAATAAATACGAGTATATTAGCACGCAGCAAATTTAAGTTTTACCTTTAGGTTAAAATATCGATGGACGATTTTGATTGCTCATCCTTAATTTTTACTAATCGTTAAATTTTGAACTAGGAACGACAAATTTTTATTCTGTAGATGTTAATTTAGTAGAAATTCTTGGTGTTACTTGTTAATTTTTGAAAGTATGAACCGATCAAAAAGGTTTTAGATTAAATTTTTGGAATTATTCATAAATATAGTAGGGCCGGCCGATATCTGTATTTACACGTATCGAATAAAAATATTCATTGGTTGATATATTGGTACAAAAGTATCGATATCTTAAATATTGCTTTTTATAATTTGTTTTATAATATTGCCTTCGCAAATGTAAACACAAAAACATTGTTGTACCAGCTGGTTTTATCTGCGAGCAATACAATTTGCAAGTGTCTCCCATTTTCGATTTAATAAAATGTTTCCATACAATACTTTTTAAGGAGACATGGTTAAAATAATAATCAGCAACAAAACAAAACGGCTAGGAACCCGGAAATAGTCACTAATGACGGCAAATCACTAAATAATAAAGTTTAGTTGCAAATTAAAAGCATTTTCAATTGATACTATTAATTAGTACTGTCCTTCCAGTATTAGATTCTCAAGTGTGTCCATGTCTTCTTCTTTAGGTATATTCTTTTGAATAATTATCACTTTCAGTTCTGTCACTTGAAGTAATTATGATCACTTCGATCCAATGACAAGTAAATGCATATTCAAAAGAACATGAAGTTATCAGTTCCACTTTGATCAGTGATAATTTACTCAAAAGAATACAGCCTTTGTTACACACAACAAGGGCTATTCTTTTGAGTCATTATCACTTTCAGTTATGTCACTTCAAGTAATCATGATCACTTCGACCCAATGACAAGTAAATGCATATTCAAAAGAACAAGAAATTATCAGTTCCACTTTTTTTACTTTGATCAATTGATAATTACTCTAAAGAATACAGCCGCAATTAGAAAGAGATTTTTGGGTTCATCTGATGTTTCGAAAAACGTAGTTACGCACCTTTTGACTAACATAATTGAAAAGAATGGTGGAATCGGAACTTATTACAACGAGCTGATACAATATTGATTACAGTGTATTGCAATACAAGTAAATATCGAACAACGATGTTTCATATATATATATATATATATATATATATATATATATATATATATATATATATATATATATATATATATATATATATATATATATATATATATATATATATATATATATATATATATATATATTCGCCAAAATCTCATTTGGTATTTTTAATTTGGGCTCGCTTATATTATCCAAAAAATCATAGGTTAGGCAACCAGAAATTCATTTCGTAAGAGAATAATCGTATAATCCGAATAGTTCTTTAGCATATGGAATGCGATGAGCTTGGATTTTATAAAAAGTAAAATAAAGATAATTACTACTGTATTATGAATAAAAGTGTACTAAATTGAAAATTGGTGCAGAATACAGACTGTTAATTAATCTGAGTATTAAACTCATCCGTATTCGAATATTTAAAATCAACCGAATATTTACAACACTAAGAACCGCGGTTTTACACAGCAGAAAGACAGATTATCCAGCATAGTTTAGATATGATTGGCCAAAGCGCGGTCCGGAGTATAGTGATAAGGAGGGAAAACAAAACAATAGTTTCAGAGCGAGAGAGATAACATGTATTGCAATATGTTCTCTCTGTTTTTCTGTCATGTTATGAGCACGGAACACTTAATCCTGTCCTGTACATGCTTGATTGTGTCTATAATAAATTTTCTATTTAAACTGTTTAATTTCCCCTTACAGTAGATCTCTAATTCTTGTTGAAATTATAATTTTGTGTTTTTTCAAGTTCATGGGTTTTTAATGGAAAGTAGTTTTAATAACTTAAAATTTCAACTCATCACAGGAAAATATGGATCTCTTTGTAGTTTATAAAATTTAGGTATATGAAAATATCTCGTCGTTCATCGTAGGTATACGAGATCCAACAGTTTTATCCACTTTTAAGAAGGATTTTAAAATAAAAATGGTTCCCACGGTAGATATAGCATGTTACCATGAAAGAAGATGTGTCAGCCACTGCCAGTCTGTCAACTGTCATGTAACAAAAAAAAATTCGTTTTGTTCATGTTTAGATTTCGAAAAATTTAAACATTTGCATTTGAACATGTAATACGTAATAATGACAGGAAAATATAATTTTAAATCTATGAAATGGTTATTTACTAAATTCAACACCTAAGCAATAAGGCAACTCCAGATCTAGGTCATTTTCAGCATTAAAAATAAATCAAATATTTAACCCAAGTCAATACAAATTTAAGGAATATGATCAATAAAATATTTTGTGTAGGTCCTTATGAGGGCAGTACAAATTTAAATAAGGAACAGCTTATTATACATTACAAAATTAATTTTAAGTATGTTTGCCTTTTATCTGTATCCGTTCCGTTAGGAGCACTGATAGTATGTGCTATAACAGCCGTTCTATTTCAATTTAATGATGTACATGAAACTCATTGCAAAGTAAGTAAAAATCTGTTCTTAATCTAATTTAAATTATAGATCAAAGTAATTATTGTCTTATAAGAATTTTATGCTAAATGTGCTCAGTAATTATTTGGATTACTGGAAACACTGAATTTTTCGACGATTTTTTGGTTGTAAAGCACCAATCCGAAGTTTTGTTGGCGATCGCAAATACTTTTCTTGAAAAAAAAGTATTTTTCATTTTCACTTGGCACTTTTCTGTATTTATCCATCAATATCTTTACAATTTGCCACTTCCACTAAAGCACATTGAACATGTTTTCTTTAAATTTGCACAATATTTTCATCAAATGTAGCAAAAAACACCCTATAAAACAAAAATTAAACTCGCCCAGAACAGAGGGAAACAAACACACTGTTGACAGATGTCTTTCGATCATAATCTTGCACTTGTTCTAATGTTCCATTCACTGTAATAAAATAATTATAGAAAAATTTGGTGTTTCTAGTAATCTCAATAACACTGGACAACAGCCAAAATGTATCTAAAAGTGAATCGACTTAATCTTACCATTTTTGGTATGTTAAAACCGAAACTGAATTTATCTTTTTAATATTAGTTCAAGTCTCACTATATATTAACAATGTAACAAGAATGCACGTGGTATATTTTTATGGTTATTAAAAAACTTGTTCTTGAAAATTACAACCAAGTTTTTAATTTCATTGGTATTTTTGTATTCAGAGCCCCAAAATTAACAAAAAATGCACTTTTCATACAGGATACAAGTAAAATTTGTTGAGTAGTATAATTAATATTTGCTCTACATGGATTTTGTCACAGAACAATATCAACAAAGATATTCCTATCTTTACTTTGGAAACTTCAAGGGATCTAAACATCTATACTATTTCTTAAGAAAAATATATGCACTTATAAACTGATTTTTTTTCTTATAGGTTTTTAATATTGTACCATCAATAAGTGCAGTTACAGGAGTTAGTCCACAAACATATATTTGGAGAATCAGTATTGCAATTCATTTAGGACCAAGAGTAATATTAGCTGCTGTGTACAATGCATATCAACTTAATATGATTAATCCTTTAGCTGAACACAAAGTAAGGTTTCTTATGCAATACCACTTTTCAGTTTTAGTAATTATTGGAGTCGGTGAGAACACTGAATTTTTCGACAATTTTTTTCATACCTTCTATTTTCAGGTCGTACAACACGAATATATTGTTATTTTTTGCCGATTTCGCGTAGTTTTTCCAAAAAAAAATTCATTTTTAGTCATATAACTTTTATTTTCCGCCACTACCTTTAAATTTTGGCCATTTTTAGTAAAATTCACAAGAACTACGCAATCTTTAATCATTTTTTTTTACTAAAATTGTGAATTTTCCATAAAACGTAAGAAAAACGTTGGCTTGTCGTTTGATACTTTTTCTGGGCATGTATGGTTGCCACACGATTTAGATGGAAACATGTGATGCGATGTTGCCATGTTGACGTGGATTTTCAATTTTATTAGGATGGCAAATTTGGTGATTCAAATTGAAAATTGAAGGTATGTGAAAAATTATCGAAAAATTCGGAAAACTCTTCAGGTTAGCTTAGTTATGATTTTCCTTTTTAGATTAACTTAGCTTGCCAACATATCTGTTTATGCGTGGCATCTCAGTTCTGCACGTTACCTCCCATTTTACGGTACAATACTGGAATGATCACAATTAATTGCATTTGAACCACCAACTTCTCCATCCTAATAAAATTTAAAATCTATGCAACATCGCATCAGATATTTCGATTCGTTTTCACATTTTTCTTCCCTATTTATGTAAATTTTATTAAAAAAATGATTAAATATTGTGTAATGTTTGTAAATTTTATTAGAAATGCCCCAAGTTTAGAGGATCGGAAAATACAAGTTATATGAGTGAAAATGAAATTTTGTTTTTCGGAAAAACCACGCGAAAATAGAAGGTAGGTAAAAAATCATTGAAAAATTCCCAAAATTCAGGTTTCCACCGTTTCCAATAATTACCTCAGTTTTTTTTTACTTGTTTTTTTAAAATGATTTTTAGCTTTTATTTCTAATTTTTGTTTCAGCTTAAATTCAAGGCTCAATTGTGGCTAAATACAGCTTATTTGCTGAATCTTATTGAAGCAGGATCATTGTGTGGAGTTACATATATTTCTAACAGGGAAAATTATCGTAAGTACACTGGGTGGAAGCATTAATGCATGAAAATATCCCCAGAATATAGAGAATAGTAATATAGATTTCAAAAATATACAATTAAAAACTATTTACAAATATATAGGGTCACAAGGTAATATTTTTTGAAAGGAATGTGAACTTTTTGTTTTTCATTTCTATAAAATTTAATGATTGTTTTCAAAATCAAATCAAAATAAAGTTAATTGATTAAGAGAAAAAATTCTGGTTGACAAAGGATTAATTTAAAATTAATCAGTAATATACAAAAACATGGAATAAAATTTAAAAAATAAATAACAATAATAAAAAGAACATAAACGTGAAAAAAAATCAGCCTTTAAAACAATAAAGCATTAAAACAAACAAGAATTAAAACAACAAATTAATTACCAATAAAAATATTTAAAAAATATAATTTAATTAAAAAGTGAAGCAAAGTCAACTTGGTAGAATATTTATAATCATATAGTGTCTTTCATATGTTAAATTATTTTTATTGTTAAAGTTTTGGGTAATTATTGTGATTAAGTGAAATCTACGTGAATAATTTGTTTAAAACGTTTCTTTAGACATCCCTTATTTCGAGGTCGTAGAACACATGATTCTGGCCTTGGTTATCCACTTTTCACTTTTGATTTTATTCTTTGCACTAAATAAAGGGTTTTCCAATAAGAGGTGTCATTTTGAAAAGCCCGCTATTTCGGTAGATGTCACTTTTGAAGCTGTAAGTTTTTGACGTTTGACAAGTAGAAACTACGCCATAAATAAAGATGGAACGATACACGCTTCAACGACGCATTGAAATTATTAAAATTCACTATAAAAATGGTGAAAATTTGGCAGAGACGGTTCGTAAAACTCGAACATTTTTGGGTCGTCATGAAGCACCTTGTCGGAGCGCAATAAAGAAATTGGTGAAAAAATTCGAGCTGTTGGGACAAGTTAGTTATGTGAAGAAGAAAACCCGTGCACGTCGCTCAAGAACAGCCGAGAATATTGCTGCTGTAGCCGAAAGTGTTGAAGAAAACCCAGGTTTGTCCATTCCTTGTCGTTCTTTGGAATTAGGGATTCCACAAACGTCATTACACCGTATTTTGAATAAAGATTTGGGTCTTAAGGCTTATAAAGTTCAGTTAACGCAAGAACTCAAGCCGGCCGATCATCAACAACGTCGTGCCTTTGCTGATTGGGTTCTTGAAATGCGTGAAAATGATCCGGAATTCCATCGAAAAATCATCTTCAGTGATGAGGCCCATTTCCACCTCGGTGGCTTCGTCAACAAACAAAATTGTCGCATCTGGGGCTCGGAAAACCCAAGAGTTATTGTTGAAAAGCCTCTCTATCCTGAACGTGTGACTGTTTGGTGCGGTTTATGGTCCGGCGGGGTCATTGGACCTTACTTTTTCGAAAATGAGGCTGGAGCAACCGTTACGGTGAATGGATTGCGCTATCGAGAGATGATTAATGATTTTTTATGGCCGGAATTGGATGGTATTTATCTGGACCACGTTTACTTTCAACAAGACGGCGCTACGTGCCACACAAGCAACGAAACCATTGATCTTTTACGGGAAAAGTTTCCGGGCCGTGTTATCTCTCGAAGAGGTGATCACAATTGGCCACCGAGATCTTGTGATGTGACACCTTGCGATTTCTTCCTTTGGGGCCACGTGAAAGACAAGGTCTACGCCAACAGCCCAGCGTCGATTCAAGACCTCAAAGATGGAATTCGTGAGGCTATCGAGGACATAGGGCAGCTACTTTGCGATTTGGTTACGGAAAATTTCATGAAAAGGATATGGTCCTGTAGGCATGGTCGTGGTGGTCATTTGGCTGATGTTATTTTCCATCATTAACAACGGCATACCTTCCTCTTTATAATGTAATAAATATCCGATCATTTATCTTAAAAAATGGCATTTTTCTTTGAATATCAAAATAACACCTCTTATTGGAAAACCCTTTAGTTAAAATTATGTTACGTCCACTTATAGAAGCTTCTGTATTATATAAAATTTCATAAATTTGCACTTTTTTAATCAGAAAAATAGTTCAGGTTGGTTTCAGTAGGTTAAGATTATTTTTACACTCGTTTTTACATCACAAAAATTAAACTATGTTGTTGATTAAAATGGACGAATGTTATGGTTTATTTAAAATAAAAGTTTATGCTATAAAAATATTTTACATTTGGCAACGTTACAGAGAATATTTGGAGTTATTAGTTATAGAAGGTTCGAAGAACTTGACAAAACTTATTTTCTTAATTTCCTTGCTAAAATTTATGTGGAAATAGTTAAAATATATTACAATGTATTTTAAGTTGTATTATTCAAAATAAATACGAAAATTCAGTGTTTTCTCTAGAAATACAAGTGACCTTGTGAAATGACGCGTGGTGTTTTTATGTTTTCTGGAAAGTTGAAGAAAAATTGTGGAACACCCAGGTCAGAATTAACATAGGAAGTATATTGTAACGAACTTTATAGCGTTTTACATTTCATAGTATTAGTTTGCGTTTGTAGTTTGTAGGGTTTTTAGGTTTATTTTCTACAAGTTCATAATTTATTTAATTAATTCTACCTTTGTTAATTTCTTCAGGAGACGTCTATGAAAGAAGGTCTGGAACTTTTTAGAGAATTTTATTTCCTTATTTTTAACATGGAACGCTTATGATAGAAGGTCCAGAAATAGCCGGATTATTCTTTTTTCTTATTTTTATTACACCATGTAGTATAGAAATCTTCCTAGAAAATTAGGAAATCTTCTGGTATCAGTCAAAAGAGTATATAAAGGGTCCAGATTGGCTTTCGAGGACAGTTTAGTTTGAGAAGTCGTTAATGCAACTTGAAATTGTTTGACAAGTGTCAGAAATTGTGAAGTTGACAATAAAAGCTTTTGAAATCATAGAGTGTGTTCAAAAATCGGCCGTTAGGAACAATATAAAGGATTTTTTTCAAAAAACGCCTTTCGCTTAATTACCAAGTTTTGATATTTTCTGTCTAAATCTTTTCTAATTTTATGTTGCTTGTAACTGTATAATTTTCTGTAACTGTAGATAGATAGATAACACAGGTTTACAAGTTTCTGCTATTGTGCAGCTGGAGGTCATTTCTAAAGTAATTTGCTGTGTAGAATCCGAATTCTAGGTCAGAATTGGCCCATCACGTCAGGATTTTGACATATTTGATGTTATGTACTCAAAAATTAAGTTTTTGGCTCCTTTTGAAGTTATGTACAGCGATGTAAATTTTTTTTGGAATTTTTTTCTAGTTGCATCATTTCATACTACTCTTTAACTTTCAAAATGAGCTATTGAGTGTTTTCTTCTTCCAAGTTACAGCCATTTTAAGTTATGAAATATATCCCAACAACGTTATTGGCATTCACATTAACCTTTTGAGGCGTTAATTTTAATTTACTCTATACATTACACTAAAAAATTGTACTGGCGGGTTATTGAGTACAAATATGAGGTCAGAAAATTGAAATTTTTGTTTCCAAGATGGTGGATTCAAAATGGCGTATCAAAATTTACAAAAAATGATATTGGTATCCCAAAAATGTCACATAAAAATTTTTATTTTTAGGTGGCGAATTGAAATTTGCAAAAAACGATATTGGTCTCTAAAAACGTACTAACCTGAACTTAAAATGGCCGTAATTTTCTAAGAAAAAATAGCCTATTTTAAAGGGTAAGGGTAGTATTAATTAAATAAGAAAAAAAGTCCAAAAAAATTTTGGGCATCCTGCACATTGGAAATGCTGCCTTAGCTGCCCAACAATAATCATGACCCCATTTTTTGTAGACATTTGTAATTTATTAGTAATATTAACACAAGCGTGCTTTATATATATATATATATATGTTTATGCGGTTTTCACGGATCCCTCCGTGTGAGATGCAATAGCAGTCTTATGCCGTTGTAGTGCTGAAATGACGTTCAGCAAACGTACAACTATATGCAGCTCCGTATATGAATGAAGTAAATGCAAACTTTGTTTCAATCATATCCTTTCCGTGTTAGAGATTGCACAGTTGGAACACAATTTTCTGTCCTTTGCACAGCCAGGTGCATGTCGGTACCCTGATGAGTCTAGTAGAGACGAAACATGTACTTCTGCCGTATCACTGTGGCGGGGAGAGTAAGTTTTGACTTTCTTCTCGGTATGGTGGTACAGGTAGGCCATCATCTCGATGGTGGTAGAATAGGATAAATTGTGTTCCTTAGGAATTTGTTCCAACTGTGCAGCCTTTAACACGGGAAGGATATGGTTGGAACGAAGTTTGCATTTACTGTTCGCATTTTACTTCATATATACATATATATATATATATATATATATATATATATATATATATATATATATATATATATATATATATATATATATATATAAACCATGATTTTTAACAGATAGACGTAAGTAAGATTATTTTTTATTTGTAGCAATTCATGAAAAATTATTTATTATATTCATGGTGAGCAGTTTGTGTCAAATGTTAGCTTGCATCAATGGGACTAGGATTGCAGCTGAAACTAGAAAAGATCTCGAGTCGATTGAAACAAATCTCAAATATAAAAAAGATTTACTAATCTTTTCTTTGTTGTGTACAGCAGGATTGTTGATTTTTTTCTTGCATCACAGATTTTTTTGCGTTAGAATGGGTAAGTTTGAAATGATATTTAAAAAAAAAAATTGTTGTGTTTAATTTGCTTGATAATTCTGAATATTGGTTTATATTATGGGAACTTCTAGCACAGATTTTGAGTCTATTTCATAATTTTCAGTTTTGCTGATTTTGACTCTTTCCTTAATTTTTTTTTTTTAAATTTTTCTAGCTACAGAAATACACTCGATTTTAATGTGTACGCGCGTGCGGGTTAACAATTATTTTAAAATATATTATAAACATAAGAGATGTGGCTATACAATAACGAGACTATTGCTGTAAAATATTTTATTTTAATTTTATACTTATTTAGTTATTATCACCTTCAATATATACCCCTCCTTGTTCTTTCACAGCTTCAACGGACTGAAATCTTGTTTTTTTTTATGTAGCATGCTCAAATACAATTTTAATTTTGTTAATGATGATAATTTGGATATTGACCTTAAATTCAAAATGCTAATTGACGCGTTAACACATTGCATAAATATCTCTTTTCCAGAAAAATCAAGACTATTCAATAAAAATTGTCCCAATAAAGGTGTAAACTGGTTCAATGATAACTTAAAAGAGATGCGTAATAGACTTCAGTTTATGATAGCATTAAATAAAAGAGATTCTATTACCATGCCGAGTACCATAATTGAATATAGAAAAGATTACAGAAAATCAATTAGGCTTGCAAAAATTAAAGCTAATGACGAATTTATAAAAAAATCCAGTAACCCTCAACAAGCTATGTGGAAACTTATTAATAATAAAAGCAACAATAATACCTCTGATTCTAATTCAAAACCCAATGCAAATGATATTAATAACCACTTTTGTTCAATTGCTGAATGTGTGATGAATAAACTTGAAAGTTCTCAACAGCCTTTTGAAGATTACCTAAAATCTATGCCACTGAAAAACATCCCGTCCTTTAAATTTCAATCAGTTAGTTTTAGTGATGTCGACAAGGCCATTTCAGAAATAAAAAATAGGAACAGCAAAGATATTGACGGAATTAACACAAAAATTATTAAAAAAATCAAGGATATAGTAGTTCAGCCCCTAACAATATTGATAAATCAATCTATAGCTTGCAGTACATTTCCTAAAGTTTTCAAAACTGCAAAGGTGGTACCCCTCTTCAAGAATAAGGGCTCCATTGATGACTGCAACAATTATCGCCCCATATCTTTATTACCAATCTTGTTAAAAGTTTATGAACGAATTTTGAAAAATCAGGCTAATGATCACTTTGAGTCAAACAAATTGTTTGCCTTGAACCAGTTTGGATTCCGAAAGAACAGGACCAAAACTTTAGCTATTGATCACTTTACTAGTAATGTTTTACAGGGCTTTGAAAAGTATCTTGACACTCTTGCATCCTTTTTAGACCTCACAAAGGCATTCGATTGCGTTACACATAGCATTCTTCTAAAAAAACTACCATTCTACAATTTTCAGGCTGATGCCATTCAACTACTTAATTCATATCTATCGGATCGTGATCAGTATGTTCATTTTGGGCAGTGTAATTCTAAAAAACAATCCCTAAGGTATGGTGTACCTCAAGGGTCGGTATTAGGTCCCATCTTATTCCTCATCTATATAAATGACCTGGCATACTGTAAGGGCAAGGGAGTCAATACTGTTTTGTTTGCTGACGACACAACGTTTTATATAAGTTATCACCCTTCAGAGATTGACAGTCTTGATTACAAAACTTCAGAAAGAGAACTATTTCAATGGTTTCGAGCCAATCGCCTATCCTTGAACAACTCCAAATCACAAAATATTAACTTTACTCTAAGGAATAACAGTGAAATTGTACAGTCCTTTCTACCTCAATGTGCAATGGAGGTCAAATTTCTGGGAGTACACCTAGATGCAGGATTAACCTGGGAACAACACCTTGTTAATCTATCAAAAAAACTATCTCAACAACTGTTCCTGTTCAGGAATCTTGTACGGGTAACTTCCAAAGAAACTCTTCTGACAGCATATCACAGTAACTTTCATTCTCTTTTGGCTTATGCTATTCTTTCCTGGGGTCATTCTTGTCATACTGATAAGGCGTTTGGATAACAAAGAAAATGCATTCGTATTATCTCTGGGCTTGGTTATAGAGAAGACTGTCGAAATTCGTTTAAGAATTTAAAAATTTTAACTCTACCTTGTGTGTACATTATGCAGTGTTTGTTGTACGTTAAACAAAATCTTGATCTATACAGATCACACGAAGATATTCACAACTATCCAACAAGAAACAACAACAATCTTGTACCAGACTTTGGCCGGCTTGAGAGATCCAGAAATGGTTCAAGATATTTAGCAATAAAGTTCTACAACTGCGTGCCAGCTAGAATTAAAGCTCTTAACTTCTATCAGTACAAAAAACAAATCAAGAGCTACCTTGTGCTGAACGCGTTTTTTTCGTTCGAGGAGTATTTCGAATCAAATTTTAATCTGTAGTATTGTCTTTGTCTGTTGTCAGCTTCTCTTAGCTTTTTTTTTACCAAAACTTTCTTCTTGAGGAAGAATCAATATCGTGTAATGTTTTATTTATATCAATGATAATAATTAATTGACAAAATTTTAATATTTTATTTATTTGACTTGTAAAAGTACTATTTGTATATTATTACTAATAAATTATCTTATCTTATCATCTTGGTTGACATGGTGCAAGGTCAAGCGAATAAGGTGGATGATCTAACACTGGGATATTGTACTTGGATAGAAAAGTCTTGAAAGATAATGCAGAATGAGTCGGGACGTTGTCTTTATTAAGAACCCATAACTTGTTCCTCCTCCATTTAGGTCGTTTTTTCTTATTCTTTTACGGAGTTGAGAAAAAATCTCAAGGTAGTAACTTTGATCAATTGAACCCGTGAAAGCACACAATCCCATGAATGTCGAAAAAAACAATCAACATCGCTTTGAATCTTGAGTTATTCATTCAAGCTTTTTTTAGCTCTCGGTGAAGTTGGACCCTTTCATTGTATTGGACTGGCGCTTAGTTTCAGGATCATAAGTGAAAAACTAAGATTCGTCGCATATTATCACTCTATCCAACAAGATCGGGTCATTGTCAATGGCATCCAAAGTGATTGAAAATGAGAATTTAGGCATCATTTTCACACATACTTTTTGCATGGTAAAATTGTTATGTAAAATTTGCCTTACGCATTCTTTGTCTATTCCTACAGTTTCAGCAAGCAATTGCACGAAGAATTCCGCGACGGTCAGATTAAATCAGATTACCGATTTTCTCAGTATTTTCATCTCTTTTTGACACTGAAGGGCAACCCAGGCGTAAATCATCTTCAAAGTCTTCTCGGCCATCTTTAAAACACGTAAACCAATCAAGAACTCGCGCACTTGATTAACATTCCTTGGAATACATTTCTTTTAATAAGAGATAAGTTTCAGTAACGGTTTTCTCAAGTTTCATGTGAAATCTCAGGACAAATCGTTGCTCTGTTGTTACACTTAATTTTTTCGGTAAAGCAAAAAAAAAATTCTTAACAATCGAAGGCGACGGCCAGATTGATTTGTCTACAGACACGGGAGGCGCCGCATTTGAAAGAGAAGGCTACACGCTACACATCTGTGGGTCGTTCGCCTTTGGCGCATGTGTACTTCTTTTGTAGAATAATCATTCTCTTATTTTATAGCCACAACTCATATAGAACCATTGATTTAGATTTAGAGAAATTACCTGCTTATATATTATACAAAAAATAACCTATGTGGTATTTTTTGCAGCTTTCAGTATGTTTGCCCTATGCGAATATGTCATCGCCGGGGCCAATATGGCCTTTCACATTGCGATGATCATGGATTTTCCAGAAGAAGATTTGATGGTGGGGAGAGTAGTAAAAACAAACGATACTATTAATTTAAGTGCAAGTGATAATAATATTGTTCCTTCTAAAAAGGTAGAGTAAAAAAACGTTGTTTAGCCTGAAGATGGCTTAAGATCACTGAGGGCATCATAAAAAATTTGTAATTAGTAAAGAATGTGAAATTTTTATTACAGAGCTTTCAAATGAGTGACTGCGGGGCCGGTAGAAAGAACGTGGCTTCCAGTGTGAGAGAGAAAGGGGTAATGGGGAAAACACCCTGTCTTAATCTAATGAGCGGAGCAAAAGGCAACCTACAACATCACTATGTGAGTTTCATGGTAAATATTAGAAAAGAGACAGATGATCATATGCAAACTTTGCTGTGCTAATTAGAGTGAGACAGTTTGTTCGCCCTGTTATTTCTCGCTTTATCGCACCTGGAGACGCTTTGCCTCTACTGGACTGGCAATCTATCCTATTATACGTCTGTACTCATGCGTGTTTAGCTAACTCATAGGTGGCACATCGTCACATGTCAGTCATTTCCACAGTGCGACAGAGGAAGAAGAATGAAAGTCGCATTCTCTCTGTCTAATGAGTGGAATATAGAATCACGTGACCCACCGGCAAATATAATTACACAAATTCTCTGGGGCAAATTTTATATAGCAAAAATATAAGAATTGGCTCGGTGACAGATTTATTAGTTTAAGCGCATATGTTTCTTATAAAATCAAAGGTTTTTTTCGAAATTCTTTTTCCCAAAAATCAGACTATTTATTTAACAAAAAACAGCAGACTTGTTTCAAACTAGTAGTGCAACAAATACCAAAGGCATTTGGAGTCTGATGTAACATCACAAACAAACTAGCAACTTAAACAAGTAACAAAACCCCCCAGAAAACTGCTGATAGATCGCCGTTCAAACCCTTAGCTTGGACTGAAAATGCCGGACGAGCGGTAAGGCTTTTTAAAAAAAAGACCTTGCAGCAGCACGACTAACAATATTTATTTTAAATCGCACTCTCTGTTTACAGTTTCATTTACACTTTGATTTTTTGACTAACACGGTAACTTGAATTAGCATGGATGCTTATTTACTCACTGAGGAGCGCAGATCGAATACAGGTATTTATATGTTTGGTTAAGACGCAGTTTGTCTGTTCCAATGTCATAGCAGTTTTCTTTGGAAAATAACAGGATATTGTTCAGTATTGTCTGTGTTCCCAGACTTGTTTATGATATTTGAAAAAAGTGTTATTATAATTCGACGAAAGTCAGCGTTTTTATTTAACACGTGCATCCGTTGGAATAAATAAATATTATGTTCTAGGAATTATTTATTGCGTATATCCAAGATCATCATTTTACAGATGAAAAAGTTAGAATAATATATCATACGGGGTATATTTTTGATGCGGCTTTCACGGATACCTCCGTGTGAGATGCAATAGCAGTGGATATATCCACATTATGCCGTTGTAGTGCTGAAATCACATTCAGCAAAACGTACAACTATATGCAGCTCCGTAAATGAATGAAGTAAAATGCGAACAGTAAATGCAAACTTCGTTCCAACCATATCCTTTCCCTGTTGGAGGTTGCACAGTTTGAACAAATTGCTAAGGAACACAATTTATCCTATTCCACCACCATCGAGATGATGGCCTACCTGTACCACCATACTGAGAAGAAAGTCAAACTTACCTTCCTCGTCACAGTGATACGGCAGAGGTACATGTTTCGTCTCTACTAGACTCATCAGGGTACCGACATATACCTGTCTATGCAAAGGACAGATCAGAAAGTGGTAGAATAGGATAAATTGTGTCCCTTAGCAATTTGTTTAAATTGTGCAACCTCTAACACGGAAAATATATGGTTGGAACGAAGTTTGCATTTACTGTTCGCGTTCTACTTCATTCATAGACGGAGGTGCATATAGTTGTACGTTTGCTGAATGTGATTTCAGCACTACAACGGCATAATGTGGATATATTCACTGCTATTGCATCTCACACGGAGGTATCCGTGAAATCCGCATAAACATATATACGCCATCGTGCAGGAGGTCGGCTAAACCGCGTTCAGTATTTGCATGCTTCCTTCTGATCTGTCCTTTGCACAGCCAGGTGCATGTCGGTATCCTGATGAGTCTAGTAGAGACGAAACATGTACCTCTGCCGTATCACTGTGGCGAGGAGGGTAAGTTTTGACTTTCTTCTCGGTATGGTGGTACAGGTAGGCCATCATCTCAATGGTGGTGGAATAGGATAAATTGTGCTCCTTAGCAATTTGTTCAAACTGTGCAACCTCTAACACGGAAAGGATATGGTTGGAGCGAAGTTTGCATTTACTGTTCGCGTTCTACTTTATATATATATATATATATATATATATATATATATATATATATATATATATATATATATATATATATATATATATATATATTTATATATAATATAATGGCAAAGTAAAGTACAAACAATTTATAAAAAAAAGTTTTGGAAACTAATTTAATAACTGTGCTAAAGAACACTACAATAATATAAGTATATGTATTATGACATACCTGTTTACAGATATCAGTCAAGAAAGAAAATGTCTATCATTAAATGTTAAAAAATTAATAATTAAAAGATCATACCCTGTGATGGTCGAACCCGTGACGTTCGGGCACGGATAAAAACTCACTGAGCCAATTCAATTCGCAGTATTAATCATAGATAGGGACCGGGTTTGAATACTTATGTGCGTTTGGAGAGGTTACCTGGTTCTACACTATGTTTAAATCGATGATTTCAAGACGAAATGAAAGTGAAACAGCTCTAAAACTAATTTTAAACTTACTCGTTAATTTCGGTGACTTGATTCTGAGTTAAAAATTAATTTCAAGTCATTTTCAAACAAGTTATTTCATATGCGTATGTACCTATCTGTATCAGACGGCAATAAGTTGAACTTAAAGTAACAACGATTTTCTTAATTTTCATAATATAAAGAAATAAATATTTGGTTCATAATATTAACCCAAAATTTACGAAACGTCAGAACTATATTTCTCGAGGATCACCGATCTAATGTTCGTAATTAAAATCCAGCTTAAACTGTTTATACTCCATTTTGAAGTGGCTAACCCTATTTCGTTTTAGATTTAACTTAAGTTATTCAAATATCTTTTAAGCCTGTTTATTTCACTTTTTTCCAGTGGCTTTTAAAAGCCCCTTGAACTCGCTGATTTAAACATACTGCTATACTCCGCCCGTTAGAAATCGAAGATCATTCGGCTTTCGCTCTCCTTTCTCTGTGTCTGGTTTTGTGCTCCGTAAAAAATAACAGCTGGCTTCACTAACGTGGTTTAAATTTAAAACCGCCCTAAATTGACAGCAGAGAGTTTAAACTGACAATAGCAACAATAAGTCAAGCAAGTTTGAAACCCTAAAAATATAAAAAATCATTTTGTTTTACTACTGAACCGGCAAAAATGGAAAACTTTATTTATTTTCGGGATACTGTTTCTTTTACATATTGCAAAGCTTTATCGTAAGGTTCTTATCTTTAATATCTCAATATAAGCGTTTATTTGTTGACATATGTAATATAAATTATGGCAATACAAAGCTGACCGACTATAAGATTAAATTTCGGGCAACTAAATCGACTTTAAATCTTAAATCTTAGTGAATCTGGCTGTAAATATATAATTTAGAACCTTAACCCAAAACCTTCAAAATGTAAAAAATCATATTTCCTCGCAATCACCGATCTGAAGTTAGCAATTATTAAATCCAGTTTAAACTGTTTATATTAATTCTGAAATTTCTCTAATAATGTCAACTCCATTTAGCTTCAAGCTCAATTTGTGTTATTTAGGTGGCCTTTAAGAGCATTTATTTCACTTTTTTGAAGTGGTTTTTAGAAGCCGTTTGAATTCACGTCAGTTTCAAGTAATCAATTTAAACATTCTGAATAAGAGTAATAGAAAAGGTAATAATTTACTTTTTTTACTTATTTGATTTTTAAAAAATGCCCTCAGTATTTTTTTCACTATATATCTAGAATAAGCACGTACGACCCTCTTCAGGCGCACCGAGGTATTAAGATATTGAATCAATTATTGGGCTTTTATTACACAATTTCGAAATTTTATTAGTATATTAGTGCCATAATTATACTCGATTAACTTATATTTCGATATTGTAAAACCTACCTTAAAAATTGTGATATTAAATTTTAAAACATACGTTTCTAGTCATTTTTATGTTGTTCATCCGAATACTGATTATTTATATATTTTGTTAATTATTATTAATGTAACAGGGTCCATATTGTGTTAAATCGGTCTAACTCTAACGTATATTCTCGCTTTAATATAATTGTAGTAAGACGGTTCTTCTTATAAAAGAAACATGTTATAAAACAGCCATTTTAAACTTAAGATATTTCAATGCGAGTGTTTGCATTTTAAGGCCTGTTTTTAAACGACGCGGTTAATTTTTTATTTTTGTTTACACACGTCTTTTGATGGAATGAGATATTTTAATGTTGTTTTCAGCGTATTCTTCCAAGGCATTTGACCTGGTTAATCATAGAGTACTAATCTTAAAACTAAGGAGAACAGGAATATCAGGGCTGGCTAGAATGTTATGTCTCTGAGTGTATACAAATTGTTCGTATAAATGGGTTTAAATGTTGTGAAGTTCGGGTTCTTTCTGATATTCCTTAGGATTCGCACCTGTGCCCACTTCTCTTCGTATTTTTATTAAAAATATTTCAGAATGCTTCAGATTTATACTTTGTGCTGATTAGAAATTTTTTAACAAGTGTGTTAATAAAAAGATTGTTCAAAACTTCAATCCAATTGGTTAGACTACTGGAGTGGTGTCCATGAAGGTAACGCAACTAAATGAAAACAATTGTTTTTTCACGTAGCAGAAAGTCTGTAGATTTTGAATGTAGTGTTAAACAAAGTTTCTCATGTAAGGGACCTGAGGGCTGTGTCTTGATGGGTCTCTGGGATTTGGGCGTTATGTAGACAATGTAATCTCAAAATCATTACGGATGCTGGGCTTCATCAAGAGATGTTCGGTTGATTTTCGGAGTTTTTATATTGTACTATGGTCAGCATTTGAGTATGTGTACTTGATTAAAATTGAAAATGTACAACGTAAATTTCTTCGTTTTATAGCTTTTAAAAAGAATATTGAACTTAACTTTATTTAATTGCAAGCTGAACTTATGCTTGATAGCCTAGAATTAAGGAGCAAATGACGAGACCTTAAAATGGTATTTAAAATAGTGAATAATCTTGTTTACTATCCAGACGTTTTATACAGAATATCCTTCCACGTCCCGCCAAGGGTAACTACCTCTGTTTCTCTTTTTCATATTTCCTTTCATTGTATTATGTGATTATTGTTGTGTTTGTAATTAATAGGTGTAGTTTGTAGGTAAATAAATCATATATATATATATATATATATATATATATATATATATATATATATATATATATATACATATATGCTTTATTGTTTATCCGGGAGTTCATCCGTTCGTCATTGTTTCCTGTCCCAGATCCAAGCTGTGGCGAACACATTGATATCCAGGTCAATCAACCTAACCGACGCCGCAAATAAACAACAGGAAATGG
The DNA here is from genome assembly GCA_034092305.1 of Diaprepes abbreviatus. Classification (NCBI taxonomy): domain Eukaryota; kingdom Metazoa; phylum Arthropoda; class Insecta; order Coleoptera; family Curculionidae; genus Diaprepes; species Diaprepes abbreviatus. The sequence goes on along the minus strand of JASJET010000265.1, from coordinate 1,255,910 downwards.
AGAAAATCACAAATGCTTTGCGACAAAACGGGTACAAATCACACACAATTAAAAAGGCTATGAAACAACACAAAAACCATGCGAAACACAGGAGCCCACCGACAACACCGCAAAAACCACACTGCTATACTTAAAAGGGGTCACAGATAGAATAGGACGGATTCTAAGAAGAAACAATATCCAAACAGCTTGCAAACCTCATCAAACCATAAGATCGACACTTAAAAACCCCAAGGACAAAATTAAGATAGAGAATCCAGGGGTCTACAGTATATCCTGCGGGTCCTGCCACAAATCATATATAGGATAGACAAACAGAAGAATATCAGCTAGACTCGAAGAACACAAGCTATCTACTAAGAACAAACAAACCACGTCGGCACTATTTCAACACCACATCCAAACAGGACATAAAGTTGATTTTGAGTCATGCAAAGAAATAGCCAATGTTAGTAACCTCAGAATAAGACTTGTTCGCGAAGCAATAGAAATCGAAAAAAGTGGCGAACTAAACAAAAGAGACGACGCACTAAATTTGCCAGGCACATGGAAATCCATCATCAAATGAACAGACAACACCACATTAACATCGGTAAAACAAGTACAACCGGCAACGTCGGCAAGCACACGCGGCACGAAGGAGGAGTCACCACCGAACAATCTTCGGTACAACCTACAATCACGAAAGCCTGCGCAATTTAAGGAACCTCAGTTCACTTTCCAAACTTCGATCAGTAAGCATTGAAAATGCCAAGTGCGACCTTGGCGAAACGTCTGTAAGATCCTTCAACAGGAAACAATGACGAGCGGATGAACTCCCGGATAAACAATAAAGCACATTTATCCATCCGTGACACACTTCAAACAAACATATATATATATATATATATATATATATATATATATATATATATATATATATATATATATATATAAATAAATACATACATACAAACATACATACATCTATCTATAGCTCAATCTCTTAGGTCCATACATGCCGGTTCATCGACGGTATCTTCCACTTTAGAGCGCTAAAGAAATTTTCTGCGTTTTTTGGATTCCATCCTCACGAATAGTCTTGGCTTTTCTACTGGCTTCTAATCTCTGTTTTTTTCATTTGAGTTTTCGGCTGAGAAAATCCATGCTTCCCCTCCACACGTGAAGACTATACGGATCGTCGTTTTATATAGTCTAATTTTGATCTTTCTGTGAACATTTGTGGACTTTAATATAGACTTGAGCAAATACAAGGTTTTGTTGGTTGTTCTTATTCTTTTCCTGATTTCATTGGTTCTGGTATTGTTATAGAAAATGTTTGTTCCAAGGTATGTAAAGTCTTCTGCAGATATAGTCGATACGCCCCTAATCCATATCTCTCTGTCCCTCCCTCTCTTCTCCATATTCTACTCTTTAGTGTGGCCTATTTAAAATGGTATCGCGAATTAAAGAAAGACAGAAAGTTATTCTCAGTTACTCCAAATCATATTATCAAAATAAATAATCGATAAGAATTTTTTTTTCTGGATTTTAAACTAAACGGGTGGGATTTTTTTGGTTATTTTATCTAACAGCCACAAAAATAGCAAACTATTTTACATGAAGACTATAAAATGCGTTCAAATGTGTTGAAAACAACATGCAAATCTCTGTTTTATCTTTTGAAATATTTGAGTTTAAAATTCAGCTATAGATTTTCTTTATGCATTTAGTAAATGGTTTTTATGTGATATTTTTTTATCGAAAAAAAATCGTCAGTTTTGTAAAACTGTGATCTCAATAAAAAAAAATTTAACGCGAGGAAAATATGCAGGGTCAGACTGAACAAGGCTAGAACTTTCGTCGAGACTACTAAGCCTATTTAGGGGTTGAATGGGGTCACAGGGACTGAAAGAGTAACAGGACAAAAGCTTTTCACCTGTAGAGTTTGGTCAAGGGGTTGATTGGGACCAAGTTGTTTCAGTTTGACCCTAAAAAATATTTTCCTGCGCGACAGAAATATGTACCTATTTTATTATATATTTTTAGTTTTTAGTACCTCTTTTTGTTCAGCCTCTATTGCCAATATAAGCCAAGAATGAACTGTAATAGTTGATATATTTGTATAAAAAAATATATAATTTTGCATTATGTTATGTCGCTTTAACTTGATGAATAGTTTGTCACGCTATTAGTTGACTTATTTTAGGTAAACAAAAACACATTGATATGATAGAGGCAATATGTGGAATCATACTTTTATATTCTATTCTAACTAAATAGTATTCAAATGGCAATATTGCGACTTTACTAAAAAAACGAGGAATATAGTATATAAGATTTTTAAGTCTGTCGTCTGGACTTCCAAAGCTATAGATTTAGGATCTACATTGTAAATAGTTATATTAATTAAATTATAGGGATGGAAGATTGGTCACTGATTGCAATGAATTATTATACATTACACGTGGTTAACAAGTTTGCTTTAACTTGAAGATCTGTTGATTCGTGAGAAGTTATCCATAACAATCCGTCAATTAGAATTAACACTATGTCTAAAATTGTAATTTCTTGTACACAGTGCTACTCAAAATAAAGATATAATGATAGTTATGGAGCAATCATTGATTATCTTTATTTATTTTAAAGAGTTAATGTTTTTAAATATACACAAGTAGTATTATTGTCTAAACGATAAACTTAATCAAATGCTTCCATTCCTAAGGTTGTCGAAATCCCAGAAGATTTCAAACGTTCCGATTGATCACTTTTTTGCACAATAAAATCGTAGATAGAAACACATTGGGTCGTTTTTCCAATTTTATAAGACATTCCAATGGTAGTTTAAATAAGAGTTTTAACATTCGTAGTATCTAAGCACTGAGTAGTTTGTAAAATAGCGACAAGCTAGGATTTAGAGACTGGCCAAAGATTAGATAAATAGATATATTTTTAATTATGTATTTCAATTGCCTTATTAGCTACAATTACAAATGGACGAAATTAATTTCTAGTATAAATGTACCGCGTCCTATTTACTTATTTTAATTATGCTTCCAATTGTTTTGTCTTAGATAAAATCTATTTTATTTTATGTCCTCCATAGGGTAGTCTAAGTTTACTGCAATCAGTCACAAGGCAAAACTAGAGTATAACCAAAATAACGAGTAAAAAATATCTAATTTAAAAAGTTGTTGGTCTATTATATATAGTTATACATATATACATTTTAAAAATTGCATAAATATTTTTTTAACAAAGCGTTTTCATAAAAGAACACTCCAATAAAAGTTGTTGGATTTCGAGGGGGACATTCAACAGTAATATAGAGCTTGACCTTGAGGTTATTTTAAGGGTTAAAATGGAAAGTAGGAGATATTGCGCGTCCAACCACATAAATAACTTCGAGGTTATTTGAAATTCAAGCAGGTTTGAACACGAAAATTTTCTAGATAAAGGCTGACTATTATCAAGTGTTATACCCAACACGTGACCTTGATCTTGGTATTCTGTTTTTCAAGGTCATTTTTACGTCCAAATTGTTTTGTGGATAGAATCTCTGAATTACATAGTAAAAATAACAGAGCTTGGCATCAAAGTGGGGTTAAGAAGTTAGTGCCCTTGACGTTCACATTCAAAGCCAACTGAAGGTTACATAGTGCTAATCATATCACAGTTTATGAAATTCCACTTTTACATAAGTATTTATGTATATACGTTTATGCGCATAAACGTATATACGCCATCCGGCGGGAGGTCAGCGAAGCCGCGTTCAGTGTTGCATGCTTCCTTCCGATCGGTCCTTTGCACAGACAGGTACATGTTGGTACCCTGATGAGTCTAATAAGAGACGAAACATGCACTCCTGCCATATCACTGTAGCTGAGAGGATAAGTTTTTTACTTTCTTCTCGGTTTGGTGGTACAGGTGGGCCACCATCTCGATGGTGGTGGAATGGGATGAATTGTGTTTTGTGGCACTTCATCCAAACTGTGCAACCTCTGGCACGGAAAGGATATGATGGAGCGAAGTTTGCAATCACTGTTCGCATTTTACTTCAATTACATACGGAGATGCATATAGTTGTACGTTTGCTGAATGTGATTTCAGCACTACAATGGCATAATGTGGATATAACCACTGCTATTGCATCTCACACAGAGGAATCTGTGAAAGCCGTATAAATGTATATACATATATACAGTGCCTTCATTTCAAAACGAACCATCCTTAATAACTTTCTTAAATAGAAAAATTTAAAAAAAAGAAAAAACACGTCAATTTAGATATACAGGGGGAAGTTTAATTTTGCATTTGTTAAAAGTCTGTCAATCACCTCCTCAACTCCAGCTAACCTCACTTTGATATGTCAAATGGGAACCCCCACCTTGTGACACATCATTGTAAGCAGCATAAAATTGTCTATCCAACCGTATAAAAAAAATTAAATCGGTTGACGTACAAGCGAATAGTGTGCAAAAATGTCTTGTAATAATACATAATATATCGGCCTCGAACTTTGGTATGTCAAATGATTACCCTATAGTGTGATACATCATTTTAAAGGACGTACGATCTGCTATCCAACGATGTCAAAAAAAATTAAGTTAATAGACGTTATAGGCAATTAGGATGCAAAAATGTGTGTTAAATATAAGCAGTTTATTCAGTTTTATTCAGTTGAAGAAAATTATTTTATTAAATGTTCAAAATGTGCGCCGTTATTAGCGAGACAATAAAAAAACCTATTTTGAAATTCCCCACGAACATTGGCAAGGGTTTCTCTGCTAATTCCTCTACATTCCCGAACAATTCGATCTTTTAAATCGTCAATATTTTCAGGTGGGGTTTTATAAACCTTGCTTTTTAAATACCCCCAAAGAAAAAAGTCTAGAGGGGTTAGGTCTGGAGACCGTGCTGGCCATTCAATTGCACCACGTCTGCCAATCCACGTCCCTGGAAAATGTTCATCAAGCCACTCTCGAATTGCCAAAGCGTAGTGCGGGGGAGCTCCATCTTGCTGGAAATGAAAATTATTTTCATTTAGTACCATAACAGCATTTTCATCCACTTGATTTTCTAAAGATTGCACAATGGCAGGGTATATTGTGTTTTCTAAAAGGTTTAAATAAATTTGCCCAGTTAAATTATCTTCCAAAAAAAATGGCCCGATGATTTCATTGCCATAAATTCCTGCCCACACGTTAATTTTTTCGGGATATTGAGTATGCCCTTCTCGGTGCGGATTTTCATTATCCCAGTATCTGCAGTTATGTCTGTTAACCAGTCCATTTAGAAAAAAAGTTGATTCATCACTAAAGCAGATATTCTTAGGTAAATGGGGGTCCTCGTCAATTCGTTGGCACATTAATTCGCAAAATTGAATTCTCCTATCAAAATCGTCTTCTCCGAGTTCTTGAAGAATTTGAATTTTGTAGGGAAAAAACTTATTTTGTTTTAAAACTTTATGCACAGAGCCAGCAGAAATGTTGGTTAAATCTGCGACTTTTGAGATGGATAAAGTTGGATCTATTGCAAACTGTCCTAGTACCTCGATTTGGCATGCTTCATCTACAACCCTTTTCTCAATATATTTTTTATTACAAACGGATCCCGTTTCTTCAAACTTTCGTACCAATTCGAGTACATATTTATGGCCCACGTTTTTGTCTTGATGCCTCTCGTTAAATGCTCTGGCGGTTCTACGAGCGCACCGATCTTCAGCTCCATAGAGAAAAATTATTTCTATTCTTTCGGCTAGCGTATACACCATTTATATTCACGTTTCAACTAGGCGTCACAATGACAATTTTAACAATAATAAACAACTGGTGTTTAAAGATCTTAAAAATTTTATTTATTGCAGTGATTTTTTGTACCCATCAGGTACCGCAAAAAATATCATTGAAATAAATACACTAGATTGATTAGACTGCAATGAATTTTGCGATGAATTTTAAAACAGGCTTAGTTTTTTTCTCGCAAATATTTTAACTGTTTATTATTTTAAAAAAATATTTATTTTAAATTTAAAATAATATTTTACTCTATGAAGTAGCCATTTGACATAATAAAGTTTAATGTGATAAGGTGTCTATTATTACCACACATCTTTTCTTACTATTCGCTTGTAGATCAACAGATTTTGTTTTTTTTTATTGGCTAAATAGGAGATAGTATGCCCTTTAAAATGATGTATCACACTATAGGGTAATCATTTGACATACTAAAGTTCGAGGCCGATATATTATGCATTATTACAAGACATTTTTGCACACTGTTCGCTTGTACGTCAACCGATTTAATTTTTTTTATACGGTTAGATAGACAATTTTATGCTGCTTACAATGATGTGTCACAAGGTGGGGATTCCCATTTGACATATCAAAGTGAGGTTAGCTGGAGGTGAGGAGGTGATTGACAGACTTTGAACAAATGCAAAATTAAACTTCCCCCTGTATATCTAAATTGACGTGTTTTTTCTTTTTTTTAAATTTTCCTATTTAACAAAGTTATTAAGGATGGTTCGTTTTGAAATGAAGGCACTGTATATATATATATATATATATATATATATATATATGTATATATATATATATATATATATATATATATATATATATATATATATATATATATATATATATCGATAATAATTGATTGCTACAATACTGAACTGTTTTCGGTCTAGAATTGTTGTTGCATCTTTTAGAGTTCATCGAAAGCGTCGGTTGATACGAAGTCGAGTTAACCTACTGGTTATTTTAGTTGTACTGTGTTAAAACGTCGAAGTTTGTATACGCTGTGTTGTTAGACTACCCTATAGATTATTTTGTTCATTCTGGAGTTATAATATTAAAAAAAAAATAACTGCCTAGTCACAATAATTTTAAGCATATTTTGTAGTAAATATTTCCCATTTTAATTCAAATCCTATGCAATGTATAGGATGATTGCATAAATTTTAACCCCCCTTCCGTCTCCCTCAATTTAATAATACTCATTTTCATTTCTCAATTCTTATAAAAATATATTGTTTTTACTGTCCTGGAAAACAATACACATATTTATACACTCTTTCTGTTTTTAATATTTTTGTAATATTAATATCATAGATTAAATCATCTCATAGATACGACAGATTTGGTAGTACGTTTGAAGTTGAAGCGCCCAATTTTCGTTACCTTGCTCGCCCCGAGACCCGCTATATTATACTGGAAAAAAGTCTTGAAATTAAAATTTGACAAAAAATAAAACCACAAATAGGTGTTAAAACTTCAGAGACAAAAACTAATTTCATTCTAGTATAACAAATTAGTTATTTTTGTTTGTCTTGTTGTTTAGGTTCTGAATGACTTTAGAGAACTCTACATAAAATATATTTTTAGAAACAGTAAATAATAATAATAATAATAATCGTTTTTATCTAATACGCATGTACATACAAATAATATTTATACATACGTATGCAGCAAGTACCTTGGCACAACCATTAATGAAGACAATGACAGCTCCCAAGAAATACGAATCAGAATCGAACAGGCCAGAAACACATTTATAAGAATGAAGAGGCTTTTTTGCTGCCGAGATCTAAACCTTGAATTAAAAGTGCGACTGCTGAGATGCTATGTGCTGTCTGTATTGTACTATGGGATGGAGGCGTGGACACTGAAAATGTCTGACATGAGAAGACTGGAGGCATTTGAGATGTGGATATACCGGAGGGTGCTGAGGATTTCATGGGTAGAGAGAATAACCAACGAGGAAGTAATGAGACGTATGCATAAGGAAAAAGAAGTGATTCTAACAATTAAAAGGAGAAAACTACTATATATGGGACATGTCATGAGAGGAGAAAAATACCAAATATTGCAGATTATTATGCAGGGAAATCCAAGGAAGGAGATCCATAGGAAGAAGAAGAAACTCATGGCTGAAGAACCTTAGAGAGTGGTTTGCATGCAGTAACAACGAGTTATTTAGAGCAGCGGTCTCAAAAATCAGGATTGCCTTGATGATTGCCAACCTTCGAAGCGGAGACGGCACCTAGAGAAGAAAGAATGCAGCACAAGACATGAATGGCGAAGTTTAACCATGAGCTGTTCTTACACTTAACAATTTCTGTTCCATAAATGGCCTAGTAATTTAGTTACACAGCTCCAAGATCTACTATTACAATCTATCCCAACCTCACAGTTCTGTATCCTAAACAAACGCTTAACAGTATAATATAAACATCTTGTAACTTCAACAAAAGGTCCTACACACAAAGAAATATAAAGAGACATACAGCATTATAAACCAAGTTGCGCTGAAATATCGCAGTCTGATGCAGCAGAATGTCACGGTCGTGAATAGTGCTGCGAAGTATCAGTTTTTTTTTTAAATGAGTTGGGCCATCAGAATGCAGCAGCTTGATCCAAAGAACGAGATAATGCAATTTTACAGCATTTGACATACTTAACCATTTTAATTCATTCATCTTATGTGATCATACTTTCTCAGATTGAAAATCAAGCGACAACAGGTATGCTTCCATTTTGTAAACGGTTTCTTGTCAACAGATCTAAGCAAGGAAAATAAACAATATTACAGTAGTAATATATCGGCAATTCAAGTAACTCACCCAAAAAAATATCGGGTGCTTGAACACAATCAATCCCATTACTCTTTGTCTGATATATGATTCCTACCATCATTATTGCCTTATTTTCACCTACATATTTTCAAATCCATCTACTCTTAATGCACTGTCCAGACTCATTATGAGCTAAGTTTAAGTTACAGTTGAACATAGGTTAATCATTTGTTGAGTTTTCTTAATTTGAATCAACACATCACTTTTTTGTTCTTATCATTTCTAACAGTATTCAAATGCTTACCTTAAGGGACGTAGGGAATTTAAAAGAAGCCATATTTTCTCTAGTTTTCAACGTGCAGTTACGACAAGCAACAGAAAATACCTGGTACACGGTAAAGTTAAGTTGTTTTTAACAAGAACGCCTTTTGTCGCATCTGAGTAAGATAGAATAATCTGTGGCGGTATTCTTTCTAATTTTAACCATTTCCTCCAAAGTAATATATAGGGTAGCAAAGAAAGCAAGATCACGAATTTTGGTTGTGACTGGAAGGCTTTCTGTTGTATCTGTGTCAATATACCCTATACATTGTGTAGAGATTTACCTTATATGAACAAATTATTGAATTTAACTAATATATGTTATACAGCGAGTTAAAATTTTATTTTTTTTTGGTATCCAAATTATCCTCCTTGAAATTCCTATTTATGATATATCCAGTCACCCACAAAAGTTCTGTTACAGTACATTGATTCATTAAAAAGTTTGAATATTTCCTCTATATGGAATGAATACATATTTTTATTCAGATAGGATAGATATATGTGATTATATTTATAGATTATAGTCAAAGTACTGAATAAGCTCAGAAATTACATTATTACACTTTCAATAAAGAACAGAATATGTATGAAAACCATACTTATAACAAAATGAGCTTGGCTTAGACTTCGATGCGTTGGTCTCAAAATATTCTAAGGTGTGGAATAATATCAAATTTTTGGTCTGTATGGAGCAGATTTGCAATATCCTACCGACATACTTTGGAATTTATATTTCATATATCAGTTATTTCCTGCAAATGTTGCTCTTGGTCCGATACAGCTCCACGGACGAGACCATAAGGTGGTCGAAACGCGTATGGAGAGAGGACCAGGGTAGTATTTTCAGGAAACAAACTGTTTGTATATTATATTTTTTCCTTTTCTGTCTGAAAGGAGAATACATATATAACAACTTGGACTATTATCACAAGTAATGAATTGTTGGAATTTTTTGTAGTATTGAAATCTTGCTAATATTTAAAAAGTACATAATTTATTTTACTCTATGAATATTATAAGAGTAAAAGTATTAGATGTTTTGGTTAATAATGTCGATACTAAGAGATGACATCACTAATATATTTGTTGATATATAGTAATGACGTCTATGGTTTCTTTATAGGTTTGAAAATGTCGAACTTTGTACCAGGAAAAGACGTTTTGTAGGGTAGTTTAATCATCTTCTTTCATTTAAAAAAAACAGCTGCTGAAAGTTATCGATTGTTGGTTGAAATCATAGAAGAAAGAGAAATTAATATTACTTAATATCCTATAGAAGAAAGTTGGTTAACGCTTAAAGGAGATTTACCTTCCTTATAATTTCGGTCAGGTGACCAGGATATCCAATGACGTTTGGAGTATCGTGCTTAGCTCCGCCATTAGAAAGAGAGGTACTACTACTTAAAAATGCTCTATCTTTTTTTAAGCCTAAACTAACTTATTATACTTCTATACGATCCGTGGCTATATTGAGTAATATTAATTTCTCTTACGTCTATGTTACTATGTTATAACCTAACTTTCTTGTTCTGGGCATAGACGTAGAAGAAATTAAATTTTATTTAATCTTAATTTCTTCTACGTCTATGGTTCTAGGTATATAACCCTCAAATATCTTCTTTAAATAAAAAAAATATTTCTTGGCATTAACTACTAAGGATATGAATAGTCGATATACCGATTTGTTGGGAGGTGTTTGAATATTTAAGTGCAGTATTTGTTTTGTAATACATTATTTTTTATAGTATTTAATACTACCCAGAAAACTGATATAGAGTACATTGCTTACAATTTTCGTAAAATATATCAAGTAACATGATTATTAAAAATAGTGAAAAAAATTGTTTAACTTCTCTTTTCAGCCCTTTCTACTGTTAAAATAAATTAATAATACTTGTGCAATATCTACGTACTTCTTAATTAAGATTAATTAAAAAGTCAAAGATATTGATACGAAAATTTGCATTTTTTTGAACCGTGTCAATGTCGACGCAAAGGTAGTTTGGAATGGTATTGATTCAATTAATAATTTCAACATAAAGTACTTGCAACTACTTATATACATTTTACATACTTATAGCACGGTTCAAATAAGATGTAAATAAAATATTCCAGAAACTTAGATTAAGGAGTACAAAAATAGCTCTAAGATAAAGCATACGAATTCTTAAATTGCGGTTATAAAAATAACAGGAGATACTTTTTTTTAAGTTAATCACATTATTTAACATAAAGTTATATAGTCAAAGTAATGAATACACTTGGAAATGACGTTACTTTAAATTATGATAAAAAGAGGATGCAGCACTGTCCAAGTCAAATTGTTATTACTTGCCTAACCAGTGGCGTATCTTACGGGAAAAAAGATGCAATAATTGTATTCACTGGAATTCCCCAAAATTTAATGGTTAAGACTTTTGATTAATTTGGAAAATTATTATTTATTGAGTTCAAACCGATGAAAGTGTTTTTTTTTAGATATTTTATTTGTTAGCTAAAATGATAATAAAAATTTTGAAGGCAATGTTTAATATATTTTGAAAAGTAAAAAGGATTGTGGCAAAATACATTGTGATACCTCGAGTTATCTATACAAAATTTTTACTTACATGGAAATTTATTTTATTATAAGAACTGCTAAGATAGATTTATATTATAGACATATATCCACAACTTTTATCTTTGAAATAAAAATTACTTCTATCTTCACGCCACTGTGTTTGAAAAATTTCACATATTCTGTTAATTTTTATATAAGTTTCCTAAGAACTTTTTTGTAAAGTTAGTGTTATTAGTAGCCACAGATATAGTCGTACAAAAATATAAAATATTAATCATAAAGTGGCTTTATTAATATATCAGAAATATAAAATATTGGTCTTATCGTCAAAATATGTTCCCATGTGAAAATAAAAATGAACATAGATAACAATGTCCTCATTTTTTCCTTATTTGTTAAATCATCTTTATCTTATGATTTTAATTCTGGTGTGTCTTGCTGGATGGATTTTGATGGGCTATTATGGTGGGTGCTTATTGAAAACACTTTGTTGCCTAAAAACAGAAACTTTAAATACATAGGCATATTTTTATTTATTTATTTACGTGTTCAACATTATTATAAAAAAAATACATTTTCTTTATATTAGAATTAATAATTCTATTAATTACATAACCAACACTTAGGTATATAAAAAACCATATGTGTTTTATTAGAAATATAACAAAACAGTGCTCTTTACGATAATTTAATATTACATTTGTGGAAGACGATACAATTTAATTATTATTTTTATTATGATTTCAAGCCTTTGCACTCCCTTCAGGGAATATTGATTCATACCAGGTATACAAAAACACCAAAAGTATGAAGCTCTATGGGAACCCTTTCCATGTTATCGGGTCCTGACGTGGTCTGCTGTATTTCGTACGAATTTTCGGACGGTTCATGCGGTTGCAAGGAGAACTGCTCTCTGAATCGGCTTATACAGATGCTCGCTAAGGCCCAGTCCCTCGATGCTTTGCAGGAGGTTTTTTGGTATCACTCCAGTTGTTGATAAAATTAGGGGAATCGTTTGGACGCTGTTCATTGCCCATTGTCTTCAAATTTGCAGCTACATATCTCTGTATTTGGCGATCTTCTCTTTGTATTTTGGCCGTAGGTTATCAGGTACAGCAATGTCGATTAGTATAGTTCGCCTAGAAATTTTATCTCTTAGTATAATGTCTGATCTATTATGAGCAATTGTCTGATTCGTCAGAACCGTTCGGTCCCAATATAACTTGAACTGGTTGTTCTCGAGAATAGGTTCCGATTGTATTTGTAATAAAGCACTTTTCCTACTTGCAATAGGTTCAACTTATCTGCTAACTCTTGTTGGAGCGTCTTAGCGGTTGAGTCGTGTCTTTCCTTATACTCAGTTGCGGCAAACGCTTAGCATCCTCCAGTTCTGTCCTAGATTGTCTCTGATGTTCGACAGCCATATCTACATTGGACACTTTCTATTGAGGGATCTCTGATGATGAACTTCGTCGGATAAACCTGATCTTGGATAGCTAACAAGAAGCCTTCCGTTTCCGGAAACATCTGTCCTGAAATCAACCAATAGTTCGACGTTGAGTTGTTGACATTGTCCTGATTGACCTCATTTGGATGCCGTCCATGAAGTGGTTACTGTAGCCAGGTTTGTAACTTCTCTTGATCTCTTTGGTGGTGAGAAACAATATCCTGTTCTCTCAGCTGTAACGGCGTTGAATTGTCTGTCTCGCGTATTGCTCGATGTAGCATGGGAGAGTTCACTAACCTGTGGAAATATGAACGTAAGTTTATCATTTGTTGGTCGAGCTACATACCAATATCCACCAATCCTCTTCCTCCTTGATGTCTTGGAAGCATTGTATGTTCAATAGCACTTCGAGGGTGATGTTTTTGTGCTTTTATTACGAGTGTTCTTATTTTTCTTTGCAGGGTTTGGATGTCCATTCTGCTCCATTTTACAATTCCAAAAGAGTAGCTACGTGCAGAGCAAGCGTACGCAAATTTCTACTATTTAGGTTAATTCGTAATACCCGCATCACCCTCCTGACAAATTCCGTTGTCAATTCGGCTTTCATAGTGCGATAGTCAATTCTTTTAACCTGTTTCATAGACAATTTAATTATTATTGTTATTATTATATACATTTTTTTTAATCACATATTTGAAGTCACTTTTTAGTAAAGTACGATGATGAAGTAAATTTTCCACAAAAAAATACATATGATAAATCAATATTCAATAAAATCCTAGTATAATTCCCCAAAACTGCAATAAAAACAATACTTTCGAAACGCAGTGTACAAATAATGCATTTTGTCTTAAGTAATATCTATTATAAAATGCATTTTACCGGCGTTACTTCTAGTTCAAATGTTCACAAAATGCTGAAAGTATCTCTCGTGTCATGTTTAGCGGTTTTCAGTGTTTGCGAGTGTAATTTTACTTTTATATTTCAGGATTATCGAAGATATAAATTGAACGAAACTTGTGCAAGTAAGTGAACAAACCTTTCATAAAGTGAATGTTACGTTTTGCTTGCATTTAAAAAATGAAAATTAAAGGCCACCCAGTTTGCAATAAATATTATGTGAACGTATAATAATGCAAATGATTTATGAAGTTTTGAATGACAGTAAGATGAAGAAATAAATGATTTTATTAAAAAATTTTCTGTTAAACAAGCTAAAGTTTAATCAGAATTCGTAAAGAAAATGCAAAAGATTTAAAATACTCGTTCCCCCATAGCAGCTTTCTAAAATCCCAAATTGCGGTAATATGATATCAAAACATGAAAAAAATTCTCTTAGTATGCCCTTGCTCGATTATATACAGGATGATTCTCCGGGATCGGTTGTGGGAAAACTATAATTAGGAAGAATCTAAAAATTTGACAGTGAAATTTTTAAACAATCAAAATTTCAGTAAGAAATAAAGAAATCTTTCTGCCGTATTTAAATAGTTTGTTATACATGTAATTCTCCTTTCAGGTAGAGAATATGAAAATATATGTACAGGGTGAGTCAACGATTGGATGAAGTAAGTTTGTGCCTTTTCGGTAAAATTAACAAAGAAACTATATTTATTGTTTGATTCAGTTTATTTTTACGCAGATTTTAAAAATATTTAGGACTCTACAGGGTGAGCCAAAAAACTAGGACAGCATAAAGTTGTATTTTTTTAAATAGAACACCCTATATACGAATCGTATTTTCGATTTAGCTTATAATTTTAAATCTTTTTTATTAAGGGTTTACTATAACAAAACTTTATAGTTTCTGAGATAATTAAGTTTAAAGAAAAAAAGTCACATTTTCAAGCATCAATTCAATCCTAAATAACGTTTTCAATTTTGTGACAAATATATTCAAATTTGGAATTTAGCAAGGCCAAGGACAAGTTAACATAATTTTTACCTAATATTTGCAATAAAAGCTACAGGGTGTTGAACACATCGGCTCAAATTTGAACAAGTTTAAATGAATAAATATCTTTTTTTTTTAAATGGTACACCCTGTATATTTTCATATTATTTAATAGAGTAATAAAAACCCTAAAAGTTTTGTTCAATATATCCTATACCTATTTATAATAGTTTTTGAGATATTTCAGTTTTTCTTATTTTCCATACTTTTTTACAGAAATAGTCTTCATTATCATAGTAGCCATGTAAAATAATAAAAAGAAACTACAGAAACAAACAGAATGTGGTTAAATATGATGAAATACATTATTCGTTATATTACAACGGCAATAGTTTAATTAAACATAATGTGAAAAAATTAACACAACAATAACGACAAGGCAAATACATATTTACTTTTATACTAAATTGAAACAAAAAAATTACCTATTAAATACTGAGATTAATTATTTCTTTTTAATAAGTGTTCGAATAAACGACCCTCTTGTGCAATGCACAAATTTAGTCTTTTTTGCAGATTTTCTCGGACCCTGGACAAAATTAGTGGCGTTATTGTTCTACAGGTATCCCTATCCGGTTTCGCATATCTTCCACTGTTGTTGGTGGATTAACATACACCTTATTTTTAATATAACCCCATAGAAAGAAATCTAATGGGGTGATGTCGCAAGACCTTGGTGGCCACTCAATGAAACCCCCACGTCCAATCCATTTTTGCGGATATCGTTGGTCCAAAAATGCACGAACTTCACGATGGTAATGCGGAGGCGCAGCATCGTGCTGGAACCACTACTGTCGAGCTCATCCCTATCGAGACCTTGAAGCAGTTGGGGTAGTTCTTCTTGTAGAAAGTTCAGGTACCTATGGCCGTTTAGTGGTTCATTAAAAAGTGGGGTCCAATAATTCGATTATGATGAATACCACACCAAACATTTAATGACCAGTGGTTTTGATGTTGCACCTCTCTAATCCAAAATGGGTTTTCTGTGGCATAGTAATGCATGTTGCGTATATTTACGGCACCGTTACTTCTAAAAGTAGCTTCATCATTAAACATTACCTTGCATAATAAATTTGGATTTAATTGAATCTCCGCATTTATTGTACGACAAAAGTTTACACGACTTTCGAAATCCTGTCCATGCAATTCTTGGTGTAATTCCATGTGATATGGATGATACCTATATTTCTTGGTAGTACGATTAGCGGTGGATTGTGATGTTTCACATAATGCTGCTAACTGACGGCTACCAATATTTTCCTGAACATTTAACAATACTTGTAGTTCTGAACATTTAACAATACTTGTAGTTCTTTTTCTTCATTAGTTACTGGTTTATTGACCACTTTACGTTTTGGATAATCAACAGTACCAGAAGAATCAAATCTTTGCATTAAGTTTTGATAAGTATGGGTATTAGGCTAGCGTCGATCAGGATACTTCATTTTGTAAATTCTTTGAGCAAGAAGGCAATTTTTTTGAGCCTCTCCTATTGTATAAATCATATATATTAACTCATTCTTTGGAAAATTCATTTTACAATATAAGATGAATGCAAAAAAAACCAAACTACACTACATAAAAACCAAAAGAAGCGATTGCGGTTATAAATTTGATACACAGAAAAATGTTCTTTTACATTGTTTTTGCCATGGCTACTATGATAATGAAGACTATTTCTGTAAAAAAGTATGGAAAATAAGAAAAACTGAAATATCTCAAAAACTATTATAAATAGGTATAGGATATATTAAACAAAACTTTTAGGGTTTTTATTACTCTATTAAATAACATGAAAATATATAGGGTGTACCATTTAAAAAAAAAAGATATTTATTCATTTAAACTTGTTCAAATTTGAGCCGATGTGTTCAACACCCTGTAGCTTTTATTGCAAATATTAGGCAAAAATTATGTTAACTTGTCCTTGGCCTTGCTAAATTCCAAATTTGAATATATTTGTCACAAAATTGAAAACGTTATTTAGGATTGAATTGATGCTTGAAAATGTGACTTTTTTTCTTTAAACTTAATTATCTCAGAAACTATAAAGTTTTGTTATAGTAAACCCTTAATAAAAAAGATTTAAAATTATAAGCTAAATCGAAAATACGATTCGTATATAGGGTGTTCTATTTAAAAAAATACAACTTTATGCTGTCCTAGTTTTTTGGCTCACCCTGTAGAGTCCTAAATATTTTTAAAATCTGCGTAAAAATAAACTGAATCAAACAATAAATATAGTTTCTTTGTAAATTTCATCAAAAAGGCACAAACTTACTTCATCCAATCGTTGACTCATCCTGTACAAACAGTTTATTTCCTGCAAATATCGCTCTGGTTCTCTCTCCATACGCGTTTCAATCACCTCATGAGCTCGTCAGTGGAGCTGTATCGGACCGAGAACAACATTAGCAGGAAATAACTGATATATGAACCATAAATTTCAAGGTATGTCGGCAGAATATTACACCTGCCGTCTAACAACTTCGATGTCAGACTGAAAAATATCGCCAGTCGAACGACATCTATGAATCAACGGAGTAACGTGAAATTTTAAACAATCAAAATTTCAGTAAGAATTTAAAAAAAAAAGCAGGACTGTGGCTGTGTTTCCTTCTAAAAAAAGGGTCTGAAACACTTCAAAGTTTGAGTGTATAATAACCTATACTAATATTGAGTAATTAGAGCCAAAATTTTTGCCTCAGTAATCATACTATATATAGTAATATGGTATCAATGCGTGCAGTGGTGCTTCTATCTTTACAAAATAACTTAAGGCAATTTTCGTCCATCCATATTTTTGATTGAGTTAGTTACTCCTATCTCAAGATAGATACTCTAGAAAAATCATCGTTTTTGGCACTCAACCATACAATTCTTATGTAGGTACTTAAAGCGCAATGTGTAAGGTTTGAAATAAAAATAATAATAAAAATCTAAAATAGTTTTATCACTTTGGCCCTTAATCTATTTTTAAGTGTAATATAAATTTTCACCTTCGATTATTACACCATAATTATAAGGTATAAAATTTAATTAACATGATTATAAATCGGTAAATTACCTCCTTATTATTCCTAATTATGGTATTTTATAATGACTAGCTTATTTTAATACGATATACGGGGTGTCCAATTTTCGATTGTTTTACGTGTTACTTCCGTTATTAGTAAAATTATAAGGATAAGTTTTTCTCGATACTGCGCTAGTTTTTTAAGAAACTATAGACAAGTTTGATTTATTTCTCCAAAACACACCAAACAGCACAAATACGTCTTAAAGACGTCCATAAGACGTTTGATCTCAACATTCAGGACGTCTTATGGATGTCCATAAAAGACGAACGACGTCCATAAGACGTTGTATAGACGTCTTATGTTACAAAAGGTAACGTGTTTAAGACGTTCGCTTACAACGTCTTATGGACGTCCCTTCCCAACATTAAAACAACATATTCCACCAATAAAATTATGTACATTAAAAAGGGTCCCTTTAATTTTTTTGTTTGTCTTGTTTACAAAGTCAAACCGTAATTATTCAAAAATCCAAAAAATAACTTTAATTAAGAAAAAATCAAGAGCAAAATATACACTACCATTTTAAATAACTACAAGTTCCGCATGAATAAATTGATTTAAAAAATATGTTCAACATAATCTCTTTATACAAAAAAATACATAACTTAAGCCTAATGTAAACTTTTTCTAATTTGAAATTTAAAAAGTGAGGTAGGAGAGCAAATATTTTCAGAACTACTACTGTTCGAACTATAAGTGAACCTTCAAATTTAAGCCTTAGTTTATCCCTTCGATAAAATAACTCTAAAAGGTAGACTATCTACAAAATAAAAGTTTATTGAAATAAAAAGTACATAAATCTTTAAATACAAGAATTTTTATTTAGTCGAATAACAAATCTGGTCTGATGCCCTTTTCAGCCATGTTTGGATTGAAATTTCCTCATTCTTCTGACTTTTTCCAGTCCTGTTGTCTCTGTAGATCCTAATAACAAACTGATTTTAATATTATAGGATAAAGTTTATCATTTGTGGTAGTAAATTTTTTGATATTTTTGCGAATTTTTATAATTGTCCTCTACTATAGAATCGAAGTCATAAATGCTCCGTACTCCCAGTTTTGAAATTTCTAAAACCTTAAACAAAATTACTTCTTGTAATTAACACAACTCTATTTTCTATGTTCTTTAAATATAAATCAATCTTCAAAAACAAAATAAATCTTACAGGTTTCATTAGTGGAGCACTCCATAAACAAATATTTCGCCTTCCACTTCATTAGTAATATTTCTTGTAATATTTAGGACCGGGCCTGGATGAGCTGTGCAAGCCTTTTTCGCATAGATAATATTTTTGAAGATTTCATTTCATACTTCTAACATAGAGTTACTACAAAAATATAAACGGCAAAGCATTCGGGAATTTCCTGTAACACAACCTATAAATAACGTTACTGTTTTTTGAAGATATAGTTTCGCTGGCATCATATTGTTATTGGTACATCAAACAGTCTGTGACAAAAAGCACCAAAGTGTTGGTAAAAAGATCACGCAAAAGTTCCATTAACCAACTTGTATTCAGCTGAGCTCTGTGCGGCGTTGCAAACTTATTACCCAACTGCGACAAAATTCATAGGGAAGGAAATGCTTTTTAGTTTTTATCAACTAAATTATACACAACTGTATTTATTTTCATATAAAATGTAGTATGGAGACTTTTAAAAGATATCTTAAAGACGTTGTACATAGACGTCTTTAAAACAACGTCTATAAGACGCCTTATTTATGTCTTAAGACGTTCAGACATAATCTGGATATAAAAACGACGTCTATAAGACGTCTAGTGCTGTGTGGGTCCCTCGACCTAACAGTACTTGATTTTTTTATTTGGGGGACAATCAAAAATAAAGTATACAACATCGCATTACCCACTATGGAAGATTGCATGCAGCGCGTCAGAATAACATTTAAAGAACTTAATTCTCAATCAATAAAAAGAGCTACCCGTGAAGAATTCCTGCTTGGTGCGAAAACTGTTTGGAAGTTCAAGGGTGTTAATTTGAACATTACTCAAATAATTTTTGTAACTTTATTTTATTAACAACTGGTTTATTTCTATTTCTTTTAGCTTTTATAGATCCAAAGTTCTTGAATTTTTTTATAATATTTTTAACAGTTAATAGTGTTGGTTTCTGTTTCTGCGGTATCGCGTGTTCTTGAAATAACTCTATCACATTCGCCAAAAATAATAAACAATTTTAAATAATCTTCGTGCATGTAATTTAATCGCCCCGCCATGATTATTATTAATGAATGTCAAGTGGCAAGAAATAGTGACAATTCTGTAGGGTTCGATTGTTTTATTTTCGCCACGCCTCGCCGGTATGGCCAACTAATAACAAAAGGCATTAGGTTTTGAGTTATGAATCAAATTTATGCTTTTTTAAATAGAACACCTTATACAGGGTGTTTTCGAATAAGTGGGAAACATTTTACAAGAGTTATTCTTGAGTTAATTTTAAGCATAAAAGTTCATATAAACAAATGTCCGATGATACTTGGTTTTTAAGATACAGGGTATGAAATTTTATTATTTTTTTTTTGTGGAAAAACTATTGACTTTTAGAGGAAAACTCAAGAGACAAAAAGTTTCACAATAAGCCTGTGACTGTGTTTCGTTCCAAAAAATGGGTCTCAAACACTTAAAAGTTTGAGGGTATAATAATCTATATTAATATTGAATAATTAGAGCCAAAATTTTTGCGTCAGTAATCATATTATACATAGTATTATGGTATCTAGGTCTGCAGTTGTGATTCTATCTTCACAAAATAACTTAAGGCAATTTTCATCTATCCACATTTGGTTGAGTTAGTTACTCCTATCTCAAGTTATCTAGAAGATTTAGACTCTAGAAAAATCATTGTTTTTGGCACTCAACCATACAATTTTTATGTAGGTACTTAAAGTTCCATATGTAAGGTTTGAAATAAAAATAATAAAAAAAATCTAAAATCTTAGTTTTACTTTGGGCCCTTAATCTATTTTAAATGTAATATAAATTTTCACCTTCGATCATTACACCATAATTATAAGGTATAAAATTTAATTAACATGATTATAAATCGGTAAATTACCTCCTTATTATTTCTAATTATGGTACTTTATGACTAGCTTATTTTAATACGATATACGGGGTGTCCAATTTTCGATTGTTTTACGTGTTACTTCCGTTATTAGTAAAATTAGAAGGATAAGTTTTTCTTGATACTGCGCTAGTTTTTTAAGAAACTATAGGCAAGTTTGATTTATTTCTCCAAAACAGCCCAAACAGCACAAATACGTCTTAAAGACGTCCATAAGACGTTTGATCTCAACATTCAGGACGTCTTATGGATGTCCATAAAAGACGAACGACGTCCATAAGACGTTGTATAGACGTCTTATGTTACAAAAGGTAACGTCTTTAAGACGTTTGCTTACAACGTCTTATGGACGTCCCTTCCCAACATTAAAACAACATATTCCACCAATAAAACTATGTACATTAAAAAGGGTCTCTTTAATTTTTTTGTTTGTCTTGTTTACAAAGTCAAACCGTAATTATTCAAAAGTCCAAGAAATAACTTTAATTCAGAAAAAATCAAGAGCAAAATATACATTACCATTTTAAATAACTACAAGTTCCGCATGAATAATTTGCTTTAAAAAATATGTTCAACATAATCTCTTTATACAAAAAAATACATAACTTAAGCCTAATGTAAACTTTTTCTAATTTGAAATTTAAGAAGTGAGGTAGAAGAGCAAATATTATTAGAACTACTACTGTTCGAACTATAAGTGAACCTATCAAATTTAAGCCTTAGTTTATCCCTTCGATAAAATAACTCTAAAAGGTAGACTATCAACAAAATAAAAGTTTATTAAAATAAAAAGTACACAAATCTTTAAATACAAAAATTTTTATTTCGTCGAATAACAAATCTGGTCTGATGCCTTTTTCAGCCATGTTTGGATTGAAATTTCCTCATTCTTCTGACTTTTTCCAGTCCTGTTGTCTCTGTAGATCCTAATAACAAACTGATTTTAATATTAGGATAAAGTTTATCATTTGTGGGAGTAAATTTTTTGATATTTTTGCGAATTTTTATAATTGTCCTCAACTATAGAATCGTGACTTATGCAATTTCAAGGTTAATATATATAATGAAAGACAGAGCTTACTCATAATAAGTCTCACCAAGTTGGACTCGTAGAACTTTCTTTTTCCTTTTCGTACTAATCAACTGTACATGGTAATTTTACAAGCTCGCTTTACAAAGTCATAAATGCTCCGTACTCCCAGTTTTGAAATTTCTAAAACCTTAAACAAAATTACTTCTTGTAATTAACACAACTCTATTTTCTATGTTCTTTAAATATAAATCAATCATCAGGAACAAAATAAATCTTACAGGTTTCATTAGTGGAGCACTCCATAAACAAACATTTCGCCTTCCAATTCATTAATAATATTTCTTGTAATATTTAGAACCTGGTCTGGATGAGCTGTGCAAGCCTTTTTCGCATAGATAATATTTTTGAAGATTTCATTTCATACTTCTAACATAGAGTTACTACAAAAATATAAACGGCAAAGCATTCGGGAATTTCCTGTAACACAACCTATAAATAACGTTACTGTTTTTCCTAAGTACATATGATTCTCGATCTTACCTTAAGTATTACATAAACATGAATAAAAAAGATTTTTAGGGGCACATAGATAAATCAACTATTTTAATAAAATTCTTTCAAAAGCTAAATTTTCACAGTTGGCACCCCAACAACATTAAAAATGAATAATGACATGACGAAACACAAATACAAAACTGAAAAATGACAGTTGCCAGAAACAAAAGGCGGGTTTTTTAAAGTTATAGTTTCGCTGGCATCATATTGTTATTGTTATTGGTACATCAAACAGTCTGTGACAAAAAGCACCAAAGTATTGGTAAAAAGATCACGCAAAAGTTCCGTTAACCAAGGTCGTAGTGAGGCTACTAAAAATTTGTCGTTCAATCAAAAATTTTAACCTCAACTTGTATTCAACTGAGCTCTGTGCGGCGTTGCAAACTTATTACCCAACTGCGACAAAATTCATAGGGAAGGAAATGCTTTTTAGTTTTTATCAACTAAATTATACACAACTGTATTTATTTTCATATAAAATGTAGTATGGAGACTTTTAAAAGATATCTTAAAGACGTTGTATATAGACGTCTTTAAAACGTCTATAAGACGCCTTATTTGTCTTAAGACGTTCAGACATAATTTGGATATAAAAACGACGTCTAGTGCTGTGTGGGAGTTGAACTTATAAAAAAAAAACGATTACGCACCTGAACCATACATGAAAAACCCCAATATTTTTTTAACTTTGCTATAAGTTGCAAGGCAACCGAGATACGAGGGGTGCCCCAAAGTGCATAATTTTCAAAATCACTCTGTATTTACAAAACGGAGAGGTTTATGACCATTCTATTATTGACATCGTTTGTTTCCTAAAAAAGTAGCACATTGCCACGGAAATATTTTCCTATTTATACTAATAACGGAGATAACTTGTAAAACCATCAAAAATTGGACACCCTGTACACAAATGTTTACTTACCTTGAATTATTGTAATAAATTAAATAAACAATAAGAACCAGCAAAGAGTTTAAAATTATGCAAAAGTTTGCACAAGAATTGTAATTATCACTTTAAATGCAAGGTGTATGTGAAATGTAAGTTTTATTAATCAATTATAAAAAATTATCTTTTAATAGCATTACATTAAATACTACGGTTACATTGGAGTGAATTTATATCTATTTTTTTACCTCATTACGGTAAAGCTAGGGAAGGCCCAGATCTTCGATAATTCAGATTTTTCGACAAAATTTCTTTAAAATGTAACTAGTTGAAGTTATCTCTTAGGAAGAGTAAAGGCAAATTGCAACATAATCTTGAAGACAAAAATACATAAATCAATCTAAATGTATGCCTGTGGCCAGTTATAATTCCGAAACAATGTCTCTCACTAAACAGACTTCGAATTACTCAACGAACAATAGAGTAATCCACTTATATGCGTTGTATTAGTTGTAAAATTGTTTCAAATAAAATTATTTTTTAACCACCCTGTATCGTATGTTCTAGATCAGCTGTGGTTGGTTGAAGAAATTAAAGTAAAATTTTTAGTCCCCATATTATATCTGCCGTATTAAATTGTAAAAAAACTAACTTAAGATTCGTAACCTACGATTCCGAAAACCATAGAATATCAATGTTGAAAAAATGTGGATAACGTCAAATTTTTAATCCACCATACTGAATTTCAAAAAAAGTAATTTTAAATTCTTTATTTAATCTTAATATACACCCCAATACCAATTTTAGATATAATCCGGAAATGTGAAATTTTTAGACCGCCATATTGATTTTTTTTCAAAAATAATTTTAAATTTGTAATTTGCACCTTCAAAAACACCCCTATACCAATTTTAAATAAAATCGAGAGTTGATAAATTTTTAGCTCGCCATATGAATTTTTCAAAATAATTTTAAATTCGTGACCTACACCCTCAAAAACTCTATTTTAATTTAGGACAAATCGGGAGATCTAAAATTTTTAGTCCGTCATATTGAATATTTTGAAGATAATTTTAAATTTGTAATTTATATTTTGAACAAAATCGAGCGGTATTAAATTTTTAGTTCACCATATTGAATTTTTAAAAAATAATTTTAAATTCGAAATCTACACCCTCAAAAACCCACCTATATCAATTTAGCACAAAACCGAGAGATGTAAAATTTTTAGTCCGTTATATTGAATATTTTAAAAATAATTTTAAATTCATAATTTACACATTTAAAAACACCCCTATACCAATTTTGAACAAAATCGAGAGGTGTTAAATTTTTAGTTTGCCATATTGGATCTGCCATATTGAATTAAAAAAAAAATAATTTTAAATTCTACACACTCAAAAACCGACCTATATCAAAGATTATTATAGCTAACGCAATAGCTATAATAATCTTTGCCTATATCAATTTAGCATAAAACCGAGAGATAAAAAAACTTAATTTTCAATTTAAAAATACCCCTATACCAATTTTGAACAAAATCGAAAGTTGTTAAATTTTGAGTTCGCCATATTGGATCTACCATATTGAATTAAAAAAAAATTTATTCGTTATCTACACCCTCAAAAATCCTCCTATATCGATTTACGACAAAATTGAGAGATGTAAAATTTTTACTCCGCCATACTGAATATTTCGAAAATAATTTTAAATTCGTAATCTACACCCTCAAAAACCGCACTAACTAATTTTGGGCAAAATCGAGAGATATAAAATTTTTAATCCGCAATATTGACTTTTTTTAAAAATATTTTTAGATTGGTTATGTACGACCTTGAGAACTTCCCCATACCAATTTTGGAGAAAATCGAACAAAATTAATTTTTTGTCCGCCATATTATTGCGCCATCTTGTATTTTACTGAACAAATTTCAACAATGTTTGTTATTTTTGAATATGATATAATAAATTTATTAGACAAAAAATTGTTTATATTTCATAGATAAAAAACTTTTTCGAGAATCAATTTTTTATACCAAGATGTTTGTAGGCGTCTGTAACTTTATAGATTAGAATATATAATTTTAAAGAGTGTTTCAATTTTGATAAGAAAACATGCCAATAATTATACTTATTAGTGGAATATGAACATTTTCCCGTGCCTGATGAATATAAGTTTTAACTTATACAGAATTTCACAAAATCGCGTTTTTTGATATTTTGTTTACTTAATAAAATTGAAAAGTCTGTTTATGTTCCACTTAAATTATAGATTTTGGATATCTAGGATTGATTTTGTCTGACAAAACAATGAACATTCTTTTAGTAGCGATAACTGTATTTTTATGTTTATTCTTATTCACAACTACTAAACTGATATTCATGACTAATGACTTTTCGGATATTTTTTGTAATACTGAAAATGCTAACATTAAAAAAATTTAATTAACATCTTTAAATAGTCTAAGTCTATGGATGTTATAATAAGAGTAGAATTTTGTATTCGTACTCAAATGTTTCCAAATGAACAAAGACAAATAAAAGCAATGAAATTTAAACAAATCTTTTTGAAAAAATGTAATTGCCTATATATTAAACAAGGTTCACACATTTTTTCTACCTATAAATGGTAGAAATGAAGAAATTCAATTTTATAAGTGTTTCTTTCAAATAAATATGTAAAAAAGAGCATCACCAACGTTTTAGTATTTTTCGATGAATAAAAGATGTTCTAAAGTACTCTTAATTATGGCTTCTTAACATTTTTTAAAATTAAAAAGAACTTGAAATAAAAAATTTCTAATGTTAATAAGAAATAATACCAATATGGTACTATTGTTATTACTAGTTGTATGGTTGGTAGTATAAAAAGGATTAGTCGAACATTTTTTAGTTTTTATTTACAATTTTAACAACTAACGAAATATTTTAATTACTATTTAAAATCCTGGAATAATTCTTCCCTTTTTAGAAGCACTCTTCAGCTTCTTAATTTTCTTGTCTTTCTTTCTCTTTTCAATATTTTGTGTACGTTTATTTTGTCTTTCTTCTTTAGCTTTCTGTACACCTGTTATTCTGGCTTCCCATTTCTTTTTACTTGATCTTACTTTTTGTTCCTTCTTCTTAACAGATTTTTTCAGCAGTATTGGATCATCCTTCACTTTCTGACCTTCTGCCTTTGCTAATGCATTTCTCCATGCCGTTTTTTCTTTAATTTCCACCACTTTTTGTGTTTCACCGCTTTGCTGAAGCCTATCGAGTTTACTTTTTTCTTCATTAAGTTTTTCTAATATTTTTTTAGGGTCTTTTTCTTGTTTTTTTGTTTTCTTCTTGCCTAAATTTGCAAAGTCTATTTTTGAAAATACTATTTTATTTTCACTATTAAATACAGGTTTCTTTGTATTGGGCTTTTCTTCAATATCATCATTTTTTGTATCTGTAGAATTTTCATTTTTCAGTGTTAATTTTGCTGCACGTTCTAGCTTTAATTTTGCATTACGGTCGTCCTGTTTATTCTTTTTCTTCATTCGGTTTTTAAGACCTTTTTTTGCTAATTTTTCTTTGTATGTAAGTTTTTTCTTACTTGTTATAGCTTTTAGTCGATCTTCCAGTTCCTGAAGGGATTTTGCCCTTGTTTTTTTGTTTGAATTGTTAAATAATTTGGGTTTATCAGTTTGTTCTTCGTCATCGTCTTCTTGTTCTATATCTAACCGAAATAAGAGACGAAAATCAATATATGCAAATCGTGGGATGGTATGAAAATTTTCAAATACATCGGACAGCAAAAGTCTAGACACACCACTATTTTTAAGAAAGAAAAATGTGTATAATATCAATTACAGACAAAATTAAGAAAATAAATTTACCAGGCTCTAATCTAGGGCCACTGTTACTTTTACTATATATCAATAGTATTACCACAGTCATACAAAAAGTCTTATATCTGCTTTTGGCAGACGATCTAAAGTTATATCATGAGATGAAAGCAATGGAGGACTGTTGTACTCTTCAGAAAGATTTTGAAAGAGATACCAAATGGTCTATTGTAATAAATTGTATATTAACGTAAATAAATGTGTCATTTTATCTTTTATCAGAAAAGTGGGCTTCTTGGATTTTCAATATTTTATATAGGGTACTCTATTAAAAATGGTTTTTGAAGTAAGACATTTGGGGATAATTTTTGACGATAAATTAACATTCAACACTCATATTATTGAGGTGGCAAATAGATTTATAGTGAGAAATACTGGGCAGTTCACTAATACCTGTCTAAAAACAATGCATGTCAGTTTTGTGAGAAGCCTGTTCGATAATTTATGTATTGTATGGTCTCTATGTTGTACATAAGTATACAATTGAACATGTGCGAAACAATATGTTAAGATACGTGGATTTTAAAGAAATCCATGTCACAATTATGGAATACCATCCTCCATTCTTAGGAAAAATATGACCTGGAGTCTCTTGAAAGCCGTAGGATGAAATTTGGTAAAAAAATAAATTGGCTTACTGATGACACTTCATTTTTGCGGAGATTGTACTTAAATGCTCCTGCATATACTACTAGAAATCCTAATGCTTTTTACTATTACAAGTTGCTCTTAATAATAGACAATCAAGTTCACCATTATATATGTCAAGCCTATAATAATATTCAAAACAAATGGGATATATTTAATATTACTTTGAAAAAGTGTAAGATTTTAGTTGAGACTAGTTTTGGCTGTTCACATTTTGTAATAGGTTAATTCTTGTAAAAATCTGTATAGTGTGAGTGAATAAATAAATTGTACTAACAAGTAGTTTCTTTCTAGCAGTATAAGATTTTAAGCCAGCTATTTTAAGAGTTTGTCGTCCAATATCCACATGAATAGTTTTTATTATGGGTAAGATAAAGGGCCCATAAACTAGCCACAGAAATACAAAAACTGTATCAAAAAATCGTTGCAGATTACTGTACTCTTAAAAAAGCTGGATTAAAGGCTTGTACCACTAGTTAGTAAAATTAATACAGGAACGAGGCATAATTTTGCTAAATATTTATGATATGGAATTCCGGAAGGAAGTAATATTTATCGATAAGACTAAATTCAATATATATGGATCTGACGGCATCAAAGAAGCATGGAGGAAAATGGAGAAAACACTTAATCCTAAGAACACTATCAAAATTATTAAGCATGGAGGGGAAGGTATAATGGCATGGGGCTGTATGGTGGCATCAAGGGCTGGAAATTCAGTAGCAATTGAAGGAACTATGGAGAAAAATTTTTACTTATATGTTTTAAAAGAAAATCTATAACAAGGTTTAGAAAACTTGAGTTGGCCAGTAACCATTTTAGCAAAACAATGACGTGAAGCACACCACTTTCATTGTTCATGAATGGTGACTATATAACACCCCTCACCA
Source organism: Diaprepes abbreviatus (assembly GCA_034092305.1). Taxonomy (NCBI): domain Eukaryota; kingdom Metazoa; phylum Arthropoda; class Insecta; order Coleoptera; family Curculionidae; genus Diaprepes; species Diaprepes abbreviatus. Next base: position 1,227,017 of record JASJET010000265.1, on the reverse strand, counting down.
AAGTCTCCTCCGAGTCTTAATCCTTCCAAGTATGCAGAAGAATTCAATGTCATGAAATAACAAGTAAAAATAAATGAAGAGAGGTTTTAGTTGATGAACGGCAAAATATAGGGATTCATTGATTGATTTAAGAGGTTGTCCTATCGAGTATTAATTAGTTTATTCAAATTATTTTCTTATTTCATATCAAACACTTACTAGGAATTTAAATGAAAATTTTTATTATGTGCTTTGACTTTTGCGAATGAAAAAATGTATAGTGTTTCTTTATATTTTGTAAGTCAGTAATAGTTTCCGAAAAAAAGGTTTTTTGCTTGCTGGTATTAAATTGTAATAACATAGAACCTTTGGTGTATTTATTTTCTTGATTTTGTCTGTGGTTGATATTATATACACTTTTCTTTCTTAAAAATAGTGGTTTGCTTGGACTTTTGCTCCCTACTATCTGTTTAAATTTAGAAAATACATCTGTAGCGTTGTTCTACTTACTTCTTTCAGGTAAGGCTGCTATAGAGAACAAATTAGTAATGAATTTGTTCTCATTTAATAAAATCTGTTCGACTTTCTTGAAATCAAATTTCGTTTCACCTTTCGGTAGCTGCATTTTTACCAAACACGCAATGTTTTCTTTTTCAAACTATTTATGGTTAGTTTCTAATATAACCCTCACATATCTTCTTTAAATAGAGAAAATATTTCTTGGCACTAACTACTAAGGATATGATGGCTCGGTCGATAAAGCGATTTGTTGCGGGTGTTCGAAGAATTTGTTTTATTATATTTATTATATCAATCATTTTTCATAAAATAATTATATTAAATAAAACTAATATTATTAAGAATACTGAAAAAGTAATAATCATTTTGCATTACCTATGTAGTACCTAATTAAGATTAATTAGTTAAACTAAAAAGGCAAGTGATAGGATATTGATACGAAAAGTTGTATTTTTTTGAACTGTGTCAATGTGGACGCAAAGGTAGTGAAAACCAACTTTTTGTGTTTTTATATACATACAACGAGTTCAAAGCCCTTCAATAAAGTAATAATTTCAGCGATTTTAAGCTAATACGGCATTGAATAATAATCTACTGATCGAAGGAAATTTCTAACTCCTATAACATGATCGATGTTATTTTTACGTCTTTTGTGTGTCAAATCAGCAAGTTCTCTCAGTACTTTGAATATAGCTAGCGATACCAATCATCACGGATTTCTGAAAATAAAATGGATGACAGATTGTAATGGAGCTGTCAAACGAAAAATGTCCGGAGTATGCTCGACGCCATTTTGGGTAAAGTGACATTTTGGTATTAACCGTCAAAAGTCAAAAAATAGTGTCATTGTTGTTATTATTAGGGCTATTCTTTTGAATCATTATCACTTTCACTTCTATCACTTCAAGTAATCGATCACTTCACCCCAATGACAAGTAAATGCATATTCAAAAGAACATGAAGTTATCAGTTTCACTTTGTTCACTTTGATCAATTGATAATTACTCAAAAGAATATAGCCATTGTGAAGTTATTGATTTTCATGAAAATCTTTGTTTTTTTCCCTGGATTAAATTTATTTTATATAAGACCCGTTTTACACACACAAGGATTACTCCGAAAATTATAACAAAAATTTTCAGCAAATTTTTGGCGAAAATTCTTTGGAGATAATTTTTAAAATAAAATTCCACTCTGTTTGATACGTACAAGAAATCTGAATATAATTTTGGTGATAATTTTGTCGGTGCTCATGCGCATTTTCATAACATGTGACGTTCCAGCAGTTAAAAAGGAATATATAATCTGGGCATAACCTTAAAATGTCACAAATATGAAAGTTTTCAAACATATATAATCAAGAAACCATAAAATAAGGGATATTTTGTGCAAGAAACAATGAGTAAATATTGAGATTAGGTTGATTACCAAACGCAGGTTGTCAATTCACAGATTTTATTCTGCGTCGATTTTCGCGCACTTTCTGCATTTTAGTCATAAAAATATAGAACACGTTCTATATTTTTATGCCGAAAATTTTCACCAAAATTTCGGCAATAATTCTTTGATGTGTAAAACAGCAAATTAGTTTTATGAAAATTTTCAACATAATTATCAGATAAATTTTGGCTATAATTCTTATGTGTGTAAAACGGCTCTAACTCAACAACCAAGTAATATGCACCAAGCCAGCAGTCAAATATTTAGGTGTAAATATAGACCATAAAATTATCTTAAATTGACATTTTAGAACTGTTATACAAAAATGTGTACAAATGGCCAAATACCTTAGGAATCTAATATACAAAGAAAAAGGCATATCAAGAAAAACAACTTATATATACAAAGCAATATATTGACATTATTAGGAATAGATGCCCCCTACATGCAGTAATTGCAGGAAGCCAGCATTGATAAACCTTGAAACGGTAGAAACTGCAGCTTTATGTAGTATGACTAAAATCCATCGTCCTAGCTATCCACCAATCAATTATTGAATGAATTATGAATTCACTACACATTCAGCCTCTTATTACAAGACTTCCTGTCCTGACAACTCAGTTTGAAAGAAAACCTGACTGGTGATAGAGGAACTGTGTATGACGAAGGACCCAAACCATAGGCCAGCCAGAAGACCTCCACTAACGATACTGGCAGATCTCACATTCAACCTTTAATATACTTTTTTATTATTTTGTAAAGATTTGTAGGAGTTTGAAGATCAAATGTATTATAAATAACGTTTTTATTCTGAAGGACCTCATTCGTTGGCCTGTATAGTTTAAATTTATATATCCTAATAAATTATAATCATAATATTTATTTAATTGTAGTGTAGTATGGTGTATAACACAGCGTAAGGAAGTAAAATGTTGCATTTAACATTATTTGAATATAAAATCTAATGTTACTTATTTAAATAAAAGTATCTTACAAATTGTTATTTCTCAAATTTTTTATAAGTTGTGTTGATGAAAACAATTATGTTACACTTAAGTGTTTAAAAGATACTCGGCTGTTATGGACATATGGACACAAGTGTTTGTGTTAAATCCATAATTAGAACTAGCCGTAGTAAAATAATTTTTAAACAGCACGCTGATACTACTGAGATTGAACAGAATTTAGTGTAATAATTTTGTATGTCTATAATCACAAATTTATTTGATATTTGCGAGACAGTCAACTTTCTAAGCATATTTTAATTAAAAATTAGAAAAGACTGAAAATAATGGGGTACCACCTAATTAACATTTCAACTGTTTTTTTCAAAAAATAAAACGTTTTGAAGAAACGGTTCGTCAACATATTATTTTTTTTAATGATTAGTTATTTTTAACAACAAAAATATAATAAAAAGTTTTAATTTATTTTTACGACCGACCAATAGTTTGGCAGACATACACACATAACAATCAATTAACACGACTTGTATATGTTAGGTGAGGTTATAATGTAATACTGTCATTTTATCTCTTTCTACCATTCGTTTTGTTCAACTACTCATGTCGATGAAATTTCGGAAACGTATGCAAATTACCTCAAACCTTGTCAATGGGAGGTAAACGATTACGTTTAGTCGGTATAATATTTCAGTGGCGACAGCGTATTCACTGTTATTATAACTTCACTTTACCCAAAATGGCGCCTAGCATGGTCCGGACATTTTCTGTTTATCTGACGATCAGTACAGTTACTTTATATGTGCGTGCCAATCATGCATACTTGGTATCATCTACTAATACTAAATTTTCGTTACCCGAAAAAGTGTATGTTTTGAGGTGCTGTGGTTATTCCGACCAAGGACTATGTTTCCATAACCCCTTTCTGGGGCTTATTAGGGGTGTAAATTACATTTTTCTCAGTGTGGAGTGATATGATAAAGTTTAATTTTAGTCACTTTCACTACGGAACACTGTCACTTATTTGACTACACGAAGGAAGACGTAATCGTCCTCAGTTCATATCGTATGGATATATATAAATATATATATATATATATATATATATATATATATATATATATATATATATATATATATATATATATATATATATATAGATTAATATACACATATGTAAAAATAGTTGATAAATGATTGTTTTTTTTTTCAGAAAATGGGGAAAATACTACTATAATCAACTACCGTACTGTTGTAAGAGTCAGAGTATCTCCTAAAGTTCAATTTAAAAATAACCATGGCCCTTCATTTAATATCTTTGCAGCGTGGAAAAAATTTCCGTTAGACATATTTGCAAACTCTACTAACATATCTTTGAAGTGTCAAAAAGAACTCAATGATTATTATAAGGCTGTTTTAAATAACGAATTATATGCGTTGAAAAGTAAGTATATGGACGGAAGGTAGCTAAGAAATTCTGATTCGAAAGAAAGGCGAAACGGCCACTGATATTAATAGCTATAGACCTATTAGTTTACTTTCCAATTTAAAGTAAATAGTAGAACGAGTGATACTAAATGGCATTACTGAGAGGAATATCCTGCCTCCGGAACAGTTCGGCTTCAGAAGCAATCACAGTAGCGCTCAGAAAACTACCAGGCTAACCTCGTTTATTACGCCAGGTTTCAACCGGAAATTCCACACGGGTGCCATCTTTTTTGATATTAATAAGGCTTTTGACAAAGTCTGGCACAACGGACTGGTAGGATATTCTGTCAGACATTTACAGTAAACTTTATTTATTTGCTGACGATACTGCGTTTGCAACGTTTTCAGGGTTAGAAGACTGCATAATAAACATTTGTGAGCTGAAATAATCATGCTCAGAGGATTATGGGCATTAGATGAGCGCCTCTAAGTAGACTTACACTTCTCTTCATACACGATGGCGCTTACGTTGTCACTGTGGTGAAACGCTATTTGTTTCTAATGTTAAAAAGCAATAAAAATACTACATTTTCGCATTGCGTTTAGTCTTAGCTTGTAGTTCTTGAACTATCAATTGCTGGACACAGAATTTGGATTTTGGATCAAAAATTATTCATGTTTGAAAAGTGGCAGAAAATGCCATTTTTCGAACGTTTAAAGATTTTTAACTCAAAATCTATGCGTCGCACTAACGAGCATTTCGCCTCAAAAACCGGACAAAATTAATAACGTCGTTGTTTTTGACTTTAGACGTGTCAAAATCAGTATCCTGGGATTTTCGAGGACGCTAAGTTGATTTCTGGTATTATTTTACTAATCGGGTGAAAGGGGGCTGACTTAGGGTGGGGAGGGGGAGGGGGAGGGGAGTAATATTAAAAAACGTAATGGTTATCGTTTTATATGTTTTTAAGTGCTCCAATTTCATTTCTGGCATTACTTTACCAATCGGGTGAAGGGGCGCTGACTTAGGGTGGGGAGGGAGAGGGGAGTAATATTAAAAAAACGTAATGGGTATCGTTTTATAGGCTGACTTAGGGTAATTGTACGTTTTCCCATAAAAAATATATCTCAAGATAAAAACAAAGTCTCTTTACTGTGTGATCAAGTAGGTCCTGAAGCACAACTTCAACACTCGCTTCCGTAACTCGGATTGACTCTGGTTTTGGATAGCAGAGTTTCTTTGCTTCTCTAATTAGGGTATACCAAGGAAATATACCCTTATTGGAATCGTATAACAACTCCCACTGCCTCCTCGTAAAGTCACCTTTAACAAAGATTTGCAAAGCTTGTTCAGGTGTGTAATTTTTTACTTTCAGTTTTTGAGCAATATTTATTACCTTCCTGTAAAGTTTAGCTCTTGTTGGTGTTGAAGTTGCATCTATTATAAGTTTAGAGGCCGCGGCATTTCCAGACATTCGTTGACGTACGCTGGCTGCATAGGTAAGCTCCTCAACAGGTACATGTTCGCGGAGTTCTTTTGTATTTCGTCGTTTACTACGATCATGTAATTCTTGGAAATGCTTCCTTGGGCGTCCCGTAGAATTCGTGGCCCAGTTATATACTGGTATTGATGTATTGAGCCATTTCTCGTTTTTTTTTTAAAAATCTTTTTTCAATATAGTTAAATGATATCCATCTTTTCTTCAAATCACTATTAAAATGTTTTAAATCGTGACTTAAGGTATAGTACTCGTTTTGGAGACATTTCATCATTTCGCAAAGCTTATGTTCCATAAATGATACCTTATCTTCAAGTGTTCTGGATGTGCTTTGTTTAAAAAGCATGTATAGCATTTTCCGATATACCTCAATAACATTTGATGTTAAATTTGTACCTATAGGAAAAAATATATATATGTAAGTAAAAAATAACCAAAATTATTGCAAAAAAAAAAACGTGGAACTCAAAGCGGTTTTTTTAAGAGGTGGAAACATGTGGAAAATGTTTTGACTGTTATGATATGGCTAATGTCTATAGTTTATTATAAAAAAAGAATTGTAGCCCGACCTAGCTCGGAACATTTTCAAAAACACTAATTAGTTAAAAAGAAAAACAAAAAAATAGAAAATTTTCTTGCAAATTGTTTTAGGTCCATAAGAATACTAAACAGTCATTATATTTTTAAATAATATATATGTAAATTAAATACATACCTTGTTCTTCAGATTCTATCACAAAAATTTTTTTTTTAATATTCACTTTACCAAACACAAGTCTAAAAAAAAATCTATCAAAAACGAATGCGTGCGTATTGAACGATGCTTAGATTGCAATTCACTGTGCGGAGCGTAGCTGCGTGGAGGGGCCACTTTTACATATTTTTATGATAGTACGGTTATTCAGGTATACAAAAAAAAATAATTTCGATGATTACTTGTATAGTTTGCATTTCTCCCTTTTGTCCGGTTTTTGAGGCCAAATGCTCGTTAGTGCGTCGGAGGGTGAAATTACAAGTGGCTTTTTTCTTAGAATCGGCCGCGGAACAAAAAAATATGGTTTATTTAATAGAAAACAATAGTTTTAATTATTAACAATTTTTTTGTTTATAACAAATTACCCGACAATTTTTCGTGAATCCACCCTCGATATTTATAATCAGGGGGTCAAAATATTTATAAAAAAACTTTGGTGGAACTATGTCTCTTCATCAGCTACAGGCTTCCGGACTAATTCGATTCAACTCCAAAAATAAAATAACTTAGATTTTCAAATTAAATTTCATTTAAAATCAGAAATTTAATCGATTTTTTTCAAATAGGGATGATAAGCTTGAAAACATTATGTTTAGTAGTTTCTTCAAAACCTTCACTAGTAATGGGTGTACTAATTCATAATTATAGTTCTTGACGCATCTGCCAAACTACCTTCAGGTTTATTAAATGGTAACGTAAACCAATACGGAGACTTTGATGAATGTATGGAAGTACCCAGTGCTCAATATTGTCTAGCAGAAATTGACATAGCCTCTATGTGGGTAAAATCATTGGTAAATTATAAGGATTTAGTACATTCACATTTCACCATCAAGGAGACTTTTGACGATGTAAGTTATGCAATAAGAGAAAGTGTTTTACTTAACATTTGCGCAAAAAAAATCGATATCAGAAATTCATAAACTTTTTTTATTAAGCAAAAGGTTATTTTTTAGCCTGGACATAGAGTACCGGGGTTTAGTTTTATAAGATGGGGATTTTGTATCCCAAAAGGTTGTTCTAGTGCGGATTTGATAAATGTTCTAAACGAAAAATTGCAAGTAAAGGCGAACATAAGGCCTGGACTATGTCAACATTCAGTCAAATTAAAGGCCAATTTAACTTTTGGAGATTATTTTGCAAGATTTTATTTTGGAATACTTATTTTCACCGTTGGAATATGTACATTTTTATACCAGAGAATGTATCCTTTTCAGATTGGTATGTACTTAGACTAAATTGTTCCATGCAGGGTCTGCTCAAATTTGGCGAATCAATAAGAAAATTTTTGGTTTATGCCAATGTAGAAAAAAAATACTACCAAATATGAATCTGCGACATATTCTTTTTATTTAACATATCCAACTAATTTATTGGAAGTCTCGGTAATAAAGAGAGTTATATAGATTTCCCTTCATAGTCCAGTCAAATTAGACTGTGCAAAGTTTGCATGTAACGTTAGTTTCTTGATAAATCACTTCAAATATCACGAATGATTATTCACCCCTGTGCCGGTCTAACAAGGTGAGCTTAAAAGAGAAAAAATTATTCATTACAAAATTTTCATGTTTTGACATAGCTTTCGTTTTTTCCCGCTATATAATTTGTTCGTCACAAATTTTTTTTCGACTCTTGCTATTTCGATTTTTGAAATATGCAAAATTTCAATGCAGAACGGAAAAATGAGCAAAAAAAGTTGAAAAATTACATTTTTTCAAGTCAGCGGTAAGAAGTTTTAGACTCAGCAAATGTTATTGACCTTTGAACACGTAAAATTTAATATTTCACCAAATCAGTTTCCTATGACTTATCAAATGTAGAACAAACCAACTCTCATTTCATAAATTCTATACCAAATCTAGCCCCACATCATGATCAAGTACTATATTATCAAAACAGTCGCCCGGTGTCATCAGACTTTGGTTTCAAAACCATTTTAAAGGGTGATTTTTTTTTATAGAGCTATAGAACTTTTAAATGGAATAAAACAAAGATGAATTTTTTAAATTGACATGAAATTTACTTTATTCGAAAGATAACCTTCTAGCATTATAATTTAAATATGACTTCTGGCATATGACCGCCACGGCTGGCTCGGACGTACTCTAATCTGGAGGTCCAATTTTCGATGACTTTTTCCAACATTTGTGGCCGTATATCGGCAATAACGCGGCGAATGTTGTCCTCCAAGTGATCAATCGTTTCGGGTTTATCGGCGTAGACTAGCGACTTCACATATCCCCACAGAAAATAGTCTAGCGGCGTTAAGTCGCACGATCTTGGAGGCCAATTCATGGGTCCGAAACGTGAAACTATGCGGTTACCAAACGTTTCCTTCAATAAATCAATTGTGGCACGAGCTGTGTGACATGTTGCGCCATCTTTTTGAAACCACAGCTCCTACACATCATGGTTGTTCAATTGATGAACGAAAAAGTCAGTAATCATGGCTCTATAGCGGTCACCATTGACTGTAACAGCATCGTTTTTAAGGAAGTACGGACCAATGATTCCACCAGCCCATAAAGCACACCAAACAGTCAGTTTTTCTGGATGTAACGGTGTCTCAACATACACTTGAAGATTATTATCACTCCAAATACGGCAGTTTTGTTTATTGACGTATCCATTCAAACAAAAGTGAGCTTCATCGCTAAACAAAATTCGCTTATGAAAATCGGGATCAACGGCAATCTTGTTTTGGGCCCATTCACCGAATCTACGCCTTGCTAGGTGATCATGTGGCTTCAATTCTTACACGAGTTGGATTTTGTAAGCACGCAAACCAAGATCTTTCCGCAAAATCTTCCATAAAGTGAATGGACACATATCCAATTCCTGTGCACGATGGCGGATAAACTGATTCGGGTCTTCCTCTACGCTACGCTCTACAGCAGCAATGACTTCTTTTGTACGCACTGTACGACGTCTCTGTGGATGCGTATTATCTTTTAGAGTAAACGTGGTGCGAAAACGTTCCATAGTTAATCGAATTATTGCTCTGATGGATGATTATGTTGACCGTAAAATGGACGTAGTGCGCGATACGTATTTCGAACAGAACCATGATTTTCAAAATAAATTTGCACAATTTGGAAGCGTTGTTCAGGCGTCAGTCTATTCATATTGAAATGCCAAACCAAACTAAACATAAATCACTTGACAGCTGACAAAATGTCCGCCAGTTAAAAAAGTGTTGCCAACTTAAAGTTTTATACTTCTATAAAAAACACCCTTTAGAATTAGAAATAATTTCAAATACCAGGAGTAACGGAACAGGACTGGATGGTATTAATATTTTTACAATTAATCTTTGTATGCCTGTTCTATTACCATACATTACGCATATTATTAATTACTGCATATTACATTCGGTGGTGCCTGAAAAATGGAAGGAAGCGCGTGTGTTTCCACTTCCTAAAATACCAAATCCTGAAAATTTCAGTGATATTAGACCAATTAGTATATGACCAACGCTCTCAAAAATATTGGAAAAAGTTATTGATAATCAACTTCGGGAACATGTCGAAACAAATAAAATATTACCAATTTATCAATCTGGGTTTAGACAGGGTTATGGTTGCAGTACAGCTCTGTTGGATATTACTGACGACATTTTTCAAGCTACGGACAGGGGCAAGTTGACGTTGCTTATGCTGTTCGATTACTCTAGAGCCTCTGATTCCTTGCAACATGAGGTATTAAAGTCTATTTTTCATTATATTAGCTTATCGGAATCAGCAATAGGAATGTTATCAAACTTCCTAACGGGGAGGACCCAGGCTGTTGTTTATAAGGAAAAAAAGTCATCCTTTTTGGGTATTGCGGCTGGTGTCCCGCAGGGATCCATTGTATCGCCTCTACTTCTTAGTATATTTCTATGTTTCCTAACGTCTTCAAATCCTGCAATATAGCAAAAGTCAAAAGAAAAATTTTCGACGAACAAATTACATTCAATACAATTTTTCACTAGGATTGGTATTTACGGAAATATAACTGAAAAAATGACGAAAAAACGTCAAAATTTTAAATAAATTTTTCCTGCTTTGAGCTCACCTTTTCAGACTATCCTGGGCACCATTCCGGAGTGATTTATCCAGAAACTAAACTTACATCCAAACTTTGCAAACCCAATATCTGATCTGACTAGACTATCAGTAATTTTAGCAAAATCTGAACAGATCCTTCATATTTAGTTATTTACTTTGTGAAATGCCGATGAGAGTAATCTTTCAAACATTTTAGGCAGTAAAACGTTTCAAATAATAAGGTCTTTTTCCTTGCAATATAATTATAGTCAGTTAACAAAAATATCTGAGAATAAAAACGAATTAAATTCAATTCATGGAGTGAGAGGTTTATCAGCATTGTCTTTACTAATGGCGCACAAAGCTATGGCTTTAATGTATGATCCCTATATTAACAGGACATTCATGACAGAGGTAAATTGTAAAAAATGTAATCTTGAGTTGGTTATTGTTGAGAATTGAAAACCGTCGAAATCTATATAGAAGAGCTAGTGTAAAATTCTTGGTTATTGTTTTAGATACAATCAATGAAATGGACAGTTATTGGCAGAAATGCCATCGTTTACACAGATTGTTTTTTATTAATCAGTGGTCTTTTAAGCGCTAACGCGGTCTTTATGGATTTAGATAAAAAAAAATATCAAGTAATATTTAAGGAAAGAATACTTAATAGATTATTCAGGTAAGTTTTACATTTTATTTATTTATTATTTATTTATTCAGAGACGAAGTCCAGTTACAAGAATTTCAAATATCAACAAAACTAAATTAAAATATAAATATAAAGGAACTCTATATCTTCAACTAACTATAACTAAACACGACCAAACACACTGTAATAATGTATTGTACAGAGAACAAAATAATTTATTAATATTAAATGTTTTTATATGTAAAGATTTCCTATTCGTACAGAAAAAGGTTTAGTTCGAGATAAGAATTGGACAAAGAAGAAACGCAAGGGACAGAAGAGTTCAGTAATTGGTGCGATGATATGGAATGCCAAAAGTTTAGCGATTACGCGTTGCTCTGACAGGGGCTCGCAAGCTACAATGACGGTCAATAAGGGTATTGATCATCTTAAATGTAATGCGTAAAATTTCTTTGGACACCTTTCACTCTCTGTTTGTGACTTGTGTAGCTCGCAAGCTACAGTGACGATCAATAAGGGTATTGATCATCTTAAATGTAATGCGTAAAATTTCTTTGGACACCTTTCACTCTCTGTGACTTGTGTAACATGATAAATTATCGGAACCTAAGAGAAGATCTTACCAGTGAGCAATAGAGAAGTCTCAAGAAGTGCATACAGGAAAATCTTTAGAGATCCTTTTGAAAAGCCATTATCTTGAGTGCATGGTGGCAATATTTGCAGTATACTCAGTAAATTAAAGCTCCGGATCCAAGGTGACTCAGAGATTCTTAATGAAAATAGTAGTTGACACAATATCAAGGCCGATTTGTTAGTCAAATATCACTTTTTGATGTTGACGTGAAAATCTCATGAATTTATATTTGATAGTGTTTGTTTAACAGCATCCCATTCCTGCCACACCATGTCACAAACCGGTCCAGATCATCCTGAAGCAATTGGCAATCAACAAGGTTGTTAATTTCTTTAAACAATTTCTAATCGTCAGCAGAAAAGAGAAAATTGGCATTTTTAAAACGCTTATTGACATCATTAATAAAAATACTAAATAGCTGGTCCAATGTGAAATTCCCCGAGATATCCTCCGAAGGGAATTGATTTTCCTTAGAGGCAAAATTATTAATTCGAACTATCCGAGTTTCACCATCGAGATAGCTCTTAATCAATCTCAAGGTTTTAAGCTTGCTCAATAATAAATTGGGGGGAACTCTATCAAAATAATTTGAGAAGTCAGTGTACAAATATAAAACCTAAACTGCTTATCTGCTCACTTCGGACGCTGGATGATTACACAGCACAACGTGAAATTTGTACATTGAATTTCTTGCAGATTTTGAGTCGCTAAATCGAATCCGGCCTCATAATTGCTCCAACCCATATTTATGTTTGGATATGTATCATTGCGACATTTTTTTTCTCAAAAAACTAAACATGTCTTAATCTTTCAAATGCCACTGAGTTTGCTCAAATATCTTTCTTTTTCTTCTTCAATTTTGAAAAATACAATCATCAATCATCCTTACTACCTAGGAAATGTCGAGGTCACCAGTTATCCAAAGCTCGGTTTCAGGAAAGACATCGGTTATTGAATTAATGAATTCGCTGAACGATTGATAGTTGAAGGAGCGTTTGGAGGTAGGTAAATGCAGCTAAAAACACACTGACCACCAGACGAGTCGATGGATACAAAAAATTGTTCTAAGTTTGCAGAAATTAAGATTAGTTTATATGACACCGTCTGTGAACAACCACCAGGACACTTCCTATTCATTGTTTTGTACTAGTTAGACCGGAATAATCGCTTCGGAAAATTGCATAATTGTTCACTCCCAACTCAGCATCAGCAAGAGACAAGTTTATTTCTGTTAACATTACCCAAACAACACAAATAGGTCTTAAAGACGTTTGATCTCAACATTCAGGACGTCTTATGGATGTCCATAAAAGACGAACGACGTCCATAAGACGTTGTATAGACGTCTTATGTTACAAAAGGTAACGTATTTAAGACGTTTGCTCACAACGTCTTATGGACGCCCCTTCCCAACATTAAAACAACATATTCCACCAATAAAATTATGTACATTGAAAAGGGTCCCTTTAATTTTTTTGTTTGTCTTGTTTACAAAGTCAAACCATAATTATTCAAAAATCCAAGAAATAACTTTAATTAAGAAAAAATCAAGTGCAAAATATACACTACCATTTTAAATAACTACAAGTTCCGCATGAATAATTTGCTTTAAAAAATATGTTCAACATAGTCTCTTTATACAAAAAAATACATAAGCATAATGTATACTTTTTCTAATTTGAAATTTAAGAAGTGATGTAGAAGAGCAAATATTTTCAAAACTAGTACTGTTCGAACTATAAGTGAACCTATCAAATTTAAGCCTTAGTTTATCCCTTGATAAAATAACTCTAAAAGGTAGACTATCAACAAAATAAAAGTTTATTGAAATAAAAAGTACACAAATCTTTAAATACAAGAATTTTTATTTAGTCAAATAACAAATCTGGTCTGATGCCCTTTTCAGCCATGTTTGGATTGAAATTTCCTCATTCTTCTGACTTTTTCCAGTCCTGTTGTCTCTGTAGATCCTAATAACAAACTGATTTTAATATTATAGGATAAAGTTTATCATTTGTGGTAGTAAATTTTTTGATATTTTTGGGAATTTTTATAATTGTCCTCTACTATAGAATCGTGACTTATGCAATTTCAAGGTTAATATATATATAATGAAAGACAGAACTTACTCATAATAAGTCTCACCAAGTTGGAATCGTAGAACTTTCTTTTTCCTTTTCGTACTAATCAACTGTACATGGTAATTTTACAAGCTCGCTTTACAAAGTCATAAATGCTCTGTACTCCCAGTTTTGAAATTTCTAAAACCTTAAACAAAATTACTTCTTGTAATTAACACAACTCTATTTTCTATGTTCTTTAAATATAAATCAATCATCAGGAACAAAATAAATCTTACAGGTTTCATTAGTGGAGCACTCCATAAACAAACATTTCGCCTTCCACTTCATTAGTAATATTTAGGACCGGGTCTGGATGAGCTGTGCAAGCCTTTTTCGCATAGATAATATTTTTGAAGATTTCATTTCATACTTCTAACATAGAGTTACTACAAAAATATAAACGGCAAAGCATTCGGGAATTTCCTGTAACACAACCTATAAATAACGTTACTGTTTTTCCTAAGTACATATGATTCTCGATCTTACCTTAAGTATTACATAAACACCGATAAAAAAGATTTTTAGAGGCACATAGATAAATCAACTATTTTAATAAAATTCTTTGAAAAGCTAAATGTTCACAGTCGGCACCCCAACAACATTAAAAATGAATAATGACATGACGAAACACAAATATACTGCCCTCGATTCAAGAGTTTTAAGCTCAGGTGCATCAAACCCTGAGTAGCTCCGAGCAAATCTGAATAAAGCGGTAAAAATATTAATTGGAACAGTATATAACATACAAATTATTTTTTTTCAAAATTTGTGTTTTTAATACACATAGCGAAACATATTGAAGACAAAAAGGTAAAAATATTACATTATTACTTATTAGTTTTGAATTTTGTCGGGTGTCATGGCATTTTAGGCCATAAATATTTCGCAATTCGTTAAAAAAACTATGAAGGTAAGTTCGATATTTTGTGAAATAATCTTATTTTTGTGTCTCCATTTCATGTATAAAATGTTTTTTATCCAAAAATGGCATCTAAAAATGATAACTGATCGCTGTTAGGGCTTTATACATCAAATATTTTTTTTTGTGCTTGAGGGGTAAGGGAAAAGCAGATCTGACGAGCGCCGAGGCATAATGTACTACTTGAATAAAGCGAGGGTTTCTTGCATCTGTACAGCTCCGAGCTGTTCATGCTAATGAATCGAGGGCAGTAATACAAAACTGAAAAATGACAGTGACAGAAACAAAAGGCGGGTTTTTTAAAGTTATAGTTTCGCTGGCATCATATTGTTATTGTTATTGGTACATCAAACAGTCTGTGACAAAAAGCACCAAAGTATTGGTAAAAAGATCACGCAAAAGTTCCATTAACCAAGGTCGTAGTGAGGCTACTAAAAATTTGTCGTTCAATCAAAAATTTTAACCTCAACTTGTATTCAGCTGAGCTCTGTGCGGCGTTGCAAACTTATTACCCAACTGCGACAAAATCCACAGGGAAGGAAATGCTTTTTAGTTTTTATCAACTAGATTATACACAACTGTATTTATTTTCATATAAAATGTAGTTTGTAGACTTTTAAAAGATATCTGTAGACGTCTTTAAAACAACGTCTATAACACGCCTTATTTATGTCTTAAGACGTTCAGACATAATCTAGATATAAAAACGACGTCTAGTGCTGTGTGGGTAAAATATGGTAGCTGTTAATAGAAACATTTTGAGGCAGTTCCGAGAATTTTCTACGTAGACCTCTGACATCCTGATCAAACATATGAATTCTCATATCGTCAAAACTAGGAGACTTTCCAGATAAATCTTTTAATGACAAGAAACGTAAGTTTCTTTATGTTGAAAAGGCTTAACGCTTATGACCTTGAAACTGACCTTGGACTTGAATTTCAAGAACAACGTTGTTTTTCTGAATAGGAACCTCTACATTTTGTTGCAGAAATAGAAAGTAGGGAAAATTCCCCTTCAAACAATATAAATATAGCATATGTTTTTTCACATCTAGCGATAATTTGATCTGTTTCAAAGTCATAAATATTCGGCCCACTTAAAAATAAAGAAACTTTGTGTATCGTTTTTTTTTGGACAACGTTTAGTTTCAGAGATTTTTCAGTATCCGAAAAATCACGTTTCAGGGCAAAAAAGGTTGCATGATTCCCGTATTCGATATTTGTATCTGTCTCTCTCTTTGTCGTGTAACACATGCGGGCTATTGCATGCTGCTTTCAATAGAATATGTTTGAAGTTCCAGCTTCTTCAAAAATACCTCCCTCCAAATTTCCTGGATCCGCCTTTGGTCACGTAGTCATAAATTTAAAATAATAAAAACACCCTCATTGTTTTATTCATTTTTATTCCTTTTTTCTTTCAGTTCTTATAGCCCATTTTGACTTAGATTTTAATTAACGTCTTAATGTAGATCTTAAATTATGCCTTGTTATAGATTTTTATAAAATTTCTCATTCACTTTGTTTCTATCGCAGCATTTTGACCCGATCGGACCGAGTTTCTATCGCATGCAACATTTTAACTCGGTGCTTTAATTTTTATGATTTGAATTTAATTGACTTGATGGAAATCTAATTTTCATTTGTGAGCAAATAGCTAATTTAACTTATTCTTCATCGAAACAAACAGACCTACTTTTAATTTCTGTGATTTTCGGACAAAACAGAATTTAAAAAAATTGAATTTTTGAAGTCGGCGCCAAATTAATATCTGACAAAGTGGGTAATTCATTTGCTAAAAAGATTGAGAAATACTTTATTTGTAATTGCTTTTTCGCTGTAGCTTGTATGTATCTCATGTTCGTAGTTATTGGTGTATTTAGAAATAATTTGTTGCCAACTTCAAAAATTTCAATTTCATAAAAAAAATTATATTGTTATTTTTAGCGCATTTCTAGTGGACGGTTGAATTTTTTTTTAAATTATACTTTTAGTTTTTGAGTTTTGAATTGAATTGAGTTTCTAAGATCATAAAAAGTATCCATTTAATCCAAAGTTGTAGACCACATTAAATGGAACAATTATAAATTGTTTGATTCTGAAAATTTTCCAAATACGAGTTTTGAATGAAATTGTACCAAACAAATATTTAGTCTGCTGTAGTAAATCAACTGTATTGAATTTTAATAAATTAATTTTAGATTTGTTACCTAGGCTCCCAAAAACTTCTCACTACCAAAATTGAAAGACGTTGAGACATGTAACTCTTTTAGTCTGATATATTTTATCCTGCATATTGAGTTTGAGAGATTAATTTAAAATCCACATTATAAACCTCAAGAACCCCCCCAATAACAATTGGGATAAAATCGGAAAAATGTAAAATTTTAGGCCCCCATATTGTAACCGCCATATTAAATTGTAAAAAACTAATTTCAGATTCGTAACCTACAATTCCGAATAACTCCCTAATACGAATTTTGAAAAAATGCGAATAAAATACAATTTTCAGTTCACCATTTTGGATCCATACTGATTTCAAAAAAATAATTTTAAACTTTTATTCTACACCGTCGAACACCTCCCCGTATCAATTTTGGACATAACCTGGAAATATAAATTTTTTAGACCGCCATATTGAATTTTTTTAGTCCGCCATATTGAATTTTTTAAAAATAATTTAAAATTTGTAGTTTGCACTTTTCAAAATCTCCCTTTACCAATTTTGGATAAAATCAAGAGATGTAAAATTTTTAATCGTCGTTATCTACGACCCCGAAAACTACCCCATACCAATTTTGGAGAAAATGGAACAAAAATTAATCCTTTGGCCGCTGTTCTTAAAAATAATTTTAAATTACCAATTTACACCCTCAAGAATCCCCTAATCAATTTTGGACAAAATCGAGATATAAAATTTTTAATACGCCATATTGATTTTTTAAAACTAATTTTAAATTCATAATTTACATTCTCAAAAATCTCACTATTTCAATTTTGGACAAAATTGAGAAATGTAAAATTGTTAAATTCGTCATATTGAACTTTTTAAAAGTAATTTTTTTTGATATGCAATATCACGAAAACACTCCCACATATTAATTTTGGAGAAAATTGGACGAAAAAAAATCTCTATTGTCCTTCATATTATCAACGCCATCTGAACCAATTTCGGTAAAAATAATACGAGACCACCGTAGCAATTTTTTGAATGTAGTGACAAAAATTAGATTTAAAGCGGTGCAGAGCATTCGGAAGTGATCGATACACATACATAAAAAAATTCATAGCAGTCGAATTTCGAACCTCCTCTTAGAGGCCGTTAAACAAAAAAATCTGCTATTCTAACCGAGATATATAACCCGTCGCAACTCGCCAAAAAATGAGGTCAAGAGCAGTTTTGGTCTATATAAAGAACAGTTAATATCTTTATAATTAAATTTTTTCCTTTTATTAGAGCCGTTTTACACACACAAGAATTATAGCCAAAATTTATCTTATAATTATGTCGAAAATTTTCATAAAACTAATTTGCTGTTTTACACATGAAAGAATTATTGTTAAAATTTTGTTGAAAATTTTCGGCATAAAAATATAGAACGTGTTCTATATTTTTAAGACTAAAATGCAGAAAGTGCGCCAAAATCGACGCATAATAAAATTTGTGAATTGACAACACACGTTTGGTAATCAACCTAAACTTAATATTAACTCATTGTTTCTTGCATAAAATATCCCTTATTTTGGGGTTTCTTGATTATATATGTTTGGAAACTTTCATATTTATGACATTTTAAGGTTATCCCCAGAGCACGTTAACTTTTTAACTGCTGGAACGTCACGTGTGATGAAAATGCGCATGAGCATCGATAAAATTACACCAAAATTATATTCAAATTTCTTGTACGTATCACACAGAGTGGTATTTTATTTTCAAAATTATCTCCATAGAATTAGTGAATTGGATGGAAAAGTTTCCAACTGGAACTATAAAATATTTGATATTGACTTCAAATACCACTACTTTTACTCGACTTTGAAGGACATTTTTAATGATGTTGCACCAGAAAGATCTGTTAAAATATATCCAAAATACAAGGAATGGTGGAATGACAGAGTTAAGGCTACTACAAATGCCAGAGATGTTAGTTATAAGCAGTATGTCAGTTCTGGAACATTTGAGGATTTGGAGATCTACAAACAAAAAAGAAATATTGCGGTGAAAGTTATGGGCCCGGAAAAAAGAGAATATTATAAAGATAGAATAACCGAAAATAAAAGTAATTCCCGTGCATTGTGGAATATTTTAAAAACTTTGCTTCCTAATGAAGGTAAAACTAACAGTTATTTGCAACTGAAAATTGATGATGAAATAATTTCAGATCCAGATGATATGGCAAGTTCATTGAACTGCTTTTATGTTACCAGTATTGGAGCAATAGTCAGGGACATAGACAAATCTGGACCAGAATTTCCAATTTTACCTAGACATGGGGGCGCGTTTATGGACTATTGTTCCGGTTCCTGAAGTAAATAATTCTCACAGGGCTGTTGATTTGCGACCAGTTAACATGCTTAGTTGTGTTCAAAAAATAATGAAAAAAGTAGTGATGAAACAACTGTTAGAATTCATAGAAGCCAAAAAAATTATAAATAGTATGCAATCTGGTTTTCGGGGTAAGCATAGCTGTGAAACTGCAGTACAGTATGTACTTAATGATTGGAAACACAGTTTCGATCAAAATCTTATTACGTGTGCTGTATTCTTGGATTTAGGGAGACAGAGACTAAAATTGAATGACGTTGTATCTGACGAGATTGAGAGCAGCATGGGGGTTCCACAGGGTAGTGTGCTAGGTCCATTATTATTTCTTATATATATTGACGATATAGTGAATACATCTGGTGATTGTTGTATACATCTTTTTGCAGATGATGTTCTTTTATATTTTGCATGTTCTGATCGTGTTCAATTGGTTGACACACTTAACTCTACATTACAAAATTTATATTGGTGGTGTAACCAATTAAAAATAAATGTGGAAAAAACCAAATTTATGATAATCTGCAATGAGAATGATTACAGAACTTTTTCTCGTGGAGATCCTATTATTAAAGTAGGCAATGAAACAATTGAAATGGTGGAAAAGGTTAAATATTTAGGAGTAATTATAGATAGACAACTTAAATTTAAAGAATATGCGAATAACTTAAAAAATAATCTCTTATAAAATTAGTTATATTCAAAGATGTTCTAATTTTTTCACAAGGTGGACTAAAATAATCCTGTTTAACACTCTGGTATTGCCGCACTTTGTTTATTGCTCCACAATTTTGTTCCTTCTTAATCAAAATGAAAAGGCAAGATTTCAAAAATTGCAAAATAGAGCCATGAGAGTTATACTCTCAGGTACAAGAAGAACATCAATTAACTACATGTTGAGGGAAATGCAATGGTTGTCGGTTGGAGGACTTCTTTCAATATCAAACACTGATCTTTATTTTTAAAATCAGATCAGGTAGTTCTCCTCTATATATTTACAAAATCATATTAATTATAATAGAAATATACATGCATATGACACTATATCGAAGGAAGACTTTTATATTCCTTCAGTATTAAAGAAACATACACAAACCTCTGTATTCTTTAAGGGTCTAAACAGTTTTAATAAATTGCCCACAAATAATAAATGTTTAAAATCTCTAAATAAGTTTAAGCGGTGTCTGAAGCAGTATTTTTTTAATAGGGTCAATCCTTGGGACATGCACTTTCCTTGGTTTTTTTTTTTAGATTTGTGTCAGTTTAGTTTAGTTTGTCAGTACAAGTAGAATCAAATATCATAAAGCAAGCTGGGTAAATACCGAAATCCGTAACTATTCAAACTACATCAAAGACCTGTATGTGTGGTACAAGCAGACAAAAAGTCAAGCTGTGTATAGAACATATAGGTCAGAAAGAAAGATTTATCGGAAATACCTATCTGATTATCATAAAAATTTAAATGATAGTAGGATTATTAATTCCAAAAATAAAATTAAAACTGCCTGGAATATTCTTAAAACCGAATGCAATGAGATTAAAAAGAATTACGACATAACCCTAAAAATAGATGATCATATTCATAGTGACCCAAAAGATATTGCTGAACTATTTAGCAGACAGTTCAATGTACCCAATAATTCAAATCTTAACCTTAAGTTTCAAACTGAAGTTAATTATCCTACAATATTTTTATCACCAGTTAATTCCGATGAAACTTTTCGAACACTTATGAGTTTACCTAATAAATTTTCAGCGGGACTGGACGACGTGCTCGTATATGTTTTAAAATTTGTCGCACACTGCATAAGTAATCCCTTAGCAAATATTGTTAATGAAAGTTTTGCCACACAGATCTTTCCTACTAATCTCAAGACAGCCAAAGTGATTCCTATATTTAAAAAAGGCGATCGCCAGTGCATCAAAAATTACAGACCAATCTCGCTGCTTCCAGCAGTGTCAAAGGTCTTTGAAAAAGTTATATATACTAGAATACTTGAACATCTAAACACTCAATATCCTGAGTAAAAATCAGTTCGGCTTTAGACCTAACAAATCTACTGAAATGGCAATATTTAACACAATTTCCTATATAAATGAAAGAATTGACACAAATGATAAAGTGGCAGGCCTATATTTTGATTTGTCTAAGGCCTTTGACACTGTGGATCATAACTTGCTTTTGACAAAGCTTGGTGCGTATGGGGTCAGAGGTGTTGCTGCCAGTTTGCTGCAATCCTACTTATCGGATAGGCAGCAAACAGTCTGCTTTGCTAAAAATAATCATCATTACTTTTCAGATAGAACTAAATTGTTGCAGGGGGTACCTCAGGGCTCCATTTTGGGACCCATATTATTCTTAATATATGTAAACAATCTGGGGGATGGATTGGCCGCCGATAGCGTTTGCCAGTTTGCTGATGACACATCAGTGATTCTGGCGGACACTTCTATGGCAGGACTGTCTCAAAAGTGCACAAACTCTGCATTGAAAATGCAGCAGTGGTGTTCTGATAACGGCCTCGCTCTAAACGTAGATAAAACCGGCCTCATTCTTTTTTCAAAGCATGCAATAAGGTCTGAGTCACTGCTTGTGTGGCTTGGGGGTAGATCTATACCTACTTTGGAATAGGTTAAGTTCTTGGGTGTTCATTTGGACACCTCTTTAAACTGGGAACATTATATCTCAGCTCTTGGGGCTAGGCTTGGCAGTTTGTGTGGTGTAGTCCGAAGGCCTTGTGACGTGATCACTGCAGAGACTGTTAGGCTTTTCTACCTTGGGCAAATACAATCTCTTGTCTCTTATGGTATTTCCTTTTGGGGATCATCAAGAAAGGCTATTAATATATTTAAAATTCAAAAACGCATAATAAGATGCATTTTTCACCTACATCCAAGAGCTTCATGTCGACCATTTTTTACTCAGTTTAAGTTGCTTACTGTTCCCTCATTATACTTTAGATCTTTAGTCATACTTGTCAGAAGGAATACGGAATTATTTCCGCTAAATAGACAGCTTTATGGGGGAAACATGGTTATGACTACCAGAGGGGCGAATGACCTAAGGGTACCTTTACATAACTCCACCTTCTATGAGAGAGGACCATACTATATGGCGATTAAAGCCGTAAGGATGTTACCAAGAGAAATCTGCCTTACCGAGTCGATTAATTGCTTTAAGAGACGCGTAAATGAATGGTTTTGTGATAGGTGCTTTTACTCTTTCAATTTTAATGAATAGTTTTTGTAATGTCAATATTTTCAATTTAATATTTTTTGTTTAGTGGATTTTTCTCAAGCATTTGTTTTGTGTGTAAAAATTTTATTCCTTTTAAATTAGAATATCTTATTTTGTAAACTGTAAAACTTTGTTCAGTTTAAACTGAGTTTCTTATTACTACTTTTTTAAATTATCTTGTATCTGTCTTTTTCTTCTTTTGTTTTCCTTTGTGTAAGGTTCCTATCGAAATGTCGATTAGTTTTTATATTAACTGTAGTTAGATCGACATATTTATAATTCTTAATGTTGAACATTTCTTTCTCTGACGTTGCTTTGTTATGTGATCATAATTTTGTTGGCAAATAAAGGATATTATTATTATTATTATTTTTGCAAAGCTTGACGATGTTAGATTGTTGTTTGTAATTTTAAAATATGAATTTAGTTAAGATTTGTGTGTAATTATATTAGTCTATGACTAAATAAAGGATTTATATATAAAAAAGCACTTGATTTTTAAAAATCTGCACTTGGTAATTTCGATCCCATCGGCATTTTGCGTTGGAAACAAAGTCATTGAATTTTTAATTATTCTATTTACTCAAATCAAACTTTGTAAATACACCTCATACTTCTAGTTTATACAAATTTAATGAACTTTATTACTTAACAAACACTTATACAATAAAATACTTAAAAATATGTATTTTACTCACTGTCAGAACCTGACCCTGAACCAGACCTCGATCCTGAAGCTGATCTTGATCTGGATCCAGATTTTGATCTAGAAGCTGACTTGGATCTGGATCTAGATCTAGATGGTGTTCTGCTCTGCGACTTGCTTCTAGATCTAGATCTTGACTTTGACCTTGAGGGTGATTTTGATGGTGATCTTGATGCAGATTTTGATCTGGACCTTGATCTGGATGGAGATCTTGATTTTGATCTAGATCTAGACTTTGATCTGGACCTTGATTTTGATCTAGATGGAGATCTTGAAGCCGATCTTGATCTTGAGGGAGATTTGGAACGGGACTTTGATTTGGATCTTGATCGAGATCTAGATGCAGAACGTGACTTAGATTTGGAACGCGATCTTGAACGTGATCCAGAACCTGATCTTGAGCGAGATCTAGAGCCCGATTTGGATTTTCTAGATGCTCTGGACGATCTAGAAGAGGCTCTTGACTGTCTGGATGTTCTCCCACCTTCTTCTTCATTACTTTCATTACCACTTTCCTTAGCTTGGTCTTCCTTCTCCTTTTCTTGATCTGATTCTCCTTGACTTTCATTCCCTCCTTCTTCTTGTGTTTCTTCTAGTTCCAATTCTTCATCCTCCTCGCCTGTAATTTATTGTGTTTTAATGAAATGTGATTTTAACTAGACGGATATATAACTATTTTATATTTTTATAAACTAACCTGGTGGCTCCAATTGTTTCTCCCTATATCTTTGCATTCGGAACTCATTAGCATCCATCGTTCTGTGCTTGACAACCAATCTTGTGTTGCTTGGTCCCTGTCCAACTTTTTGTCTTCTTTTACTTAGACGCACACGAGTTTCCAGTTCATTGTAGTAAATACCATCTTGCCTGACCACAAAGAAGTAGTTTTCTTCATACCCTGTTAAAAATTATAAAGATATAGATGGATATAATTTTTATCAAAAAAATCGAACTGACTTCTAAAAAAGCACTAAAAACCGAAAAATAACAATACAAATTTTTATATGCAATTGAAATTTTAAAGTCGGAGCCAAATTAATACCTGACAAAATGTGATTCACTAAAAAGATTGAGAAATATTTTATTTGTATTGGTTTTCTTGCCATAACTTGTATGTATCTTATGGACAGTAGAACCACATAAACTTGCATTGACAATAAAGGACTTTAACAACTAAAAATTAATACATAATCAAAATCTGATTTAAACCTATCTGATTTTCAATTCCCATTAAGTCAGGATAAAGAGTGATTGTCAACAGGTATTGAACTCCTGTCAAACTCCAAGAACTCCTGGATCTCATATGGGTTTATATTATATAACTTTGTTAAATGGGAGGGCTTTTATTTCTTTTGGAAGACGGTTAACACGTTTTATTAAAAAAATTTTGAAAATTTTGTGGGTGCAAGACAATCTATGTTGAGGGATTATTACTTGATTTTTGTTTTTTGTGTCATGGAAGTGAACTGATTGATAAGTTTGATGTCTAAGAAGTATTCTTTAGCATATTGGAGAGCCTGTTGGATATTTGATTGGTTCTTGAAATGTGGACGTCAGGACTCTGGTTTATTTTGGACAGAATTCTGATAAGATAAGATAATTTATTAGTAATAATATACAAATAGTACTTTTACAAGTCAAATAAATAAAATATTAAAATTTTGTCAATTAATTATTATCATTAATACAAATAAAACATTATACAATATTGATTCTTCCTTAAGAAGAAAGTTTTGGTAAAAAAAGCTAAGAGAAGCTGACAACAGACAAAGACAATACTACAGATTAAAATTAGATTCGAAATACTCCTCGAATGAAAAAAACGCGTTCAGCACAAGGTAGCTCTTGATTTGTTTTTTGTACTGATAGAAGTTAAGAGTTTTAATTCTAGCTGGCACGCAGTTGTAGAACTTTATTGCTAAATATCTTGAACCATTTCTGGATCTCTCAAGCCGGCCAAAGTCTGGTACAAGATTGTTGTTGTTTCTTGTTGGATAGTTGTGAATATCTTCGTGTGATCTGTATGGATCAAGATTTTGTTTAACGTACAACAAACACTGCATAATGTACACACAAGGTAGAGTTAAAATTTTTAAATTCTTAAACGAATTTCGACAGTCTTCTCTATAACCAAGCCCAGAGATAATACGAATGCATTTTCTTTGTTGTCCAAACGCCTTATCAGTATGACAAGTATGACCCCAGGAAAGAATAGCATAAGCCAAAAGAGAATGAAAGTTACTGTGATATGCTGTCAGAAGAGTTTCTTTGGAAGTTACCCGTACAAGACTCCTGAACAGGAACAGTTGTTGGGATAGTTTTTTTGAGAGATTAACAAGGTGTTGTTCCCAGGTTAATCCTGCATCTAGGTGTACTCCCAGAAATTTGACCTCCATTGCACATTGAGGTAGAAAGGACTGTACAATTTCACTGTTATTCCTAAGAGTAAAGTTAATATTTTGTGATTTGGAGTTGTTCAAGGATAGGCGATTGGCTCGAAACCATTGAAATAGTTCTCCTTCTGAAGTTTTGTAATCAAGACTGTCAATCTCTGAAGGGTGATAACTTATATAAAACGTTGTGTCGTCAGCAAACAAAACAGTATTGACTCCCTTGCCTTTACAGTATGCCAGGTCATTTATATAGATGAGGAATAAGATGGGACCTAATACCGACCCTTGAGGTACACCATACCTTTGGGATTGTTTTTTAGAATTACACTGCCCAAAGTGAACATACTGATCACGATCCGATAGATATGAATTAAGTAGTTGAATGGCATCAGCCTGAAAATTGTAGAATGGTAGTTTTTTTAGAAGAATGCTATGTGTAACGCAATCGAATGCCTTTGTGAGGTCTAAAAAGGATGCAAGAGTGTCAAGATACTTTTCAAAGCCCTGTAAAACATTACTAGTGAAGTGATCGATAGCCAAAGTTGTGGTCCTGTTCTTTCGGAATCCAAACTGGTTCAAGGCAAACAATTTGTTTGATTCAAAGTGATCATTAGCCTGATTTTTCAAAATTCGTTTATAAACTTCTGACAAGATTGGTAATAAAGATATGGGGCGATAATTGTTGCAGTCATCAATGGAGCCCTTATTCTTGAAGAGGGGTACCACCTTTGCAGTTTTGAAAACTTTAGGAAATGCACTGCAAGCTATAGATTGATTTATCAATATTGTTAGAGGCTGAACTATTATATCCTTAATTTTTTTAATAATTTTTGTGTTAATTCCGTCAATATCTTTGCTGTTACTATTTTTTATATCTGAAATGGCCTTGTCGACATCACTAAAACTAACTGATTGAAATTTAAAGGACGGGATGTTTTTCATTGGCATAGATTTTAGGTAATCTTCAAAAGGCTGTTGAGAACTTTCAAGTTTATTCATCACACATTCAGCAATTGAACAAAAGTGGTTATTAAAATCATTTGCATTTGGTTTTGAATTGGAGTCAGAGGTATTATTGTTGCTTTTATTATTAAGTTTCCACATAGCTTGTTGAGGATTACTGGATTTTTTTATAAATTCGTCATTAGCTTTAATTTTTGCAAGCCTAATTGATTTTCTGTAATTTTTTCTATATTCAATTATGGTACTCGTTGGCATGGTAATAGAATCTCTTTTATTTAATGCTATCATAAACTGAAGTCTATTACGCATCTCTTTTAAGTTATCATTGAACCAGTTTACTCCTTTATTGGGATAATTTTTATTGAATAGTCTTGATTTTTCTGGAAAAGAGATATTTATGCAATGTGTTAACGCGTCAATTAGCATTTTGAATTTAAGGTCAATATCCAAATTATCATCATTAACAAAATTAAAATTGTATTTGAGCATGCTTTGGCATAGATTGGAGAGGCCATCTTCTGTTATTGGCCTATAACATACTCTAGTTTGAAAATTTGTAGATGAATAGTTAGTCTGAAAAAAAATACCTTTGTGGTCTGAGATGTGCGTGAGATCTACTGGTTTTGCAATACCATCAATATTTGTGAAGATATTATCGAGACATCTATCACCACGAGTGTTAAATTTAACTTTTTTTTTGAGATTAAATGAGCGGAAAAAATTACACAGTTTTAGAGCTCTAATGTCTTTTTCATTAAAATGATTACTTTATTTCGTTGTTTGAATAAATTTAACCACTTCGGGGAGGTGTCCCATGCTAAGATGCTATATATGTGATAAGTCTTTGGAACATGCCCATGTATGCAATTTTACCAATATCTGCATTAGTGTGTTGCATTATTTTTTAGTTTGTTACTTAAACTGGTAATGTCGAGCTTAAAAGAAAGTTTATTATTCAAAACAACACCTAAAAATTTAGTTTCTGATGGTCTATTTGTTATGTACGTTTTTTTTTTAGTAAGTAAATTCAATATTTATGGTTTTATTCAAATTAAAAGTCAGAAAATTTGAGTCAAATTAACTCTTTGCTTAAATGCTGAATTTTGAATTTTTTCTTTGAGCTTGTTCTGTTTTTATGAGAGTTGAAATAGGTTGTGTCCTTAGCAAATTGGATATATTTTCCACCATCTAGGGTCAGAGAAAAGTCATTTGAATATATAATAAATAGAATGGGTCCTAGTATTGACCCCTGAGGTATCCCAGATAAAACAGTTTTTACTGACGATTTTTGGCCATCGGTTTCAGTTAACTGTTGTCTTTTTAAGAGAGAGGATTCTAAAAAGATCTTTGCATTCCCTCTCACACCATAAGCCTAAATTTTTTGTAGTGTGGTAGACACAGTCGGACGCCTTTGAGAGATCATAGAATACACAAAGTTGTAGACCACATAAAACGACAAAAAGTTCTTCAATTCTGAGAATTTTTCAAATACTAGTTTTGAATGACATTACCGCAAACAAATGTTTAGTCGACTGTAGTAAATTCGAAATCTTGAATTTTAAGAAATTAATTTTAGATTTGTAACTTAGGCCCCCAAAACCCCCAACATCGAAATTGAAAGAACTTAATACATGTAAATTTTTTAGTCTGATATATCCTGCATATCAAGTTTGAAGAAATTAATTTAAGATTTTTACTATAGGCCTCAAGATCCTCCCAATATCAATTTCGGTAAAATCAGGTAAAATATCTGGTCCCCCATTTTGTATCTACCATATTAAATTGTAAAAAAGTAACTTCAAATTCTTAACCTATGATTCCAAAAACTACCTAATACCAATTTTGAAAAAATGTGAATAACATGCAGTTCTCATCTCACCATATTGAATTTCTAGAAAATAATTTAAAATTCTTAATCTACATTATGAAAAAACCCCAATACCAATTTTGGACATAATCTGGAAATATAAAAAATTTAGACCGCCATACTGAATTTTTTTTAAACAATTTTGAATTCATTACTCACACTCCCAGATCTCCAGCACTAATTTTGGAGAAAATCAAGCGATGTGAAATTTTTTTTCATAATTTACATCCTCAAAAACATCCTGATACCAATTTTGAACAAAACAGAGAAATGTAAAATTTTTAATCCGCCATATTACATTAAAAAAAAAATTAGATTCGTTATGTACGACCCCGAAAACTCCGCCTTAATAACTTTGAAGAAAGTCGGACTAATAAATTTTTTTGTCCGCCATATTATCAACGCCATCTTGGATTTTACTGAATCAATTTCGGCCAAAATAATATGGGATTATTGTGGCAACTTTCCGAGCATAATGCAAAAAATTTCATTCAAGTCCTTGTCGCCATGCCGGAGTAACCAAGTACGTACATAAAAAAAAGCAGTCAAATATAGAACCTCCTTTTAGAAGTCAGTTAAAAATACCAAGATGAAGAGACACCTCATTATTGATCAGAAATATCTATTATCAGAAATAAAGTTATTTACAAATACTTGCCTTTGCTAGCTTTGCTCTTGACATTCCAGTTATATTCACGTGCCATCTTGTATTCGTATTCTTCATCGTCTTGATAGGCTATATTATTAGCAAAGTCTTCTCTTCTCTTATTCAATGTATCTTCAGTAGGGAGGAAGTAGGCTACAAATTGTTCACCACTTTCATCCATCACACCTCTGAAATCACAAATTACTATTCAATAACTTATTCTTTATGCTATAAAAACTGCCACTGAGCCTGATTATAGATTTCTAATATAGGTATTTTGTTTTTAATGCAATAAATTGTTAAAATTTTGTTACAATCACAAATTTCACACTAATAGCCCATCTGTATTATGTAAAATTTTATAAATATACACTTTTTAATTGGAAAAAATAACAAAATAAAATGCAAGAAGGAAGGCAGGAATATAAATATTCTAACCACAAAAACATGTACCATGAATTTTTTAAATACATTGGACGGGTTTACCCCCCTCTTTTAATGAGACTGAGTAAGAACATTAATATTCTACTTTTACTGAATATTTATGTCGCCTATTTGTTCTATTGTTCTGCTGGCAAACAGTACCCTTCTTCCAACAAATTCATAATACTAGTTCATTTTTATACGTCTTGGTCTTATAATTTTGCTAACTACACTTTTTGCAACACATACTGAACCACCCGCCTATCTACTAACTTCAACCCCTTCCCTGGCAGAGATTGCCTCACCTCCACATAGTCTCTGCTTTACAATAACATTTTTGATTAATATATCTAGGTCAATTTAGGTTAATTTCAGTTTTCCAAACTAATTAAAACAACGCTAAACTTGAACTAATCAAAAATTTTAGTTGGTTCAGATTAATTTTACCTTTGTTTAGAGATTAGAAAAATTAAACTATATTGACCAAGATGGATAAAGTTTATACCATGAAAGTATTATACATTTGGAAATGTAGCAACGAATTTTTTTGCGTTTTGAGTACTTCAAGTATAGATGACAAAACATATTTTTGATTTTATGTTGAAAATACAAGTTTTTCTAAATTTGTTTGCTAAAACTTGTGTAAAATTAGTTGAAATATAATATATACATACAATATTGAAAAAAGCAAAAAACAAGCGAATAGTAAGCATATTAATATATCAAAAATAAGAATAAAGCAGTATGGGATGTTATTAAAAACAACAACCCCATTATTGACAAGTCAGTGACTGAAAAGTTAAATGCTAACGATTTTAACATCTTCTTTTCACATATAGCTGAAAATATAGTGCAGAATATTCCGAATTCAATTTCCAACCCACTTGGCTACCTAGACTCCCTAAATATAAATAGCTCGGGTCCAACATTTCACTTTAATGAAATTACTTTTAATAATCTGAGGGATGTAATGTCTAACCTTAATAATAGTCCTAGTAAGGACTGCTTTGGTTTAAATATTAGGATACTCAAGACTATAAAAAATATTATAATATACCCGCTAACTAAAATTATTAACAACTGTATAAAATTAGCAGTTTTTCCCGAATGTTTGAAATTGGCTCGTGTGGTGCCAGTTTTTAAGAAGGGAGCCTGCGATGATGTTGCTAACTACAGGCCAATTTCAATTGTGCCACTATTTAGTAAGATCTTTGAGAGTGCTTTAAAAAATCAGATGTGTGACTATCTTGAAGACCAGTGTTTGTTCGATCCATGTCAGTTTGGTTTTCGTTGCAACATGTCAACTACAGCTGCCATAAACCATTTAACTTCGTACATTCAAGAGTGTTTTGAGGGAAGAATGTATGTCCGGGTCTCTTTCTTTGATTTAACAAAAGCTTTCGACTGCGTGTCCCATGATCTGTTGATACAAAAGCTTTATAAATATAACTTTAACGATTGCACAGTCAATCTTATTAAATCTTACTTATCAAATCGTCTGCAATATGTAACATTTGGTGGTGAGACATCAAGCCCGAGTCC
Source organism: Diaprepes abbreviatus (assembly GCA_034092305.1). Classification (NCBI taxonomy): domain Eukaryota; kingdom Metazoa; phylum Arthropoda; class Insecta; order Coleoptera; family Curculionidae; genus Diaprepes; species Diaprepes abbreviatus. Next base: position 1,195,762 of record JASJET010000265.1, on the reverse strand, counting down.
AGTCATTCACGGTGTGCCCAAGGCTCAGTTCTTGGGCCGTTGTTATTTCTTTTATATGTGAATGATATTAGCACATGTATTTCAAATGAGGGTACAGCTATTATTTTGTTTGCTGATGACACAACGGCACTCGAGAGAGCGGATGATTTGATAAATCTTAGTCGACAAATGGAGAGCACGCGGTCGGATATTCAGCAATGGTTTACTGCTAACAAATTAATTCTCAATGAGACCAAAACCCAGACAATGGATTTTTCACTGAGGGCTTTGAATCTAAGTGAATCGGCTGTAAGGTTCTTGGGCGTATATCTTGACCCTAAACTGACATGGAAGCGACATGCTGAACATCTTATAAGTATTTTAAGTAGAAATACATTTATATTACGTAATCTGAAAAACCTAGTATCTAATGATGTTGTTGCGAGGGCTTACTATGGTCATATCCACTCACATCTTAGCTACGCTGTCCTGTGTTGGGGACATTCATCGCATGCTTCCGGGGTATTTGCCATACAAAGGCGTTGTATAAGGATCATGTCTGGTCTGGGGTTCAGAGAATGTTGTAGGGCCAGTTTTATCTTCCTTGGCATCCTTACTTTACCATCTATTTATATCATGAATTGCCTTATGCATATCAAAAAGAACGCCAATAGGTATAACTGTAATAGTGATTACCACAACTATAACACCAGGGGCAGGAATTGTTTTACTTTAACTTATAGTACAACTGCTAGAGTCAGGGATGGTGGGAGCCACTATGGGCTGAAATTTTTTAATGTGCTTCCTAATGTTGTTAAAAACCTTGGTACACAGCAGTTTAAGTCCAAAATGAAAAACTATCTGAAGATAAAAGCTTTCTTCAGTATTGAAGAGTTTCTTTTAAATAATTTCAATGATTTAAAATGACAGAGAAGCACATATGATTTCCTCAATGTACTTGTTTTGTTTGTAAACTTGACTTGTTGCAAAAATTTTGTTTTTTTTTTTAATAATTTTAGACTGATTTGTTGTTGTCTACTTAATGTTTTACTATATTGTGTAGTTTTATTTTGACTTGTGAAAATACTTTTTGTATGTATATCACGAATAAACATTATTATTATTATTATATTTTAACAAGAACCATTTAAAATAAACTTGAAAGTTCGGTGTTTTTTTTTCAGAAATAAAAGGGCCTTGTGAAGTGAAATGTGTTTTTGGATTTTCCAGGAAAGTGAGGAAAGATCCTGGAAATCAAGGCAACCTCATAATAGGGGGTAAACATCAAAATTTAAAAAAAAATTTCATTTTCTTAGATTTCACTTAATCGAAATAATTATGAAAATAATATATTTTGCAAAACAGCAAGACACACAATGAAAAGTAACTAGGTAAGCTTACCGAATCATAGCTTGTGACATTTCCTCAATCTGAGCTGGAATTTGTTTACCGACAGGTGCAGGGTCTGAATCGAATATAACTTGAGCACAAGGATATTTCCACAAATTAAAATCAGGATAAATAGGAAGGATTTCCACAGGCGTAACATTAGGTTTACTATAGTGCTTCTCGATGGGTATTTTAGAGTCGGAAAAGGTTTTTTCAATGGCTTCAATTTGTGAGTCTCTGTCCATGTACAGCGTTTCACTATTAAACGATTTCTTAATGCTGAAACCAACTTTGGCTTCAACTTTATCCATAGTTTGGGGTTGAAATCTGGTCTGCTCAGTGGAAATGTATTCAGTTCTACGCAACCATGATACTGATTTCGCATGATGGCGGGATCTCTTTGAATCTTGTGGTGTAAGAATATCTTCTTCCAGTAATTTTTCATCCGCAGGGTCCAGAGCTGCCCCATGTTCGACCGCGTATATGTCTTTGTTGATTAAATCAATACTGACGCCTAAATCATGTTCAGTAAGTACTTCATACCTGTAATTTCTTTCCAAAGATGTTGGGTTATATTGTATAAATCTTGACGATTCAAATGGATAAGAAATAAATTTTAAATCAAATGGGATATCTGGTAACGTATTGCAATATTTAACTTTGCATATTAGCTCGGATCTAAAAAGAAAACAGAATACATTTAAAAATACAAAGTCAATTGTATACCATATTTAGGTATATATTTTACCTTTTTTCGGCCTGTTTTACTGGTCGTTCGGGTACTTTCTCAACGGGATTGGGTCCGTTCTGAATTGTTGGGGGCATTTTTGCCCGAAATAATGAATACAAATATTAATAAAATCTAAAATTGTAAAAAAAATAATAGACGACGACGACAACACCACTGTCAGAAAAGCGAAAAATAAGGTTAGGTTGAATTGATAGCAGTTCTTCTTTTTATGTTGAAACCGAAATTTTGGCAATTGCCTAGCAGCAACGCCATTTCAAGTAACGAAGAAACAGCAATTGATAGATATATACAATCCCGCACATATAACGTTATGAAATCCGTGTAAGAAATCAACCGTAATATCACCGTTAACGGTAGATCTAGGTTCTAGGACTGGTTTATGATTATAGTAGCTCTAGTAGCTAAGATTTAAAAAAAGAAAGGAACTACATTATAACTTTGATTGATCATTTTAACTCCTTTGTATATATCTGAATATGATGCAGATCCCAAATCTCTGTATTTTGATCGTATATTGTTAGAAATTTGCACAAAATATATTTATTTCGCGGAATACTGGGCTTTATTGTATGTCTCTAATATATTTGTTAAATTGGCAGCTACACACACAAAATCACAGCGCATCCACCAAAATATGCATTTTTATGTTTTAGAATTTTACCCAATTTAATAACAGTAATACTTTTTTGTACGTATATATTACCTTCTTTGGGTTCTGGACCACTGTGGCCGTTAGTCGTCAATCATCATTCCAGTTTATGTAAAAAATATATGTGGAGAAATATTTTTTTGGTGCATAATTACTTTGGATTTGAAAATATGGTAATTACTTTTTTTACATTTTAAAAGTATTGGTAATATATCTTAATATTTCATCTAACAATAAGGTAATTGTCAAATAAGCTATTGCAACATGTTGGTAAATTAATATTTTAAATGAGGTATATATATATATATATATATATATATATATATATATATATATATATATATATATATAATATATATATATATATATATATATATATATATATATATATATATATATATATATATATATATATATATATATATATATATTTTTTTTCTTCTTTTTTAGTGTTTAACGCATACCCACCAACTAGGCATAGATACGCAGCTGTTTTTAGTTACTCCGATTTTTGTCTATTTACTTTGGAAATTTAAAAGCAGAGGATTGTGTGTCGTTGTTTTTGTCGCACTTATTTCATCTGTATTGCGATTTTGGAAAACTCTAGAACACAGTTTAAGTTACGTTGTACATTTTGGTATTCCGTAAGTAAACGGCTTAGGGTAGTTCCTTATTAGAAGAAAATGGTACAATGTTTCGTTATCTAATCCAAATTCACCTTTAATATTGTATAGTACAGATGCCAAGGAAGTTGGCTTCCTAGGTTTCTCTCCTCCAAGTTCCTTGGTTCGTGTTCACTGGATATATATTGGCATTCTTTAAATAATATAAATATGACATGATTAAAAGTTTAAGTAAACCCACCAAAAATTCTTTTAACTTTTTAAGTGTTTTCTATTGTATTTATTTAATTATTATTTTTTAGAATATCTAGGATGTTCAATACAGCCACTTATTCGTACATTTTACCTACTCACAGAGCAACAGTTTACCTTATTGGGATTGTCCTTGCATATTATTTAAGAAATGTTGATAAAAGACAACTGTTATCAAAGGTACTCGGACAAAATTATCCAATATTTTTTGTTTGTACTATTGTATGAAATTAATATTAAGTAATGCATGTGCTGATGTTATTCATCTATAAGGCGGATATATATACTTGTCTTAAAAATGTTGACATTTAATTCAAATTAATGGCATTTATAGTGGCTGTTTGGCTGATTTGCCAATTTTAATATAAAAAAAATGCATTTATGTTTCATACATATTTTATCATAAAAAATTATGCAAATAATTTTAAAATTAAAGCTAATTAAGTTATTTCTGAAGAAATAAGTGAATGATCGTGATTTGGGATTGCTTTTTCCTCTATTTAAAACAGCAGTGTGTGTTACGCAAAGTATTGAGAGAACTTGTCAATTTGGCTGACAAGTGACGCGAAATGGCTTCGATTATATGCCATAAGAGAGTTAGAAATTTCCCTAGACAGGCTGTATTCTTTAAAGTAATTTTCAATTGACCAAAGTGAAAAAAGTGTAACTGATAACTTCATGTTCTTTTCAATATGCATTTACTTGTTATTGGGTCGAAGTGATCATGATTACTTCAAGTGATAGAAGTGAAAGTAATAATGACTCAAAAGAATAGCCCTATAATTAAATTGTTGTGAGTCATATTAGCTCAAAGTAGCTGAGTTTATTTTGTTATATGCTATTATATGCCATAAGAGAGTTAGAAATTTCCCTAGACAGGCTGTATTCTTTAAAGTAATTTTCAATTGACCAAAGTGAAAAAAGTGTAACTGATAACTTCATGTTCTTTTCAATATGCATTTACTTGTTATTGGGTCGAAGTGATCATGATTACTTCAAGTGATAGAAGTGAAAGTAATAATTACTCAAAAGAATAGCCCTATAATTAAATTGTTGTGAGTCGTATTAGCTCAAAATAGCTGAGTTTATTTTGTTGCATTGTTCTGAACTTAATAATTTTGTGTGTAAATAAATACAAAAAGTTGTTTTTTCCTATACTTTTATGTTACCTTAATGAGTGGAGCCATTTTATATAAAATAGCACAGGAAATTAAAAGTCCGGTTTTGAGGATTATACCAACTGATAAAAGTTATATACACCAGAATCATTCAGGCCTTTTTTTCTTAATTTTCTAAGTTTATTCAGTACTTCAAGAAAAATACGAATAATATGTATTTCAGTGTATATTTTTTTGAATTATTGATAGATAAAACAGTGTCCCATGATCTCTCAGGGGGGGGGGGTCAATTTACAATCTTAAATATTTTGAACAGGTGCCAAAAAATGAATTCTACGAAATCACTCCTCGTCATTCACGAATTACTAAATGTAAGAGAAATTGATGTTAGTTCGAAAACAGATTAAAATGAAAAGAAGCAGGTTTAAGTCCAAGGCGGTCTGTTAATGCTGCAAGTCATTTCCAAAATTTGTTTATTAGAACGCATGCGTAGTGGGATATCAAATAGACGAAACCACGTCTAGCGAAGAGTTACGGAGAAGTTCGCTCGCTGCAATCTCATATAGAACGTGTGATTCGGAGGATGCGGCACATGTGGAAGTAACTGTACAAATAACTGGGACTTTTCTGTTGAAAACGCCGTAAGTCTGTCGCACGGAATGGCACTCGATATTATACATGATAAATTAAGAATGAGAAAGCTGTCGGCCGATTGGTGCGGCAGTTGCTCAGCGTGGATAACACGGGGATCCAGCTGTTAACATCGAAACAGTATTTGAATCTCTTTAGATGAAAGCCATAGGAGTGTTTGGGTCGAGTTACCTCCGTTGATGAAATGCGGATCCATCACTATAGGTCAGAGATCCAGCGCCAATAATAATAAAAAAAAACAATAGACTTTCCAAGTGATTTTGCTCTGAAAAAAGTAAAAACTCATCGCTACGATTTTTTGTGGCTGTTTGGAGAAAGGAAGCTCAATTACGGGACAGTACTGAAAGGGATACAGCTCCATTTGGCATAGAAAAAAGCGCTGTTCCACCACTACAATACACCAGCTCACACAACTGGAACTGCCGCGACCAAAATGCATAAATTGCGCTACGTATTGTCGCCACATTCACCATACTCTTTCGACCTGGCTCCCTTTGATCTTTCTGTTCCTTAACATGAAAACGGAACTCGCAGGAAGGTAATTCAGCTCAAATGAGGAGGTCATCGTTAAGACAGAAGTCGGTGTTAAAGAGTTTGACAAAAATGTATCATCCTTAGTGGGGATTACGATAAAAAATAAAAATAAAATAATGAAAAACTTGCGTGGACATTCCTAAAATGGATTTTTATTGATGCACCTTCATAGAATAAAATTTATTAGTGGGACATTGCAAAATAATGCTTGGTATTGAACGAGTTTGGATTGCATTTCATTGTCTTTTTTTTTTTAATTTTCATAACTTTAAACCAATCCTTTTTAGAAACAAAAGATTTTCTTCTGGGCTATAGCTTATGCTATTGGTTTATCAACATGGTTTGGTCCAGTTAACATGTCAGTAAAAGGCTATGAATATGATCGTTTTCAAGCTGCGATTTATGCTGCTCTTTCTCCTATTACATGGGGCATGGCCGTAGCATGGGTAATTTATACTATTGAACGAGGAATTCAAAGTAAGTAATAAAGAAAGAGTGATGGTTTCCTAACAAAATTGACCCCAATTAAACCTCATCTAAGTTTCTTTCTCTTATTTTTAAAATATATAAGATCATATTTTTTACTTTAATATTTTTATTATGAAAAAAATTGTGAAATTAAGCTTATTTATTAAAATTAAATAGATAATATATTTCACTTTTAACCCAATGTTTTTTAAAGCACAACGCAAAAAAAAACATCTATATACGTTATGTTTTAGGTGATCATATATCACATATACAAAAGTCATTTGGTTGCTTCGTTGTGCCCTATAAAAAATATTGTGCCAAGAGTGAAAAAATATTGTTTGTTTGGATTTTTGCCTTTCAAGTACTCTTGTATCTTTCGTATTTTATATTTTACAATTAATTGGAGTTGATTTTCTTTAGAAAGCACTTCCCTTTTCTTTCAAGCGTTAAAATTCACAAATACAGGGTGGTCAACTGCAAGAAATGCGTATAGGTTTGTCAGAAATCAAACTTTTCTTTTAAATGAAATATTGTTTCCATTGCTTTATTTCAAGGTTGCTCTATTTCTTTGTCATTCACTCAATATAGGGTTATTGAGGTCAATACCGAGTTATTTAATATTTATGACCATTTTTCTCAAAAACAGAGATACAGACCCAAACAGCACAAATACGTCTTAAAGACGTCCATAAAACGTTTGATCTCAACATTCAGGACGTCTTATGTATGTCCATAAAAGACGAATGACGTCCATAAGACGTTGTATAGACGTCTTATGTTACAAAAGGTAACGTCTTTAAGACATTTGCTTACAACGTCTTATGGACGTCCTTTCCCAACATATTCCACCATTAAAATTATGTATATTAAAAAGGGTCCTTTTAATTTTTTTGTTTGTCTTGTTTACAAAGTCAAACCTTAATTATTCAAAAGCCCAAGAAATAACTTTAATTAAGAAAAAATCGAGAGCAAAATATACACTACCATTTTAAATAACAAGTTCCGCATGAATAATTTTCTTTAAAAAATATCTTCAACATAATCTCTATATACAAAAAAATACATAACTTAAACATAATGTAAACTTTTTCTAATTTGAAATTTAAGAAGTGAGTTAGAAGAGCAAATATTTTCAGAACTACTACTATTCGAAGTATAAGTGAACCTATCAAATGTAAGCCTTAGTTTATCCCTTCGATATAATAACTCTAAAAGATAGACTATCAACAAAATAAAAGTTTATTGAAATAAAAAGTACACAAATCTTTAAATAGTTTTAAAAACAAGAATTTTTATTTAGTCGAATAACAAATCGGGTCTGATGCCCTTTTCAGCCATGTTTGGATTGAAATTTCCTCATTCTTCCGACTTTTTGCCAGTCCTGTTGTCTCTGTAGATCCTAATAACAAACTGATTTTAATTTTATAGGATAAAGTTTATCATTTGTGGGAGTAAATTTTGTGATATTTTTACGTATTTTTATAATTGCCCTCTACTATAGAATCGTGACTTATGCTATTTCAAGGTTAATATGCATAATGAAAGATAGAACTTATTCATAATAAGTCTCGCCAAGTTGCAATCGTAGAACTTTCTCTTTCCTTTTCGTACTAATCAACTGTACATGGTAATTTTACAAGCTCTCTTTACAAAGTCATAAATGCTCCCTACTCCCAGTTTTGAAATTTCTAAAACCTTAAACAAAATTACTTCTTGTAATTAACAAAACTCTATTTTCTTTTATCTTTAAATATAACCAATCATCAGGAACAAAATAAATCTTACAGGTTTCATTAGTCGAGCACTCCATAAACAAACATTTCGCCTTCCACTTCATTAGTAATATTTCTTGTAATATTTAGGACCGGGTCTGGATGAGCTGTGCAAGCCTTTTTCGCACAGATAATATTTTTGAAGATTTCATTTCATACTTCTAATAACATAGAGTTACTACAAAAATATAAGTGGTAAAGTATTCGGAAATTTCCTGTATCACAACCTATAAATAACGTTACTATTTTTCCTAAGTACATATGATTCTCGATCTTACCTTAAGTATTACATAAACACGAATAAAAAAGATTTTCAGAGGCACATAGATAAATCAACTATATTTAATAAAATTCTTTCAAAAGCTAAATTTTCAGAGTCGGCACCCCAACAACATTAAAAATGAATAACGACATGACGAAATACAAAAACAAAAATGACAGAGTTGACAGAAACAAAAGGCGGGTTTTTTAAAGTTAGTTGGTATCATATTGTTATTGTTATCGGTACATCAAACAGTCTGTGACAAAAAGCACCAAAGTATTGATAAAAAAGATCACGCAAGAGTTCCATTAACCAAGATCGTAGTGAGGCTACTAAAAATTTGTTGTTCAATCAAATATTTTAACCTCAACTTGTATTCAGCTGAGCTCTGTGCGGCGTTGCAAATTTATTACCCAACTGCGACAAAATTCATAGGGAAGGAAATGCTTTTTAGTTTTTATCAACTAAATTATACACAACTGTATTTATTTTCATATAAAATGTTGTATGTAGACTTTTAAAAAATATCTTAAAGACGTTGTATATAGACGTCTTATGGACGTCTTTAAAACAACGTCTATAAGACGCCTTATTTATGTCTTAATAGGTTCAGACATAATCTGGATATAAAAATGACGTCTATAAGACGTCTAGTGCTGTGTGGGGAGTTTTTTATATTTAAGACCATTCCTAGATGCTTTATTATAAGAGATGGAAAAAACTTTAAATACGAAAGTTGCAGGAATTTTTCCCTATCATCTTTTAGATTTGTTTACAAAAACAGTCGTAAAATTTGGAAACAAGGAAATTTAAATTTTTTAAATGGATCACCCTGTATATTCCTTGCTTGTGAAAATCTTTTTATATGACTATTTTCTAATAAATGGGATATTGGATTTTATCGTATTTCTAAACCGCTTAAGAATAGAGTGAGTTCATTATTTTTTAGGTTGGTTCACGCCCATTTTAACTTGGAGATACTTTCAAATATTTACAAAAATAGCCTACGGTGTATATCTGGTGCAATTTCCAGTATTTTTTTACAATGTTGGGATAACTCGTCACGTTAGAGAATTTAAAAATTATATGTTGGTACGTATGTCTTCTTAGTAAATGAATAATTACAAAATAAAATGAATAAAAGAGTTTCTTTTATGAGCGGGAGAGTTGTATATTGTGTACGAACGTCACCAGAACTACATAGATGAAATATGCTAAAATGAAAATATGTTGCTTTTAAAATCGTTAAAATATATAAGCGTGGAAGGGTCACTAGTAGTTATTCTAGAACATTGACCACTTTAAATTAGGGATTTGACTAAATTTTCATTTTAAACTCTAAATTGAGAATAAAAACATAAAGAAGATTTTGAATCGGTAAGAGGAAGTCATCTTCCAAAAATATACGAGATATTCCATTTTTGCCGAGTTGGTATATAAACATTGCTGCGCTTGTGAATATAAATCCTCGATTGTCAGCTTAGATTACTACTTTTAAAGTTGGACTATATTGATGAATTAATGGATCAAAATGGTTTGTCTCGGGTCTAAATTCGGAATTTGGTGTAATTAAAAAATATACAATAACTACAGGTTTCCTTTTTCCGCTTTTCTAAAAAAAATATTGAATTGTACATTTTTTTTATTTAAATTTTAGTTACCTCCAGTGGAAACAGGAATAATATTGCTAATATCCACAGTTCTGACATTGTGCGTAGAAATGCCATTTCATAATTTGTATAAAATATTTTTAAGTAATAAATAATTTTGAGACATCTATTTTTTTTTTTTAATTCTAACCCAGTAAGTTGTAGTTTCGCATCTTTTAAAAAGTTAATAAGCTAAAACCAGGTGTATGCCAGCGGATTTAGCATCTGAAAAAAAATTATTGTCAGTAGACTTCTGATTATGTAGAAACTTTCAGAATCATAATAGTAATTTTGTAGCGAAATAGTAGATATCTGTTGGACTTCCATTGTCTTTATTTTTGTTAATTATCACGACGTTTCGGCTAGTAGCCATCTCTAGCCGTTTTCAAGTGAAACTAAATAAATCCCTTAGCTACATGACTATTTATACTAAAAGTAAATGCAGTAGAGTATGACTGAGATGGGTGCAGTCATGCCTGCTATGACAAAATCATATTTTTTTATGCTGCATTTAGTTTTAGTTTACAATTACTAAGAAGCGGTTTCCACACTTCTCTTATATCTAAAGATGGTTTACTAAAACAACTCGGGTTCTGAAGTGTAACCGCGGCTTCTTTGAATTTCTGTTTTCTCCAATGTTGTTCTCGGTGTAGTATTTTAGCTTCAGACCATTTTATGTGGTGTCCATGAGTCCAGGCATGGTTGGCGGCACCAGATTTTTCTGTTTCTCCTCGAGATGTGCATTTTTGATGTTCCTTGATCCTTACGTCAAGAGGTCTCTTTGTTTCGCCAATGTAGGAATTGCCACATTCACATGGTATCTGATATATACAGTTCTTCATGTCTCTTTGAGTTGGTGGTTTGACCCTAGTGAGCCGACTTCTCAGAGAGTTATTTGAATTGAAAACAACGTTGATTCTATATGTTTTTCCTATCCTTCTAAGTTTTTCTGAAATGCCTTTAACATAGGGGATGTTCAATACTGGTTTTCGTTTTTCATTCGTTGTCGATGTTGTCCTATTTCTGCGTTGTTCAAGAAATTTATCCACTAGATATATTGGGTATCCGTTGGCTGTCAGATGATTTTTAATGTAATCTATCTCTTTCATCAAGTTCTCGTTGGAGTTGCAGAGAGTTAAGGCTCTATCTACGAGATTTCTTATAATTCCTTGTTTGGTGTTGATGGAGTGATTAGATGAATAATTAAGGTATTGTCCTGTGTGCGTGGCTTTTCTGTAAACCGAGTTCCAATTTGTCTGCCATTTCTTTCAACCAAGACATCTAAGAATGGTAATTTATTTTCTACTCCCTTCTCCATGGTGAGTTTAATAGTTGTACTGATATTGTTGAGATGAAAAAGGAAGTTTCGAAGTTCTTCGTCGTTTCCACTCCAAATAATAAAAGTATCGTCTACGTATCTGAGCCATAACTTTGGTTTCTTAGATGTGGATTCAATTGCAAACGTCTCGAACCATTCCATGAAAATATTGGCGATCACCGGTGAGAGTGAAGATCCCATCGGTAGTCCATCATCCTGGACATAGAATTTTTCATTTTCTTGAAAATAGGAATTAGTCAAACAACTTTCCAACAAGTCCATAATGGCGTGCGGTAGTAAAGATGTTCTTTCTGCTAAGGTCTGGTCTTCTTCAAGTTTTTTTCTTATGATTTTTAGTGAGTCCTTAACTGGAACGTTGGTGTACAGGCATTCCATCTCAAAACTAATAAAATGGTCTTCTGGTTGTACTTGTATTTCACGTATAATTTCTACGAAATGTTGAGAGTTCTTAACCCAAGACGATGTATTTCCTTGTAATGGTCTCAGGATGGGAAGAAGAAATTTGGCAAGTTCGGAAGTCGGAGAGTTCCGGGAACTCGTGATAGGTCGTAAGGGCATGTCTTGCTTATGTATTTTCCGGAGTCCATAAAGACGTGGAGTTTTGCTTTGGTGTGGCGTCAACTGAGTTCGGATCCTCTCAGGAATATACCGTTCATGTTTCTTAAGAACGTGATAGATTCTTCCTTCAATTGCAGATGTGGGATCGTTAGAAAGAGATGTATAATTTCCTTTGCTTAAAACTTCGTCAATTTTTTGATTGTATGTTTCGGCAAAAATGCACATCTCGAGGAGAAACAGAAAAATCTGGTGCCGCCAACCATGCCTGGACTCATGGACACCACATAAAATGGTCTGAAGCTAAAATACTACACCGAGAACAACATTGGAGAAAACGGAAATTCAAAGAACTCGCGGTTATACATCAGAACCCGAGTTGTTTTAGTAAACCATCTTTAGATATAAGAGAAGTGTGGAAACTACTTCTTAGTAATTGTAAACTAAAACTAAATGCAGCATAAAAAAAAATGATTTTGTCATAGCAGGCATGACTGCACCCATCTCAGTCATACTCTACTGCATTTACTTTTAGTATAAATAGTCATGTAGCTAAGGGATTTATTTAGTTTCACTTGAAAAGGGCTAGAGATGGCTACTAGCCGAAACGTCGTGATAATTAACAAAAATAAAGACAATGGAAGTCCAACAGATATCTACTATTTCGCAAGAAACATCATTGTCTATGACCTTCAAACAAACAGTATTTTTGTAGTATCTTATATCTCATTTTTTATTTAACAATTAAGATATGAAAAACAGTTTTTTCGAGTTCTTGGAAAAGCTACTGTTTTTTAGTAAAAAAGTTTCAAATAAAAGTTTGTGCGCTTTAAAAATACCTATAATATAAGCTAAAGCTCATGCAAATCGGCTCATTTGTTTATTAGTTATTGTAAAAAAACCTGCTAAAATGGCTATTTTTTCAATTGTTAATAAATAATAGAAAAATATTTTTCATTAACTTTATTCTATACCTTAAGGAGCCTCTTGTTGCATACAATAAGTATGCAAAATTTTAAGTAAAAATATTCATTAGTGACTTTGTTTATAACATTTTGTTTTTTTTTGATAGTTTATTCTCAGCGGTCTAGACATCGTACAGTGAGCTGTGGTGCGCAAATAAAAGCTTCAGACTTACAACTATACTAACAATGACAAAACGAACCAAATTAATTGTTGATTTTAAATTGTTGAAACAGATAAAGTCGTGGTTGGTTTTTTGTTATAAACAAATAGAATAACTCTTTGACAATTGCTGATATCGAAATGCTGATAAATGGTTGTGATAGATGAGATTTTGGTGCATATTTTCAAAAAAAGAACAAATTTTGCACGACCATTAGAAGCTGAGATAGATTTTTTTTTCTAAAATTGACTGCTGCGTTGTTTTTTTATCAACGAATTATTTAAGTAGGAACTCATAGGGAGATGATTAAACTATTGTATGTAGCAGTTTTCAACTCTATTATTTCAAAATTGTCGATGTTGCAATAGTTTAAAGTTGCACCTACTCGGAGAGTCAGAAAGTGAGCAGTGAAGGGGGGTGTTCTCTCAGTCTACGGTGCGCGAAAAAAAAAAACGTAACTCAGACGCTTCACATTCGTTTAACCCGAAAAATTTGGATTATCTCGGCCAATATTGATCGTAGAATCTTTTTTTTTTAATTCGTGGTTTCTCGACGAGATATGAACACTGGATGATATGTATTTGTGATAACATTATTGTTAAACATAGCAATAAACAAATTGTTGCACGTGCTTTTCAAATTGCGAAAAAAATGTTACAGTTGTTAACAGTATACTACTTATTAGCAATATTAATAATCAGATTGGTTTGTAATGTACCATTAATATTTATGGAGTTATAGTATGAAACAAATTGCGACCGTTGTTTGCTGCCAAATTATTGGTTGTACAAGAAAAACACATATTATTTTTTTTTGGTTTTATTTTATTGGACGAACATTTTTCACATGCAATATTTTTTCCTAACATACATATTTTTTGTTTAAATCTATATAAAATATTTATTCCGTTCTCCGTTTCTTAGACATCGATGGATGTTCATTTTCGAAACCCTTATCGGTTCCATTATTATTATGATTTACAAGCCAAACGGCTTCGCACTTCCTCCAGGGATTATTCACTCATACCAGGCATACAAAGACACCAAAAGTATGAAGCTCTGTGGGAACCCTTTCCATGTTATCGGGTCTTAGGGCTGTATTTCCTACGAACTTTCGGACGGTTCTCGCGGTTGCAAGGAGAACTGTTTTCTGCATAGGTTTATACAGATTCTCACTAAGGCCCAGTCCCTTGATATTCTGCAGGAGGTTCTTTGGTATCACTCCAGTTGTTGACATTATTATGGGAATCGTTTGGACGCTGTTCATTGCCCATTGTCTTCGGATTTGCACTTCCAAATCTCTGTATTTGTCGATCATCTCGTTGTATTTTGGCCTTAGGTTGTTGTTGTTAGGTACAGCAATGTCGATTAGTGTAGTTTGCCTAGAAATTTTATCTATTAGTATAATGTCTGGTCTATTATGAGCTACTGTCTCAAGAATAGGCTCCAGATTGTACTTGTAATAAGGCACTTTTCCTACCTGTAATAGGTTTAACTTTTCTGCTAACTCTTGGTGGAGTATCTTAGCGGCTGAGTCGTGTCTTTCCTTATACTCGGTTGCGGCAAACGCTTGACATCCTCCAGTTATGTGTTGAATTGTCTCCGATGTTCGACAGCCATATCTGCATTGGTCATTTTCTATTGAGGGATCTCTAATGATGAACTTCCGATAGTTCTTCGTCGGATAACCTGGTCCTGGATAGCTAACAAGAAGCCCCCCGTTTCCGGAAACATCTGTTCTGAAATCAACCAGTAGTTCAACGCTGAGTTGTCGACATTGTCCTGATTGACCTCATTTGGATGCCATCCATGAAGTGGCTTCTGTAGCCAGGTTTCTAACTACTCTTTGTCTGTTTGGTGGTGAGAAGTAATATCTTGTTCCCTCAACTGTAGCGGCGTTGAATCGTCTGCCTGCATATTGCTCGATGTAGTGTGGAAAAGTCCGCTAACCTGTGGAAATATGAACGTAAGTTTATTATTTGTTGGTTGAGCTGCTTACCAATATCCACCAATCCTCTTCCTCCTTGGTGTCTTGGAAGCATTGTACGTTCAATAGCACTCCGAGGCTGATGTTTTTGTGCCTTTGTTGGGAGTGTCCTTATTTTTCTTTGCAGGTTTTGGATGTCTGTCCTGCTCAATTATACAATTCCAAAAGAGTAACTTAGGGCAGAGCAAGCATACGTGTTGAGAGCCTTAAACAAATGTCTACTGTTTAAATTAGTTCGTAATACCCGCCTTACCCTCCTGATAAATTCGGTTGTCAATTCGGCTTTCATCTTGCCATGGTCAATTCTTTTAGCCTGTTTCATACCTAGATATTTGTATCTTTGGTCTGCTTCCATTGCAACTATAGTGTCACCGTTCTGCATTTCAAAAGCCCCCGGTTGTGTCTTCCCTTTAACGATGTTCAAAACACGGCACTTGTCAAGTCCAAATTGCATTCCGATATCCCCGGAGAATTCCTCTACAATTTTAAGCATTTGTTCCAGCTGGTTTCTGGTAGCAGCCATCAATTTAAGATCATCCATGTATAGAAGATGATTCACTTTTACTACCTCTTCGTTGTTATTTCCAATACTGAAGCCGTATCTGGTGGAGTTCAATCGGCGTGATAGTGGGTTCATTGCAAGGCAGAACCACAATAGGCTAAGTGAATCGCCTTAAAATATTCCTCTTCGTATCGGAATGGTGTTAGTTTCGATGGTGTCGCTGGAAGGCACTTGCAATTGCATTATTATTATTACAATTATCATCATCACTATCACTCTCATCCTCATCATCATTATTACTCTCATCAACATCAGTTTAATCATTGCCATAATTATCATCATCATTACTACCATAATCATAATTATTTTCTCCCCTATTACTGTCATCGTCTTTGAAAGTAATATTATAATAATTCTCGATTGGATAATCGCTTACAATATAATCGTCATATGTAGTTTATTCTGCATCTCGAAAAATAATAATGCTATTAACAAATGTTGCTATTTGTTTCATGCTATCTCGCGATAAATATTAATGACACACTAAAAATTAATCTAATTTTTAATATTCCTAATTAATAGTATACTGTAACAATTTTTTCGCAATTTGAAAAGCACGTAAGTACGCTAAAATTATAATTATGTATAAAATGTATAAAAATGCAAGAGTTTGTTTATTGCTACAATAATTTGATTACAAAAACATATCATCCATTGTTCGAATTTGAAGCGTCCGAGTCACGTTTTTTTTTCGCGCATCGCAGGCTGAAAGAACGCCTCCCCCCGTATTGCTCATTTCCTGACTCTCAGTAGGTGCAGCGTTAAACTATTGCTACATCAACAATTTTGAAATAATCGAGTTGAAAATTGCTGCATACAAAATATTAACCATCTCCCTATAAGTTTCTACTTAAATAATCCCTTAATGTAAATAAACAACTCCGCAGCGATTTTTTGAAAGAAAAAACCCTATCTCAGTTTCTAGTGGTCGTGTACAATTTTTTTCAAATAGGCGCCAAAATCTCAGCTATCGCGTTTACTTATCGGCATTTCAATATCAACAATTGTCGAAGAGTTATTTGTTTATAACGAAAAAACGAACCCCAATTTTGTTTATCTGTTTCAATAATTTAAGACCAACAATTCATTTCGTTCTTTTTTGTCATTGTTAGTATAAGTCTGGAACTTTCATTTGAGTATCCGCAGACCGCTGTACGATATCTAGATCACTAAGAATAAACAATCCAAAAAAACATAAAAAGTTTTAATCAAATTCACTGTGCAAAAAACTATTGAATATTCTTACTTGAAATTTTGCACATTTCTTGTATGCAACAAATGGCTCCTTTAGTTGCAGTATAAAGTTAGTGCAATATATTTTTCTATTGTTTACAAACAATTGATAAAACATACATTTTAGCAGGTTTTTTTTGCAATAACTAACGAACAAATTATCTGATTCGTGTGGCCCTCAGCTCATTTTGTAGGTGTTTCAAATGCGTACAACTTTTTTACTGAAAAACAGCTTTTCCTAGAACTCGAAAAAAATGTTGTTTTACATCTTAATTGTTAAATAAAAAATTTTCCTCAAAAAAGAACATGAAACATAGGATTTTGAATGAATGAATGAAAAAGGGGTGGTGATAGTAGATCATCGATGCCTAGGCGTCCATTGGGCCCTTTACATCCCACCATATCTGCAGGTTATTCGAGGCCTTTTGCGAATCCAAGCAGCCTTGTTAGTTGAATTTGTCTAACTGCTTCCGGTAACAAAACTGTATCTCCGAAATACCTGTATCTCAGTCCGTTGAGTGCTGGGCACCCTCTGAGAAGAACATGGTCAAAAGTTTCATCCTCCTCCAAACACCATCTGCATCTCGGGTTGCCTTCGACACCCATTCTATGCAGATAGTCCCTGAGGTGACAATGTCCTGTCAACAATCCCACCAAAATTCGCAGCTCTTTCCTTCCCAAGGAGAGAAGCTTCTTAGTACGCAGTGCGCTAGGCCCTGTTATATGTTCTTTAGCACACCTCATTCCTGGAGCTTCCCTCCACGATTCAATAAATTTGCTTTCCAGCAACGATTTTAATTCCCTTTTGCCAATAGCAATTGGTTCCAATTTCAAGATGTCTTAGGCAACTGAGACGATAAACAATCTTCAGGGCGTCGTTCTCTATGTATAAGTGAAGAGGAGGCAGGGTCACCAGGACTTCCAGAGCCCTGGTGGGAGCAGTCCTCATCGCACTCAATACTCCCACACAAGCCATCTTCTGAACTTTGTTAAGTTGAAGAATGTGTTTGCGCTTTGTTGTACTACGCCACCATACAATAGCAGCGTACGTTATAATGAGGCGGATCACCATAGTGTATAACCAAAATAGCATTTTGGGTGTCAGCCCCCATGTACACCCAAAGGCTCGTTTACAAGCCTAGAAAGCACATATAGCTTTCTTGGTTCGAGCCTCAAAACATAAGGTATTATACAATTACTATTATCATTCCCAAGGTTTCTACGTAATCAGAAGCTTACCAACACTAAATTTCAAAATCACCTCATATGAAGCTAACTCCGCCGGCCTAGTGTTGCAAACTGCAGTTTTATTTTACAGATCTCCAAAAATGTTACATAATTCAAGGTTTACATTATAAAAAATCCATTTTTTTAAAAATTAAAATTGCAATTTAAAATACTTGTCATTCATTATTGGCAATAAGACTCGATAAAAATAACCTCAATATAAATTTTATTTAATAATTTTTGCAGCAGGGACCGGCACATGTTCGTGTCTGGGGTTTAAATGTCAAATAAAGTAAATAAGTTAAACCCGGAAGTGTCCTGCAGGACGCGGGTAAAATTTTCATTTTCGGTTACAAACGACAATAAAATATATTTATTCCTAGGGGAAGGTTGTCGTGTACATGCTTTTTAACAAACAGTTATTTTGTTGCATGGAGGAAACGTTGTAAAAAATAATTTTAAGAGATAAAAAATATAATTCTTATAGAGAAATAATGGGGATATCAAAAAGTGCTTAAATTTTTAATAAATTAAATTACTATATTTTAGTGAATATTTTAGAAATTTTTATTCACATATATGGAGTAATGACTTGGGTTAAACATGAAATAAAATGCCAAATAAGTGACCGCTGTGGCTTCGTTGGCAGGTATGTTCTTTTTTAATGAAATTTCGGAATACATTGTGGAGCAAGGACCATTGGAGCAAGCACCATTGGATTTCACAAATTAACCTTCAATTTCTTCTTAGAATTCTTGAATCATATAAAACAATACATTTTGGTGTTTTGTCTTTTTGGCATTAACTTTGTTTAGATATTATCTTTCTGTCAATAACAACCTAAATACAAAAATTCAAAAAAATCTTAGATGTTGGCTTAAATATAGATCTAGACACTTCGAATTCCGCAGTACCTATATACAGGGTGATTCAAAAATCGATCAGGAAACTTAAGGGGGTGACTCTACTTGACAAAATAAGGGTAGAGCTTCATATAATTTTTTTTCAAAATGTCATTCGTTTTCGAGTTACAAGCCGTCCAAGTTCAAGTTTTTATTTTTTGTTTTTTGAATTACTCGCTTACAGGAAAACCGATTTGACTAATATTTGAAAGATAGGCTAAGTCTTCTGCGCTTCATCATTTTAGTAACAATTCACATTGATTGTTTGCCGCTAGAGGGCACTTTACCTACATTGAAAATTGTTTTTTTGTCATAATTTTTTAGTGTTGACAGCTACAGTAGTTTTTGGCATAATTTCTGAAAGACTGATACCAGGCCTTTAAAAAAGGTGCTCATTATTTACATCGCTAAACCCAACGGTTTAGACGTAAATCACCCTTAAAAATTAAGTGGTAAATTTACTTTTCTCATTTCATTACCACCAGCTACCAGGTAAATAGCTATCAAAGTATACTAGAGCTGTCAGTTTAACATCAAATAAATTCGCTTTTTAAACTATTTAATTTATAATCTTAAAATAACTAATAATGGCTAATCACCAATATTCAAATATCGAATATTGTGATATCCATTTTTGTTATGGAAAAGCAAATGGTAATGCAGAGTTGGCAAGAAGATATTATATGGAGAGTTATCCGGAAAGAAATATCCCTCATGCTCAAACATTTTCCAGTGTGCACAGGAGGCTTGCGGAATGTGGTTCCTTTAAAAGTTATAATGGAAATAGGGGAAGACCTAGAACTGCTAGAAACGTGCAACAAGAAGAAAGAGTGCTTGAAATTATTGAAGATAATCCAGGTATTAGTACTAGAAAAATTGGGAATGAAGTGCGGCTCTGTCAGGCTAGTTCATGGAGGATACTAAGAGAAGAACAACTCTACCCGTTTCATTCAAAAAAGGTGCAGGCTCTTTATGACGATGATCGGCCGAGACGGTTGGAAATGTGCAATCAGATCCTAGCTAAGTATGAACACGATAATCGATTAATTGGCGTCATATTATTCACTGACGAGGCTAGTTTCACTCGTGATGGCATAACAAATCTACACAACATCCACACATATGCTTACGAGAACCCAAACAATGTGGTAGAAACGAAACATCAGCGTAGATTTTCACTAAATGTGTGGGCAGGGATAATAGGAGATTACCTTATTGGTCCTCATTTCTTTGATGGCCCATTAACTGGTGACGTATACTTAGATTTTATACAAAATCGTCTCCCATTGTATCTGGAAGATGTGCCATTGGAAGTAAGGGCCAACATGTGGATCCTCCAAGACGGAGCTCCGCCCCACTTTAGTATACGTGTCCGACAGTATTTGAATGCAACGTATCCTGAGCGATGGATAGGACGAAGTGGACCATTGGCATGGGCAGCGAGGTCACCAGACCTTAATCCTATGGATTTTTTCTTTTGGGGTCATTTGAAACAATTGGTGTACGATATTCCAGTAATCAACGTCGAGGATCTTCGCTTCAGGATAATCGAAAAGTGCCAAATTATTAAAGAAACACCAGGAATTTTTCATCGAGTTAGGCGACATTTTTTGTTAAACTGACAGCTCTAGTATACTTTGATAGCTATTTACCTGGTAGCTGGTGGTAATGAAATGAGAAAAGTAAATTTACCACTTAATTTTTAAAGGTGATTTACGTCTAAACCGTTGGGTTTAGCGATGTAAATAAAGAGCACCTTTTTTAAAGGCCTGGTCTTTCAGAAATTATGCCAAAAACTACTGTAGCTGTCAACACTAAAAAATTATGACAAAAAAAAAATTTTCAATGTAGGTAAAGTGCCCTCTAGCGGCAAACAATCAACGTGAATTGTTACTAAAATGATGAAGCGCAGAAGACTTGGCCTATCTTTCAAATATTAGTCAAATCGGTTTTCCTGTAAGCGAGTAATTCAAAAAACAAAAAATAAAAACTTGAACTTGGACGGCTTGTAACTCGAAAACGAATGACATTTTGAAAAAAAATTATATGAAGCTCTACCCTTATTTTGTCAAGTAGAATCACCCCCTTAAGTTTCGTGATCGATTTTGGAATCACCCTGTATAAAAGGCAGAATCGGTTTTATTTTCCTGTACTCAAAGCTCTTGGGAAGGAGAGGGGCGATCGCAAGAAAAACAAGTTGTCAACGGAAGGGAGTGCCAACAGCATACACATTTCTAATATAAAAGGCAGAATTGGTTTTATTTTCCTGTACTCAAAGCTCTTGGGAAAGGGAGGGGCGATCGCAGGAAAAACAAGTTGTCAACGGAAAGGAGTGCCAACAGCATACACATTTCTAATGTAAAAGGCCGAATCGGTTTTATTATCCTGTACTCAAAGCTCTTGGGAAGGAGAGGGGCGATTGCAAGAAAAACAAGTTGTCAACGGAAGGGAGTGCCAACAGCATACACATCCCTAATAGAAAAGGAAGAATCGGTTTTATTTTCTTGTACTCAAAGCTCTTGGGAAGGAGAGGGGCGATCGCAAGAAAAACAAGTTGTCAACGAGAGGGAGTGCCAACAGCATACACATTTCTAATGTAAAAGGCAGAATCGGTTTTATTATCCTGTACTCAAAGCTCTTGGGAAGGAGAGGGGCGATCGCAAGAAAAACAACTTGTCAACGGAAGGGAGTGCCAACAGCATACACATTTCTAATATAAAAGGCAGAATCGGTTTTATTTTCCTGTACTCAAAGCTCTTGGGAAGGAGAGGGGCGATCGCAAGAAAAACAAGTTGTCAACGGGAGGGAGTGCCAGCAGCATACACATTTCTAATATACAAGGCAGAATCGGTTTTATTTTCCTGTACTCAAAGCTCTTGGGTAGGGGAGGGGCGATCGCAGGAAAAACAAGTTGTCAACGGAAGAGAGTGCCAACAGCATACACATTTCTAATATAAAAGGCAGAATCGGTTTTATTTTCCTGTACTCAAAGCTCTTGGGAAGGAGAGGGGCGATCGCAAGAAAAACAAGTTGTCAACGGAAGAGAGTGCCAACAGCATACACATTTCTAATATAAAAGGCAGAATCGGTTTTATTTTCCTGTACTCAAAGCTCTTGGGAAGGAGAGGGGCGATCTCAAGGAAACCAAGTTGTCAACGGAAGGGAGTGCCAACAGCATACACATTTCTAATATAAAAGGCAGAATCGGTTTTATTTTCCTGTACTCAAAGCTCTTGGGAAGGAGAGGGGCGATCGCAAGGAAAACAAGTTGTCAACGGGAGGGAGTGCCAACAGCATACACATTTCTAATATAAAAAGCAGAATCGGTTTTATTTTCCTGTATTCAAAGCTCTTGGGAAGGAGAGGGGCGATCGCAAGAAAAACAAGTTGTCAACGGGAGGGTGTGCCAACAGCATACACATTTCTAATATAAAAGGCAGAATCGGTTTTATTTTCCTGTACTCAAAGCTCTTTGGAAGGAGAGGGGCGATCGCAAGAAAAACAAGTTGTCAACGGAAGGGAGTGCCAACAGCATACACATTTCTAATAGAAAGGGCAGAATCGGTTTTATTTTCCTGTACTCAAAGCTCCTGGGGAAGGAGAGGGGCGATCGCAAGAAAAACAAGTTGTCAACGGAAGGGAGTGACAACAGCATACATATTTCTAATATAAAAGGCAGAATCGGCTTTATTTTTCTGTACTCAAAGCTCTTGGGAAGGAGAGGGGCGATCGCCAAAAAAACAAGTTGTCAACGGAAGGGAGTGCCAATAGCATACACATTTCCAATATAAAAGGCAGAATCGGTTTTATTTTCCTCTACTCAAAGCTCTTGGGAAGGAGAGGGGCGATCGCAAGAAAAACAAGTTGTCAACGGAAGGGAGTGCCAACAGCATACATATTTCTAATATAAAAGGCAGAATCGGCTTTATTTTTCTGTACTTAAAGCTCTTGGGAAGGAGAGGGGCGATCGCAAAAAAAACAAGTTGTCAACGGAAGGGAGTGCCAATAGCATACACATTTCTAATATAAAAGGCAGAATCGGTTTTATTTTCCTCTACTCAAAGCTCTTGGGAAGGAGAGGGGCGATCGCAAGAAAAACAAGTTTTCAACGGGAGGGAGTGCCAACAGCATACACATTTCTAATATAAAAGGCAGAATCGGTTTTATTTTCCTGTACTCAAAGCTCTTGGGAAGGAGAGGGGGATCGCAAGAAAAACAAGTTGTCAACGGAAGGGAGTACCAACAGCATACACATTTCTAATATAAAAGGCAGAATCGGTTTTATTTTCCTGTACTCAAAGCTCTTGGGAAGCAGAGGGGCGATTGCAAGAAAAACAAGTTGTCAACGGAAGGGAGTGCCAACAGCATACACATTTCTAATATAAAAGGAAGAATCGGTTTTATTTTCCTGTACTCAAAGCTCTTGGGAAGGAGAGGGGCGATCGCAAGAAAAACAAGTTGTCAACGGAAGGAAGTGCCAACAGCATACACATTTCTAATATAAAAGGCAGAATCGGTTTTATTTTCCTGTACTCAAAGCTCTTTGGAAAGAGAGGGGCGATCGCAAGAAAAACAAGTTGTCAACGGAAGGGAGTGCCAACAGCATACACATTTCTAATATAAAAGGCAGAATCGGTTTTATTTTCCTGTATTCAAAGCTCTTGGGAAAGAGAGGGGCGATCGCAAGAAAAACAAGTTGTCAACGGAAGGGAGTGCCAACAGCATACACATTTCTAATATAAAAGGCAGAATCGGTTTTATTTTCCTCTATTCAAAGCTCTTGGGAAGGAGAGGGGCGATCGCAAGAAAAACAAGTTTTCAACGGGAGGGAGTGCCAACAGCATACACATTTCTAATATAAAAGGCAGAATCGGTTTTATTTTCCTGTACTCAAAGCTCTTGGGAAGGAGAGGGGCGATCGCAAGAAAAACAAGTTGTCAACGGAAGGGAGTGACAACAGCATACACATTTCTAATATAAAAGGCAGAATCGGTTTTATTTTCCTATACTCAAAGCTCTTGGGAAGGAGAGGGGCGATCTCAAGAAAAACAAGTTGTCAACGGAAGGGAGTGCCAACAGCATACACATTTCTAATATAAAAGGCAGAATCGGTTTTATTTTCCTCTACTCAAAGCTCTTGGGAAGGAGAGGGGCGATCGCAAGAAAAACAAGTTTTCAACGGGAGGGAGTGCCAACAGCATACACATTTCTAATATAAAAGGCAGAATCGGTTTTATTTTCCTGTACTCAAAGCTCTTGGGAAGGAGAGGGGCGATCGCAAGAAAAACAAGTTGTCAACGGAAGGGAGTACCAACAGCATACAAATTTCTAATATAAAAGGCAGAATCGGTTTTATTTTCCTGTACTCAAAGCTCTTGGGAAGCAGAGGGGCGATTGCAAGAAAAACAAGTTGTCAACGGAAGGGAGTGCCAACAGCATACACATTTCTAATATAAAAGGCAGAATCGGTTTTATTTTCTTATACTCAAAGCTCTTGGGAAGGAGAGGGGCCATCGCAAGAAAAACAAGTTGTCAACGGAAAGGAGTGCCAACAGCATACACATTTCTAATATAAAAGGCAGAATTGGTTTTATTTTCCTGTACTCAAAGCTCTTGGGAAAGAGAGGGGCGATCGCAAGAAAAACAAGTTGTCAACGGAAGGGAGTGCCAACAGCATACACATTTCTAATATAAAAGGCAGAATCGGTTTTATTTTCCTGTATTCAAAGCTCTTGGGAAAGAGAGGGGCGATCGCAAGAAAAACAAGTTGTCAACGGAAGGGAGTGCCAACAGCATACACATTTTTAATATAAAAGGCAGAATCGGTTTTATTTTCCTGTACTCAAAGCTCTTGGGAAGGAGAGGGGCGATCGCAAGAAAAACAAGTTGTCAACAGAAGGGAGTGCCAACAGCATACACATATGTAATATAAAAGGCAGAATCGGTTTTATTTTCCTGTACTCAAAGCTCTTGGGAAGGAGAGGGGCGATCGCAAGAAAAACAAGTTGTCAACGGAAGGGAGTGCCAACAACATACACATTTTTAATATAAAAGGCAGAATTGGTTTTATTTTCCTGTACTCAAAGCTCTTGGGAAGGAGAGGGGCGATCGCAAGAAAAACAAGTTGTCAACGGAAGGGAGTGCCAGCAGCATACACATTTCTAATATAAAAGGCAGAATCGGTTTTATTTTCCTGTATTCAAAGCTCTTGGGAAAGAGAGGGGCGATCGCAAGAAAAACAAGTTGTCAACGGAAGGGAGTGCCAACAGCATACACATTTTTAATATAAAAGGCAGAATTGGTTTTATTTTCCTGTACTCAAAGCTCTTGGGAAGGGGAGGGGCGATCGCAGGAAAAACAAGTTGTCAACGGAAGAGAGTGCCAACAGCATACACATTTGTAATAAAAAAGGCAGAATCGGTTTTATTTTCCTGTACTCAAAGCTCTTGGGAAGGAGAGGGGCGATCGCAAGAAAAACAAGTTGTCAACGGGAGGGGGTGCCAACAGCATACACATTTCTAATATAAAAGGCAGAATCGGTTTTATTTTCCTGTACTCAAAGCTCTTGGGAAGGAGAGGGGCGATCGCTAGAAAATCAAGTTGTCAACGGAAGAGAGTGCCAACAGCATACACACTTCTAATATAAAAGGCAGAATCGGCTTTATTTTTCTGTACTCAAAGCTCTTGGGAAGGAGAGGGGCGATCGCAAAAAAAAACAAGTTGTCAACGGAAGGGAGTGCCAACAGCATACACATTTCTAATATAAAAGGCAGAATCGGTTTTATTTTCCTCTACTCAAAGCTCTTGGGAAGGAGAGGGGCGATCGCAAGAAAAACAAGTTTTCAACGGAAGGGAGTGCCAACAGCATACACATTTCTAATATAAAAGGCAGAATCGGTTTTATTTTCCTGTACTCAAAGCTCTTGGGAAAGAGAGGGGCGATCGCAAGAAAAACAAGTTGTCAACGGAAGGGAGTGCCAACAGCATACACATTTTTAATATAAAAGGCAGAATCGGTTTTATTTTCCTGTACTCAAAGCTCTTGGGAAGGAGAGGGGCGATCGCAAGAAAAACAAGTTGTCAACAGAAGGGAGTGCCAACAGCATACACATATGTAATATAAAAGGCAGAATCGGTTTTATTTTCCTGTACTCAAAGCTCTTGGGAAGGAGAGGGGCGATCGCAAGAAAAACAAGTTGTCAACGGAAGGGAGTGCCAGCAGCATACACATTTCTAATATAAAAGGCAGAATCGGTTTTATTTTCCTGTATTCAAAGCTCTTGGGAAAGAGAGGGGCGATCGCAAGAAAAACAAGTTGTCAACGGAAGGGAGTGCCAACAGCATACACATTTTTAATATAAAAGGCAGAATTGGTTTTATTTTCCTGTACTCAAAGCTCTTGGGAAGGGGAGGGGCGATCGCAGGAAAAACAAGTTGTCAACGGAAGAGAGTGCCAACAGCATACACATTTGTAATATAAAAGGCAGAATCGGTTTTATTTTCCTGTACTCAAAGCTCTTGGGAAGGAGAGGGGCGATCTCTAGAAAATCAAGTTGTCAACGGAAGAGAGTGCCAACAGCATACACACTTCTAATATAAAAGGCAGAATCGGCTTTATTTTTCTGTACTCAAAGCTCTTGGGAAGGAGAGGGGCGATCGCAAAAAAAAACAAGTTGTCAACGGAAGGGAGTGCCAACAGCATACACATTTCTAATATAAAAGGCAGAATCGGTTTTATTTTCCTCTACTCAAAGCTCTTGGGAAGGAGAGGGGCGATCGCAAGAAAAACAAGTTGTCAACGGAAGGGAGTACCAACAGCATACACATTTCTAATATAAAAGGCAGAATCGGTTTTATTTTCCTGTACTCAAAGCTTTTGGGAAGCAGAGGGGCGATTGCAAGAAAAACAAGTTGTCAACGGAAGGGAGTGCCGACAGTATACACATTTCTAATATAAAAGGAAGAATCGGTTTTATTTTCCTGTACTCAAAGCTCTTGGGAAGGAGAGGGGCGATCGCAAGAAAAACAAGTTGTCAACGGAAGGGAGTGCCAACAGCATACATATTTCTAATATAAAAGGCAGAATCGGTTTTATTTTCCTGAATTTAAAGCTCTTGGAAAGAGAGGGGCGATCACAAGAAAAAGAAGTTGTCTACGGGAGGGAGTGCCAACAGCATACACATTTCTAATATAAAAGGCAGAATCGGTTTTATTTTCCTGTACTCAAAGCTCTTGGGAAGGAGAGGGGCGATCGCAAGAAAAACAAGTTGTCAACGCTAGGGAGAGCCAACAGCATACACATTTCTAATATAAAAGGCAGAATCGGTTTTATTTTCCTGTACTCAAAGCTCTTGGGAAGGAGAGGGGCGATCGCAAGAAAAACAAGTTGTCAACGGGAGGGAGTGCCAGCAGCATACACATTTCTAATGTAAAAGGCAGAATCGGTTTTATTTTCCTGTACTCAAAGCTCTTGGGAATGAGAGGGGCGATCTCAAGAAAAACAAGTTTTCAACGGAAGGGAGTGCCAACATCATACACATTTCTAATATAAAAGGCAGAATCGGTTTTATTTTCCTGTACTCAAAGCTCTTGGGAAGGAGAGGGGCGATCGCAAGAAAAACAAGTTGTAAACGGGAGGGAGTGCCAACAGCATACACATTTCTAACCTAAAAGGCAGAATCGGTTTTACTTTCCTGTACTCAAAACTCTTGGGAAGGAGAGGGGCGATCGCAAGAAAAACAAGTTGTCAACGGAAGGGAGTGCCAACAGCATAAACATTTCTAATATAAAAGGCAGAATAGGTTTTATTTTCCTGAAATTAAAGCTCTTGGAGAGAGAGGGGCGATCAGAAGAAAAACAAGTTGTGTACGGGAGGGAGTGCCAACAGCATACACATTTCTAATATAAGAGGCAGAATCGGTTTTATTTTCCTGTTCTCAAAGCTCTTGGGAAGGAGAGGGACGATCGCAAGAAAAACAAGTTGTCAACGGAAGGGAGTGCCAACAGCATACACATTTCTAATATAAAAGGCAGAATCGGTTTTATTTTCCTGTATTCAAAGCTCTTGGGAAAGAGAGGGGCGATCGCAAGAAAAACAAGTTGTCAACGGAAGGGAGTGCCAACAGCATACACATTTCTAATATAAAAGGCAGAATCGGTTTTATTTTCCTCTACTCAAAGCTCTTGGGTAGGAGAGGGGCGATCGCAAGAAAAACAAGTTTTCAACGGGAGGGAGTGCCAACAGCATACACATTTCTAATATAAAAGGCAGAATCGGTTTTATTTTCCTGTACTCAAAGCTCTTGGGAAGGAGAGGGGCGATCGCAAGAAAAACAAGTTGTCAACGGAAGGGAGTGACAACAGCATACACATTTCTAATATAAAAGGCAGAATCGGTTTTATTTTCCTATACTCAAAGCTCTTGGGAAGGAGAGGGGCGATCTCAAGAAAAACAAGTTGTCAACGGAAGGGAGTGCCAACAGCATACACATTTCTAATATAAAAGGCAGAATCGGTTTTATTTTCCTCTACTCAAAGCTCTTGGGAAGGAGAGGGGCGATCGCAAGAAAAACAAGTTTTCAACGGGAGGGAGTGCCAACAGCATACACATTTCTAATATAAAAGGCAGAATCGGTTTTATTTTCCTGTACTCAAAGCTCTTGGGAAGGAGAGGGGCGATCGCAAGAAAAACAAGTTGTCAACGGAAGGGAGTACCAACAGCATACAAATTTCTAATATAAAAGGCAGAATCGGTTTTATTTTCCTGTACTCAAAGCTCTTGGGAAGCAGAGGGGCGATTGCAAGAAAAACAAGTTGTCAACGGAAGGGAGTGCCAACAGCATACACATTTCTAATATAAAAGGCAGAATCGGTTTTATTTTCTTATACTCAAAGCTCTTGGGAAGGAGAGGGGCCATCGCAAGAAAAACAAGTTGTCAACGGAAAGGAGTGCCAACAGCATACACATTTCTAATATAAAAGGCAGAATTGGTTTTATTTTCCTGTACTCAAAGCTCTTGGGAAAGAGAGGGGCGATCGCAAGAAAAACAAGTTGTCAACGGAAGGGAGTGCCAACAGCATACACATTTCTAATATAAAAGGCAGAATCGGTTTTATTTTCCTGTATTCAAAGCTCTTGGGAAAGAGAGGGGCGATCGCAAGAAAAACAAGTTGTCAACGGAAGGGAGTGCCAACAGCATACACATTTTTAATATAAAAGGCAGAATCGGTTTTATTTTCCTGTACTCAAAGCTCTTGGGAAGGAGAGGGGCGATCGCAAGAAAAACAAGTTGTCAACAGAAGGGAGTGCCAACAGCATACACATATGTAATATAAAAGGCAGAATCGGTTTTATTTTCCTGTACTCAAAGCTCTTGGGAAAGAGAGGGGCGATCGCAAGAAAAACAAGTTGTCAACGGAAGGGAGTGCCAACAGCATACACATTTTTAATATAAAAGGCAGAATTGGTTTTATTTTCCTGTACTCAAAGCTCTTGGGAAGGGGAGGGGCGATCGCAGGAAAAACAAGTTGTCAACGGAAGAGAGTGCCAACAGCATACACATTTGTAATATAAAAGGCAGAATCGGTTTTATTTTCCTGTACTCAAAGCTCTTGGGAAGGAGAGGGGCGATCGCAAGAAAAACAAGTTGTCAACGGGAGGGGGTGCCAACAGCATACACATTTCTAATATAAAAGGCAGAATCGGTTTTATTTTCCTGTACTCAAAGCTCTTGGGAAGGAGAGGGGCGATCGCTAGAAAATCAAGTTGTCAACGGAAGAGAGTGCCAACAGCATACACACTTCTAATATAAAAGGCAGAATCGGCTTTATTTTTCTGTACTCAAAGCTCTTGGGAAGGAGAGGGGCGATCGCAAAAAAAAACAAGTTGTCAACGGAAGGGAGTGCCAACAGCATACACATTTCTAATATAAAAGGCAGAATCGGTTTTATTTTCCTCTACTCAAAGCTCTTGGGAAGGAGAGGGGCGATCGCAAGAAAAACAAGTTGT
This sequence comes from Diaprepes abbreviatus, assembly GCA_034092305.1. NCBI lineage: Eukaryota > Metazoa > Arthropoda > Insecta > Coleoptera > Curculionidae > Diaprepes > Diaprepes abbreviatus. The sequence continues at coordinate 1,165,724 of JASJET010000265.1, read as the reverse complement.
CAACGGAAGGGAGTACCAACAGCATACACATTTCTAATATAAAAGGCAGAATCGGTTTTATTTTCCTGTACTCAAAGCTTTTGGGAAGCAGAGGGGCGATTGCAAGAAAAACAAGTTGTCAACGGAAGGGAGTGCCGACAGTATACACATTTCTAATATAAAAGGAAGAATCGGTTTTATTTTCCTGTACTCAAAGCTCTTGGGAAGGAGAGGGGCGATCGCAAGAAAAACAAGTTGTCAACGGAAGGGAGTGCCAACAGCATACATATTTCTAATATAAAAGGCAGAATCGGTTTTATTTTCCTGAATTTAAAGCTCTTGGAAAGAGAGGGGCGATCACAAGAAAAAGAAGTTGTCTACGGGAGGGAGTGCCAACAGCATACACATTTCTAATATAAAAGGCAGAATCGGTTTTATTTTCCTGTACTCAAAGCTCTTGGGAAGGAGAGGGGCGATCGCAAGAAAAACAAGTTGTCAACGCTAGGGAGAGCCAACAGCATACACATTTCTAATATAAAAGGCAGAATCGGTTTTATTTTCCTGTACTCAAAGCTCTTGGGAAGGAGAGGGGCGATCGCAAGAAAAACAAATTGTCAACGGAAGGGAGTGCCAACAGCATACACATTTCTAATATAAAAGGCAGAATCGGTTTTATTTTCCTGTACTCAAAGCTCTTGGGAAGGAGAGGGGCGATCGCAAGAAAAACAAGTTGTCAACGGGAGGGAGTGCCAGCAGCATACACATTTCTAATGTAAAAGGCAGAATCGGTTTTATTTTCCTGTACTCAATGCTCTTGGGAATGAGAGGGGCGATCTCAAGAAAAACAAGTTTTCAACGGAAGGGAGTGCCAACATCATACACATTTCTAATATAAAAGGCAGAATCGGTTTTATTTTCCTGTACTCAAAGCTCTTGGGAAGGAGAGGGGCGATCTCAAGAAAAACAAGTTGTCAACGGAAGGGAGTGCCAACAGCATACACATTTCTAATATAAAAGGCAGAATCGGTTTTATTTTCCTCTACTCAAAGCTCTTGGGAAGGAGAGGGGCGATCGCAAGAAAAACAAGTTTTCAACGGGAAGGAGTGCCAACAGCATACACATTTCTAATATAAAAGGCAGAATCGGTTTTATTTTCCTGTACTCAAAGCTCTTGGGAAGGAGAGGGGCGATCGCAAGAAAAACAAGTTGTCAACGGAAGGGAGTACCAACAGCATACAAATTTCTAATATAAAAGGCAGAATCGGTTTTATTTTCCTGTACTCAAAGCTCTTGGGAAGCAGAGGGGCGATTGCAAGAAAAACAAGTTGTCAACGGAAGGGAGTGCCAACAGCATACACATTTCTAATATAAAAGGCAGAATCGGTTTTATTTTCTTATACTCAAAGCTCTTGGGAAGGAGAGGGGCCATCGCAAGAAAAACAAGTTGTCAACGGAAAGGAGTGCCAACAGCATACACATTTCTAATATAAAAGGCAGAATTGTTTTTATTTTCCTGTACTCAAAGCTCTTGGGAAAGAGAGGGACGATCGCAAGAAAAACAAGTTGTCAACGGAAGGGAGTGCCAACAGCATACACATTTCTAATATAAAAGGCAGAATCGGTTTTAATTTCCTGGATTCAAAGCTCTTGGGAAAGAGAGGGGCGATCGCAAGAAAAACAAGTTGTCAACGGAAGGGAGTGCCAACAGCATACACATTTTTAATATAAAAGGCAGAATCGGTTTTATTTTCCTGTACTCAAAGCTTTTGGGAAGGAGAGGGGCGATCGCAAGAAAAACAAGTTGTCAACAGAAGGGAGTGCCAACAGCATACACATATGTAATATAAAAGGCAGAATCGGTTTTATTTTCCTGTACTCAAAGCTCTTGGGAAGGAGAGGGGCGATCGCAAGAAAAACAAGTTGTCAACGGAAGGGAGTGCCAACAACATACACATTTTTAATATAAAAAGCAGAATTGGTTTTATTTTCCTGTACTCAAAGCTCTTGGGAAGGAGAGGGGCGATCGCAAGAAAAACAAGTTGTCAACGGAAGGGAGTGCCAGCAGCATACACATTTCTAATATAAAAGGCAGAATCGGTTTTATTTTCCTGTATTCAAAGCTCTTGGGAAAGAGAGGGGCGATCGCAAGAAAAACAAGTTGTCAACGGAAGGGAGTGCCAACAGCATACACATTTTTAATATAAAAGGCAGAATTGGTTTTATTTTCCTGTACTCAAAGCTCTTGGGAAGGGGAGGGGCGATCGCAGGAAAAACAAGTTGTCAACGGAAGAGAGTGCCAACAGCATACACATTTGTAATATAAAAGGCAGAATCGGTTTTATTTTCCTGTACTCAAAGCTCTTGGGAAGGAGAGGGGCGATCGCAAGAAAAACAAGTTGTCAACGGGAGGGGGTGCCAACAGCATACACATTTCTAATATAAAAGGCAGAATCGGTTTTATTTTCCTGTACTCAAAGCTCTTGGGAAGGAGAGGGGCGATCGCTAGAAAATCAAGTTGTCAACGGAAGAGAGTGCCAACAGCATACACACTTCTAATATAAAAGGCAGAATCGGCTTTATTTTTCTGTACTCAAAGCTCTTGGGAAGGAGAGGGGCGATCGCAAAAAAAACAAGTTGTCAACGGAAGGGAGTGCCAACAGCATACACATTTCTAATATAAAAGGCAGAATCGGTTTTATTTTCCTCTACTCAAAGCTCTTGGGAAGGAGAGGGGCGATCGCAAGAAAAACAAGTTTTCAACGGAAGGGAGTGCCAACAGCATACACATTTCTAATATAAAAGGCAGAATCGGTTTTATTTTCCTGTACTCAAAGCTCTTGGGAAAGAGAGGGGCGATCGCAAGAAAAACAAGTTGTCAACGGAAGGGAGTGCCAACAGCATACACATTTTTAATATAAAAGGCAGAATCGGTTTTATTTTCCTGTACTCAAAGCTCTTGGGAAGGAGAGGGGCGATCGCAAGAAAAACAAGTTGTCAACAGAAGGGAGTGCCAACAGCATACACATATGTAATATAAAAGGCAGAATCGGTTTTATTTTCCTGTACTCAAAGCTCTTGGGAAGGAGAGGGGCGATCGCAAGAAAAACAAGTTGTCAACGGAAGGGAGTGCCAGCAGCATACACATTTCTAATATAAAAGGCAGAATCGGTTTTATTTTCCTGTATTCAAAGCTCTTGGGAAAGAGAGGGGCGATCGCAAGAAAAACAAGTTGTCAACGGAAGGGAGTGCCAACAGCATACACATTTTTAATATAAAAGGCAGAATTGGTTTTATTTTCCTGTACTCAAATCTCTTGGGAAGGGGAGGGGCGATCGCAGGAAAAACAAGTTGTCAACGGAAGAGAGTGCCAACAGCATACAAATTTGTAATATAAAAGGCAGAATCGGTTTTATTTTCCTGTACTCAAAGCTCTTGGGAAGGAGAGGGGCGATCGCAAGAAAAACAAGTTGTCAACGGGAGGGGGTGCCAACAGCATACACATTTCTAATATAAAAGGCAGAATCGGTTTTATTTTCCTGTACTCAAAGCTCTTGGGAAGGAGAGGGGCGATCGCTAGAAAATCAAGTTGTCAACGGAAGAGAGTGCCAACAGCATACACACTTCTAATATAAAAGGCAGAATCGGCTTTATTTTTCTGTACTCAAAGCTCTTGGGAAGGAGAGGGGCGATCGCAAAAAAAAACAAGTTGTCAACGGAAGGGAGTGCCAACAGCATACACATTTCTAATATAAAAGGCAGAATCGGTTTTATTTTCCTCTACTCAAAGCTCTTGGGAAGGAGAGGGGCGATCGCAAGAAAAACAAGTTGTCAACGGAAAGGAGTACCAACAGCATACACATTTCTAATATAAAAGGCAGAATCGGTTTTATTTTCCTGTACTCAAAGCTTTTGGGAAGCAGAGGGGCGATTGCAAGAAAAACAAGTTGTCAACGGAAGGGAGTGCCGACAGTATACACATTTCTAATATAAAAGGAAGAATCGGTTTTATTTTCCTGTACTCAAAGCTCTTGGGAAGGAGAGGGGCGATCGCAAGAAAAACAAGTTGTCAACGGAAGGGAGTGCCAACAGCATACATATTTCTAATATAAAAGGCAGAATCGGTTTTATTTTCCTGAATTTAAAGCTCTTGGAAAGAGAGGGGCGATCACAAGAAAAAGAAGTTGTCTACGGGAGGGAGTGCCAACAGCATACACATTTCTAATATAAAAGGCAGAATCGGTTTTATTTTCCTGTACTCAAAGCTCTTGGGAAGGAGAGGGGCGATCGCAAGAAAAACAAGTTGTCAACGCTAGGGAGAGCCAACAGCATACACATTTCTAATATAAAAGGCAGAATCGGTTTTATTTTCCTGTACTCAAAGCTCTTGGGAAGGAGAGGGGCGATCGCAAGAAAAACAAGTTGTCAACGGAAGGGAGTGCCAACAGCATACACATTTCTAATATAAAAGGCAGAATCGGTTTTATTTTCCTGTACTCAAAGCTCTTGGGAAGGAGAGGGGCGATCGCAAGAAAAACAAGTTGTCAACGGGAGGGAGTGCCAGCAGCATACACATTTCTAATGTAAAAGGCAGAATCGGTTTTATTTTCCTATACTCAAAGCTCTTGGGAATGAGAGGGGCGATCTCAAGAAAAACAAGTTTTCAACGGAAGGGAGTGCCAACATCATACACATTTCTAATATAAAAGGCAGAATCGGTTTTATTTTCCTGTACTCAAAGCTCTTGGGAAGGAGAGGGGCGATCGCAAGAAAAACAAGTTGTAAACGGGAGGGAGTGCCAACAGCATACACATTTCTAACCTAAAAGGCAGAATCGGTTTTACTTTCCTATACTCAAAACTCTTGGGAAGGAGAGGGGCGATCGCAAGAAAAACAAGTTGTCAACGGAAGGGAGTGCCAACAGCATAAACATTTCTAATATAAAAGGCAGAATAGGTTTTATTTTCCTGAAATTAAAGCTCTTGGAAAGAGAGGGGCGATCAGAAGAAAAACAAGTTGTGTACGGGAGGGAGTGCCAACAGCATACACATTTCTAATATAAGAGGCAGAATCGGTTTTATTTTCCTGTTCTCAAAGCTCTTGGGAAGGAGAGGGACGATTGCAAGAAAAACAAGTTGTCAACGGAAGGGAGTGCCAACAGCATACACATTTCTAATATAAAAGGCAGAATCGGTTTTATTTTCCTGTATTCAAAGCTCTTGGGAAAGAGAGGGGCGATCGCAAGAAAAACAAGTTGTCAACGGAAGGGAGTGCCAACAGCATACACATTTCTAATATAAAAGGCAGAATCGGTTTTATTTTCCTCTACTCAAAGCTCTTGGGTAGGAGAGGGGCGATCGCAAGAAAAACAAGTTTTCAACGGGAGGGAGTGCCAACAGCATACACATTTCTAATATAAAAGGCAGAATCGGTTTTATTTTTCTGTACTCAAAGCTCTTGGGAAGGAGAGGGGCGATCGCAAGAAAAACAAGTTGTCAACGGAAGGGAGTGACAACAGCATACACATTTCTAATATAAAAGGCAGAATCGGTTTTATTTTCCTATACTCAAAGCTCTTGGGAAGGAGAGGGGCGATCTCAAGAAAAACAAGTTGTCAACGGAAGGGAGTGCCAACAGCATACACATTTCTAATATAAAAGGCAGAATCGGTTTTATTTTCCTCTACTCAAAGCTCTTGGGAAGGAGAGGGGCGATCGCAAGAAAAACAAGTTTTCAACGGGAGGGAGTGCCAACAGCATACACATTTCTAATATAAAAGGCAGAATCGGTTTTATTTTCCTGTACTCAAAGCTCTTGGGAAGGAGAGGGGCGATCGCAAGAAAAACAAGTTGTCAACGGAAGGGAGTACCAACAGCATACAAATTTCTAATATAAAAGGCAGAATCGGTTTTATTTTCCTGTACTCAAAGCTCTTGTGAAGCAGAGGGGCGATTGCAAGAAAAACAAGTTGTCAACGGAAGGGAGTGCCAACAGCATACACATTTCTAATATAAAAGGCAGAATCGGTTTTATTTTCTTATACTCAAAGCTCTTGGGAAGGAGAGGGGCCATCGCAAGAAAAACAAGTTGTCAACGGAAAGGAGTGCCAACAGCATACACATTTCTAATATAAAAGGCAGAATTGGTTTTATTTTCCTGTACTCAAAGCTCTTGGGAAAGAGAGGGGCGATCGCAAGAAAAACAAGTTGTCAACGGAAGGGAGTGCCAACAGCATACACATTTCTAATATAAAAGGCAGAATCGGTTTTATTTTCCTGTATTCAAAGCTCTTGGGAAAGAGAGGGGCGATCGCAAGAAAAACAAGTTGTCAACGGAAGGGAGTGCCAACAGCATACACATTTTTAATATAAAAGGCAGAATCGGTTTTATTTTCCTGTACTCAAAGCTCTTGGGAAGGAGAGGGGCGATCGCAAGAAAAACAAGTTGTCAACAGAAGGGAGTGCCAACAGCATACACATATGTAATATAAAAGGCAGAATCGGTTTTATTTTCCTGTACTCAAAGCTCTTGGGAAAGAGAGGGGCGATCGCAAGAAAAACAAGTTGTCAACGGAAGGGAGTGCCAACAGCATACACATTTTTAATATAAAAGGCAGAATTGGTTTTATTTTCCTGTACTCAAAGCTCTTGGGAAGGGGAGGGGCGATCGCAGGAAAAACAAGTTTTCAACGGAAGAGAGTGCCAACAGCATACACATTTGTAATATAAAAGGCAGAATCGGTTTTATTTTCCTGTACTCAAAGCTCTTGGGAAGGAGAGGGGCGATCGCAAGAAAAACAAGTTGTCAACGGGAGGGGGTGCCAACAGCATACACATTTCTAATATAAAAGGCAGAATCGGTTTTATTTTCCTGTACTCAAAGCTCTTGGGAAGGAGAGGGGCGATCGCTAGAAAATCAAGTTGTCAACGGAAGAGAGTGCCAACAGCATACACACTTCTAATATAAAAGGCAGAATCGGCTTTATTTTTCTGTACTCAAAGCTCTTGGGAAGGAGAGGGGCGATCGCAAAAAAAAACAAGTTGTCAACGGAAGGGAGTGCCAACAGCATACACATTTCTAATATAAAAGGCAGAATCGGTTTTATTTTCCTCTACTCAAAGCTCTTGGGAAGGAGAGGGGCGATCGCAAGAAAAACAAGTTGTCAACGGAAGGGAGTACCAACAGCATACACATTTCTAATATAAAAGGCAGAATCGGTTTTATTTTCCTGTACTCAAAGCTTTTGGGAAGCAGAGGGGCGATTGCAAGAAAAACAAGTTGTCAACGGAAGGGAGTGCCGACAGTATACACATTTCTAATATAAAAGGAAGAATCGGTTTTATTTTCCTGTACTCAAAGCTCTTGGGAAGGAGAGGGGCGATCGCAAGAAAAACAAGTTGTCAACGGAAGGGAGTGCCAACAGCATACATATTTCTAATATAAAAGGCAGAATCGGTTTTATTTTCCTGAATTTAAAGCTCTTGGAAAGAGAGGGGCGATCACAAGAAAAAGAAGTTGTCTACGGGAGGGAGTGCCAACAGCATACACATTTCTAATATAAAAGGCAGAATCGGTTTTATTTTCCTGTACTCAAAGCTCTTGGGAAGGAGAGGGGCGATCGCAAGAAAAACAAGTTGTCAACGCTAGGGAGAGCCAACAGCATACACATTTCTAATATAAAAGGCAGAATCGGTTTTATTTTCCTGTACTCAAAGCTCTTGGGAAGGAGAGGGGCGATCGCAAGAAAAACAAGTTGTCAACGGAAGGGAGTGCCAACAGCATACACATTTCTAATATAAAAGGCAGAATCGGTTTTATTTTCCTGTACTCAAAGCTCTTGGGAAGGAGAGGGGCGATCGCAAGAAAAACAAGTTGTCAACGGGAGGGAGTGCCAACATCATACACATTTCTAATATAAAAGGCAGAATCGGTTTTATTTTCCTGTACTCAAAGCTCTTGGGAAGGAGAGGGGCGATCGCAAGAAAAACAAGTTGTAAACGGGAGGGAGTGCCAACAGCATACACATTTCTAACCTAAAAGGCAGAATCGGTTTTACTTTCCTGTACTCAAAACTCTTGGGAAGGAGAGGGGCGATCGCAAGAAAAACAAGTTGTCAACGGAAGGGAGTGCCAACAGCATACACATTTCTAATGTAAAAGGCAGAATCGGTTTTATTTTCCTGTACTCAAAGCTCTTGGGAATGAGAGGGGCGATCTCAAGAAAAACAAGTTTTCAACGGAAGGGAGTGCCAACATCATACACATTTCTAATATAAAAGGCAGAATCGGTTTTATTTTCCTGTACTCAAAGCTCTTGGGAAGGAGAGGGGCGATCGCAAGAAAAACAAGTTGTAAACGGGAGGGAGTGCCAACAGCATACACATTTCTAACCTAAAAGGCAGAATCGGTTTTACTTTCCTGTACTCAAAACTCTTGGGAAGGAGAGGGGCGATCGCAAGAAAAACAAGTTGTCAACGGAAGGGAGTGCCAACAGCATAAACATTTCTAATATAAAAGGCAGAATAGGTTTTATTTTCCTGAAATTAAAGCTCTTGGAAAGAGAGGGGCGATCAGAAGAAAAACAAGTTGTGTACGGGAGGGAGTGCCAACAGCATACACATTTCTAATATAAGAGGCAGAATCGGTTTTATTTTCCTGTTCTCAAAGCTCTTGGGAAGGAGAGGGGCGATCGCAAGAAAAACAAGTTGTCAACGCAAGGGAGTGCCAACAGCATACACCTTTCTAATATAAAAGGCAGAATCGGTTTTATTTTCCTGTGCTCAAAGCTCTTGGGAAAGAGAGGGGTGATCACAAGAAAAACAAGTTGTCAACGGGAGGGGTGCCAACAGCATACCCATTTCTAACATAAAAGGCAGAATCGGCTTTATTTTTCTGTACTCAAAGCTCTTGGGAAGGAGAGGGGCGATCTCAAGAAAAACAAGTTGTCAACGGAAGGGAGTGCCAATAGCATACACATTTCTAATATAAAAGGCAGAATCGGTTTTATTTTCCTCTACTCAAAGCTCTTGGGAAGGAGAGGGGCGATCGCAAGAAAAACAAGTTTTCAACGGGAGGGAGTGCCAACAGCATACACATTTCTAATATAAAAGGCAGAATCGGTTTTATTTTCCTGTACTCAAAGCTCTTGGGAAGGAGAGGGGCGATCGCAAGAAAAACAAATTATCAACGGAAGGGAGTGCCAACAGCATACACATTTCTAATATAAAAGGCAGAATCGGTTTTATTTTCCTATACTCAAAGCTCTTGGGAAGGAGAGGGGCGATCGCAAGAAAAACAAGTTGTCAACGGAGGGGAGTGCCAACAGCATACACATTTCTAATATAAAAGGCAGAATCGGTTTTATTTTCCTCTACTCAAAGCTCTTGGGAAGGAGAGGGGCGATCGCAAGAAAAACAAGTTTTCAACGGGAGGGAGTGCCAACAGCATACACATTTCTAATATAAAAGGCAGAATCGGTTTTATTTTCCTGTACTCAAAGCTCTTGGGAAGGAGAGGGGCGATCGCAAGAAAAATAAGTTGTCAACGGAAGGGAGTACCAACAGCATACACATTTCTAATATAAAAGGCAGAATCGGTTTTATTTTCCTGTACTCAAAGCTCTTGGGAAGCAGAGGGGCGATTGCAAGAAAAACAAGTTGTCAACGGAAGGGAATGCCAACAGCATACACATTTCTAATATAAAGGGAAGAATCGGTTTTATTTTCCTGTACTCAAAGCTCTTGGGAAGGAGAGGGACGATCGCAAGAAAAACAAGTTGTCAACGGAAGGGAGTGCCAACAGCATACACATTTCTAATATAAAAGGCAGAATCGGTTTTATTTTCTTATACTCAAAGCTCTTGGGAAGGAGAGGGGCGATCGCAAGAAAAACAAGTTTTCAACGGGAGGGAGTGCCAACAGCATACACATTTCTAATATAAAAGGCAGAATCGGTTTTATTTTCCTGTACTCAAAGCTCTTGGGAAGCAGAGGGGCAATTGCAAGAAAAACAAGTTGTCAACGGAAGGGAGTGCCAACAGCATACACATTTCTAATATAAAGGGAAGAATCGGTTTTATTTTCCTGTACTCAAAGCTCTTGGGAAGGAGAGGGGCGATCGCAAGAAAAACAAGTTGTCAACGGAAGGGAGTGCCAACAGCATACACATTTCTAATATAAAAGGCAGAATCGGTTTTATTTTCTTATACTCAAAGCTCTTGGGAAGGAGAGGGGCCATCGCAAGAAAAACAATTTGTCAATGGAAGGAAGTGCCAACAGCATACACATTTCTAATATAAAAGGCAGAATCGGTTCTATTTTCCTGAACTCAAAGCTCTTGGGAAGGAGAGGAGCGATCGCAAGAAAAACAAGTTGTCAACGGAAGGGAGTGCCAACAGCATACACATTTCTATTATAAAGGGCAGAATCGGTTTTATTTTCATGTACTCAAAGCTCTTGGGAAGGAGAGGGGCGATCGCAAGAAAAACAAGTTTTCAACGGGAGGGAGTGCCAACAGCCTTCACATTTCTAATATAAAAGGCAGAATCGGATTTATTTTCCTGTACTCAAAGCTCTTGGGAAGGAGAGGGGCGATCGCAAGAAAAACAAGTTGTCAACGGAAGGGAGTGCCAACAGCATACACATTTCTAATATAAAAGGCAGAATCGGTTTTATTTTCCTGTATTCAAAGCTCTTGGGAAAGAGAGGGGCGATCGCAAGAAAAACAAGTTGTCAACGGAAGGGAGTGCCAACAGCATACACATTTTTAATATAAAAGGCAGAATCGGTTTTATTTTCCTGTACTCAAAGCTCTTGGGAAGGAGAGGGGCGATCGCAAGAAAAACAAGTTGTCAACGGAAGGGAGTGCCAACAGCATACACATATGTAATATAAAAGGCAGAATCGGTTTTATTTTCCTGTTCTCAAAGCTCTTGGGAAGGAGAGGGGCGATCGCAAGAAAAACAAGTTGTCAACGGAAGGGAGTGCCAACAGCATACACATTTTTAATATAAAAGGCAGAATTGGTTTTATTTTCCTGTACTCAAAGCTCTTGGGAAGGAGAGGGGCGATCGCAAGAAAAACAAGTTGTCAACGGAAGGGAGTGCCAACAGCATACACATTTCTAATATAAAAGGCAGAATCGGTTTTATTTTCCTGTACTCAAAGCTCTTGGGAAAGAGAGGGGCGATCGCAGGAAAAACAAGTTGTCAACGGAAAGGAGTGCCAACAGCATACACATTTCTAATATAAAAGGCAGAATCGGTTTTATTTTCCTGTACTCAAAGCTCTTGGGAAGGAGAGGGGCGATCGCAAGAAAAACAAGTTGTCAACGGAAGGGAGTACCAACAGCATACACATTTCTAATATAAAAGGCAGAATCGGTTTTATTTTCCTGTACTCAAAGCTTTTGGGAAGCAGAGGGGCGATTGCAAGAAAAACAAGTTGTCAACGGAAGGGAGTGCCGACAGTATACAGATTTCTAATATAAAAGGAAGAATCGGTTTTATTTTCCTGTACTCAAAGCTCTTGGGAAGGAGAGGGGCGATCGCAAGAAAAACAAGTTGTCAACGGAAGGGAGTGCCAACAGCATACATATTTCTAATATAAAAGGCAGAATCGGTTTTATTTTCCTGAATTTAAAGCTCTTGGAAAGAGAGGGGCGATCACAAGAAAAAGAAGTTTTCTACGGGAGGGAGTGCCAACAGCATACACATTTCTAATATAAAAGGCAGAATCGGTTTTATTTTCCTGTACTCAAAGCTCTTGGGAAGGAGAGGGGCGATCGCAAGAAAAACAAGTTGTCAACGCTAGGGAGAGCCAACATCATACACATTTCTAATATAAAAGGCAGAATCGGTTTTATTTTCCTGTACTCAAAGCTCTTGGGAAGGAGAGGGGCGATCGCAAGGAAAACAAGTTGTCAACGGAAGGGAGTGCCAACAGCATACACATTTCTAATATAAAAGGCAGAATCGGTTTTATTTTCCTGTACTCAAAGCTCTTGGGAAGGAGAGGGGCGATCGCAAGAAAAACAAGTTGTCAACGGGAGGGAGTGCCAGCAGCATACACATTTCTAATGTAAAAGGCAGAATCGGTTTTATTTTCCTGTACTCAAAGCTCTTGGGAATGAGAGGGGCGATCTCAAGAAAAACAAGTTTTCAACGGAAGGGAGTGCCAACATCATACACATTTCTAATATAAAAGGCAGAATCGGTTTTATTTTCCTGTACTCAAAGCTCTTGGGAAGGAGAGGGGCGATCGCAAGAAAAACAAGTTGTAAACGGGAGGGAGTGCCAACAGCATACACATTTCTAACATAAAAGGCAGAATCGGTTTTATTTTCCTGTACTCAAAACTCTTGGGAAGGAGAGGGGCGATCGCAAGAAAAACAAGTTGTCAACGGGAGTTAGTGCCAACAGCATAAACATTTCTAATATAAAAGGCGGAATCGGTTTTATTTTCCTGAAATTAAAGCTCTTGGAAAGAGAGGGGCGATCAGAAGAAAAACAAGTTGTGTACGGGAGGGAGTGCCAACAGCATACACATTTCTAATATAAGAGGCAGAATCGGTTTTATTTTCCTGTTCTCAAAGCTCTTGGGAAGGAGAGAGGCGATCGCAAGGAAAACAAGCTGTCAACGCAAGGGAGTGCCAACAGCATACACATTTCTAATATAAAAGGCAGAATCGGTTTTATTTTCCTGTACTCAAAGCTCTTGGGAAAGAGAGGGGCGATCACAAGAAAAACAAGTTGTCAACGGGAGGGGTGCCAACAGCATACCCATTTCTAACATAAAAGGCAGAATCGGCTTTATTTTTCTGTACTCAAAGCTCTTGGGAAGGAGAGGGGCGATCTCAAGAAAAACAAGTTGTCAACGGAAGGGAGTGCCAATAGCATACACATTTCTAATATAAAAGGCAGAATCGGTTTTATTTTCCTCTACTCAAAGCTCTTGGGAAGGAGAGGGGCGATCGCAAGAAAAACAAGTTTTCAACGGGAGGGAGTGCCAACAGCATACACATTTCTAATATAAAAGGCAGAATCGGTTTTATTTTCCTGTACTCAAAGCTCTTGGGAAGGAGAGGGGCGATCGCAAGAAAAACAAATTATCAACGGAAGGGAGTGCCAACAGCATACACATTTCTAATATAAAAGGCAGAATCGGTTTTATTTTCCTATACTCAAAGCTCTTGGGAAGGAGAGGGGCGATCGCAAGAAAAACAAGTTGTCAACGGAGGGGAGTGCCAACAGCATACACATTTCTAATATAAAAGGCAGAATCGGTTTTATTTTCCTCTACTCAAAGCTCTTGGGAAGGAGAGGGGCGATCGCAAGAAAAACAAGTTTTCAACGGGAGGGAGTGCCAACAGCATACACATTTCTAATATAAAAGGCAGAATCGGTTTTATTTTCCTGTATTCAAAGCTCTTGGGAAAGAGAGGGGCGATCGCAAGAAAAACAAGTTGTCAACGGAAGGGAGTGCCAACAGCATACACATTTTTAATATAAAAGGCAGAATCGGTTTTATTTTCCTGTACTCAAAGCTCTTGGGAAGGAGAGGGGCGATCGCAAGAAAAACAAGTTGTCAACGGAAGGGAGTGCCAACAGCATACACATATGTAATATAAAAGGCAGAATCGGTTTTATTTTCCTGTTCTCAAAGCTCTTGGGAAGGAGAGGGGCGATCGCAAGAAAAACAAGTTGTCAACGGAAGGGAGTGCCAACAGCATACACATTTTTAATATAAAAGGCAGAATTGGTTTTATTTTCCTGTACTCAAAGCTCTTGGGAAGGAGAGGGGCGATCGCAAGAAAAACAAGTTGTCAACGGAAGGGAGTGCCAACAGCATACACATTTCTAATATAAAAGGCAGAATCGGTTTTATTTTCCTGTACTCAAAGCTCTTGGGAAAGAGAGGGGCGATCGCAGGAAAAACAAGTTGTCAACGGAAAGGAGTGCCAACAGCATACACATTTCTAATATAAAAGGCAGAATCGGTTTTATTTTCCTGTACTCAAAGCTCTTGGGAAGGAGAGGGGCGATCGCAAGAAAAACAAGTTGTCAACGGAAGGGAGTACCAACAGCATACACATTTCTAATATAAAAGGCAGAATCGGTTTTATTTTCCTGTACTCAAAGCTTTTGGGAAGCAGAGGGGCGATTGCAAGAAAAACAAGTTGTCAACGGAAGGGAGTGCCGACAGTATACAGATTTCTAATATAAAAGGAAGAATCGGTTTTATTTTCCTGTACTCAAAGCTCTTGGGAAGGAGAGGGGCGATCGCAAGAAAAACAAGTTGTCAACGGAAGGGAGTGCCAACAGCATACATATTTCTAATATAAAAGGCAGAATCGGTTTTATTTTCCTGAATTTAAAGCTCTTGGAAAGAGAGGGGCGATCACAAGAAAAAGAAGTTTTCTACGGGAGGGAGTGCCAACAGCATACACATTTCTAATATAAAAGGCAGAATCGGTTTTATTTTCCTGTACTCAAAGCTCTTGGGAAGGAGAGGGGCGATCGCAAGAAAAACAAGTTGTCAACGCTAGGGAGAGCCAACATCATACACATTTCTAATATAAAAGGCAGAATCGGTTTTATTTTCCTGTACTCAAAGCTCTTGGGAAGGAGAGGGGCGATCGCAAGGAAAACAAGTTGTCAACGGAAGGGAGTGCCAACAGCATACACATTTCTAATATAAAAGGCAGAATCGGTTTTATTTTCCTGTACTCAAAGCTCTTGGGAAGGAGAGGGGCGATCGCAAGAAAAACAAGTTGTCAACGGGAGGGAGTGCCAGCAGCATACACATTTCTAATGTAAAAGGCAGAATCGGTTTTATTTTCCTGTACTCAAAGCTCTTGGGAATGAGAGGGGCGATCTCAAGAAAAACAAGTTTTCAACGGAAGGGAGTGCCAACATCATACACATTTCTAATATAAAAGGCAGAATCGGTTTTATTTTCCTGTACTCAAAGCTCTTGGGAAGGAGAGGGGCGATCGCAAGAAAAACAAGTTGTAAACGGGAGGGAGTGCCAACAGCATACACATTTCTAACATAAAAGGCAGAATCGGTTTTATTTTCCTGTACTCAAAACTCTTGGGAAGGAGAGGGGCGATCGCAAGAAAAACAAGTTGTCAACGGGAGTTAGTGCCAACAGCATAAACATTTCTAATATAAAAGGCGGAATCGGTTTTATTTTCCTGAAATTAAAGCTCTTGGAAAGAGAGGGGCGATCAGAAGAAAAACAAGTTGTGTACGGGAGGGAGTGCCAACAGCATACACATTTCTAATATAAGAGGCAGAATCGGTTTTATTTTCCTGTTCTCAAAGCTCTTGGGAAGGAGAGAGGCGATCGCAAGGAAAACAAGCTGTCAACGCAAGGGAGTGCCAACAGCATACACATTTCTAATATAAAAGGCAGAATCGGTTTTATTTTCCTGTACTCAAAGCTCTTGGGAAAGAGAGGGGCGATCACAAGAAAAACAAGTTGTCAACGGGAGGGGTGCCAACAGCATACCCATTTCTAACATAAAAGGCAGAATCGGCTTTATTTTTCTGTACTCAAAGCTCTTGGGAAGGAGAGGGGCGATCTCAAGAAAAACAAGTTGTCAACGGAAGGGAGTGCCAATAGCATACACATTTCTAATATAAAAGGCAGAATCGGTTTTATTTTCCTCTACTCAAAGCTCTTGGGAAGGAGAGGGGCGATCGCAAGAAAAACAAGTTTTCAACGGGAGGGAGTGCCAACAGCATACACATTTCTAATATAAAAGGCAGAATCGGTTTTATTTTCCTGTACTCAAAGCTCTTGGGAAGGAGAGGGGCGATCGCAAGAAAAACAAATTATCAACGGAAGGGAGTGCCAACAGCATACACATTTCTAATATAAAAGGCAGAATCGGTTTTATTTTCCTATACTCAAAGCTCTTGGGAAGGAGAGGGGCGATCGCAAGAAAAACAAGTTGTCAACGGAGGGGAGTGCCAACAGCATACACATTTCTAATATAAAAGGCAGAATCGGTTTTATTTTCCTCTACTCAAAGCTCTTGGGAAGGAGAGGGGCGATCGCAAGAAAAACAAGTTTTCAACGGGAGGGAGTGCCAACAGCATACACATTTCTAATATAAAAGGCAGAATCGGTTTTATTTTCCTGTACTCAAATCTCTTGGGAAGGAGAGGGGCGATCGCAAGAAAAATAAGTTGTCAACGGAAGGGAGTACCAACAGCATACACATTTCTAATATAAAAGGCAGAATCGGTTTTATTTTCCTGTACTCAAAGCTCTTGGGAAGCAGAGGGGCGATTGCAAGAAAAACTAGTTGTCAACGGAAGGGAGTGCCAACAGCATACACATTTCTAATATAAAGGGAAGAATCGGTTTTATTTTCTTATACTCAAAGCTCTTGGGAAGGAGAGGGGCGATCGCAAGAAAAACAAGTTGTCAACGGAAGGGAGTGCCAACAGCATAAACATTTCTAATATAAAAGGCAGAATCGGTTTTATTTTCTTATACTCAAAGCTCTTGGGAAGGAGAGGGGCGATCGCAAGAAAAACAAGTTTTCAACGGGAGGGAGTGCCAACAGCATACACATTTCTAATATAAAAGGCAGAATCGGTTTTATTTTCCTGTACTCAAAGCTCTTGGGAAGCAGAGGGGCGATTGCAAGAAAAACAAGTTGTCAACGGAAGGGAGTGCCAACAGCATACACATTTCTAATATAAAGGGAAGAATCGGTTTTATTTTCCTGTACTCAAAGCTCTTGGGAAGGAGAGGGGCGATCGCAAGAAAAACAAGTTGTCAACGGAAGGGAGTGCCAACAGCATACACATTTCTAATATAAAAGGCAGAATCGGTTTTATTTTCCTGTACTCAAAGCTCTTGGGAAGCAGAGGGGCGATTGCAAGAAAAACAAGTTGTCAACGGAAGGGAGTACCAACAGCATACACATTTCTAATATAAAAGGCAGAATCGGTTTTATTTTCCTGTACTCAAAGCTCTTGGGAAGGAGAGGGGCGATCGCAAGAAAAACAAGTTGTCAACGGAAGGGAGTGCCAACAGCATACACATTTCTAATATAAAAGGCAGAATCGGTTTTATTTTCTTATACACAAAGCTCTTGGGAAGGAGAGGGGCGATCGCAAGAAAAACAAGTTTTCAACGGGAGGGAGTGCCAACAGCATACACATTTCTAATATAAAAGGCAGAATCGGTTTTATTTTCCTGTACTCAAAGCTCTTGGGAAGCAGAGGGGCGATTGCAAGAAAAACAAGTTGTCAACGGAAGGGAGTGCCAACAGCATACACATTTCTAATATAAAGGGAAGAATCGGTTTTATTTTCCTGTACTCAAAGCTCTTGGGAAGGAGAGGGGAGATCGCAAGAAAAACAAGTTTTCAACGGGAGGGAGTGCCAACAGCCTACACATTTCTAATATAAAAGGCAGAATCGGATTTATTTTCCTGTACTCAAAGCTCTTGGGAAGGAGAGGGGCCATCGCAAGAAAAACAAGTTGTCAACGGAAGGGAGTGCCAACAGCATACACATTTCTATTATAAAGGGCAGAATCGGTTTTATTTTCCTGTACTCAAAGCTCTTGGGAAAGAGAGGGGCGATCGCAGGAAAAACAAGTTGTCAACGGAAAGGAGTGCCAACAGCATACACTTTTTAATATAAAAGGCAGAATCGGTTTTATTTTCCTGTACTCAAAACTCTTGGGAAGGAGAGGGGCGATCTCAAGAAAAACAAGTTGTCAACGGAAGGGAGTGCCAACAGCATACACATTTCTAATATAAAAGGCAGAATCGGTTTTATTTTCCTGTACTCAAAGCTCTTGGGAAGGAGAGGGGCGATCGCAAGAAAAACAAGTTGTCAACGGGAGGGAGTGCCAGCAGCATACACATTTCTAATGTAAAAGGCAGAATCGGTTTTATTTTTCTGTACTCAAAGCTCTTGGGAAGGGGAGGGGCGATCGCAGGAAAAACAAGTTGTCAACGGAAGAGAGTGCCAACAGCATACACATTTGTAATATAAAAGGCAGAATCGGTTTTATTTTCCTGTACTCAAAGCTCTTGGGAAGGAGAGGGGCGATCGCAAGAAAAACAAGTTGTCAACGGGAGGGGGTGCCAACAGCATACACATTTCTAATATAAAAGGCCGAATCGGTTTTATTTTCCTGTACTCAAAGCTCTTGGGAAGGAGAGGGGCGATCGCTAGAAAATCAAGTTGTCAACGGAAGGGAGTGCCAACAGCATACACACTTCTAATATAAAAGACAGAATCGGCTTCATTTTTCTGTACTCAAAGCTCTTGGGAAGGAGAGGGGCGATCGCAAAAAAAAACAAGTTGTCAACGGAAGGGAGTGCCAACAGCATAAACATTTCTAATATAAAAGGCAGAATCGGTTTTATTTTCCTCTACTCAAAGCTCTTGGGAAGGAGAGGGGCGATCGCAAGAAAAACAAGTTTTCAATGGGAGGGAGTGCCAACAGCATACACATTTCTAATATAAAAGGCAGAATCGGTTTTATTTTCCTGTACTCAAAGCTCTTGGGAAGGAGAGGGGCGATCGCAAGAAAAACAAGTTGTCAACGGAAGGGAGTACCAACAGCATACACATTTCTAATATAAAAGGCAGAATCGGTTTTATTTTCCTCTACTCAAAGCTTTTGGGAAGCAGAGGGGCGATTGCAAGAAAAACAAGTTGTCAACGGAAGGGAGTGCCGACAGTATACACATGTCTAATATAAAAGGAAGAATCGGTTTTATTTTCCTGTACTCAAAGCTCTTGGGAAGGAGAGGGGCGATCGCAAGAAAAACAAGTTGTCAACGGAAGGGAGTGCCAACAGCATACATATTTCTAATATAAAAGGCAGAATCGGTTTTATTTTCCTGAATTTAAAGCTCTTGGAAAGAGAGGGGCGATCACAAGAAAAAGAAGATGTCTACGGGAGGGAGTGCCAACAGCATACACATTTCTAATATAAAAGGCAGAATCGGTTTTATTTTCCTGTACTCAAAGCTCTTGGGAAGGAGAGGGGCGATCGCTAGAAAATCAAGTTGTCAACGGAAGGGAGTGCCAACAGCATACACACTTCTAATATAAAAGGCAGAATCGGCTTTATTTTTCTGTACTCAAAGCTCTTGGGAAGGAGAGGGGCGATCGCAAGAAAAACAAGTTTTCAACGGGAGGGAGTGCCAACAGCATACACATTTCTAATATAAAAGGCAGAATCGGTTTTATTTTCCTGTACTCAAAGCTCTTGGGAAGGAGAGGGGCGATCGCAAGAAAAACAAGTTGTCAACGGAAGGGGGTACCAACAGCATACACATTTCTAATATAAAAGGCATAATCGGTTTTATTTTCCTGTACTCAAAGCTCTTGGGAAGGAGAGGGGCGATCGCAAGAAAAACAAGTTTTCAACGGGAGGGAGTGCCAACAGCATACACATTTCTAATATAAAAGGCAGAATCGGTTTTATTTTCCTGTACTCAAAGCTTTTAGGAAGCAGAAGGGCGATTGCAAGAAAAACAAGTTGTAAACGGAAGGGATTGCCGACAGTATACACATTTCTAATATAAAAGTTAGAATCGGTTTTATTTTCCTGTACTCAAAGCTCTTGGGAAGGAGAGGGGCGATCGCAAGAAAAACAAGTTGTCAACGGAAGGGAGTGCCAACAGCATACATATTTCTAATATAAAAGGCAGAATCGGTTCTATTTTCTTGAATTTAAAGCTCTTGGAAAGAGAGGGGCGATCACAAGAAAAAGAAGTTGTCTACGGGAGGGAGTGCCAACAGCATACACATTTCTAATATAAAAGGCAGAATCGGTTTTATTTTCTTATACTCAAAGCTCTTGGGAAGGAGAGGGGCCATCGCAAGAAAAACAAGTTGTCAACGGAAGGAAGTGCCAACAGCATACACATTTCTAATATAAAAGGCAGAATCGGTTCTATTTTCCTGAACTCAAAGCTCTTGGGAAGGAGAGGAGCGATCGCAAGAAAAACAAGTTGTCAACGGAAGGGAGTGCCAACAGCATACACATTTCTATTATAAAGGGCAGAATCGGTTTTATTTTCATGTACTCAAAGCTCTTGGGAAGGAGAGGGGCGATCGCAAGAAAAACGAGTTGTCAACGGAAGGGAGTGCTAACAGCATATACATTTCTAATATAAAAGGCAGAATCGGTTTTATTTTTCTGTACTCAAAGCTCCTGGGAAAGAGAGGGGCGATCCCAAGAAAAACAAGCTGTCAACGCAAGGGAGTGCCAACAGCATACACATTTCTAATATAAAAGGCAGAATCGGTTTTATTTTCCTGTACTCAAAGCTCTTGGGAAGGAGAGGGGCGATCGCAAGAAAAACAAGTTGTCATCGGAAGGGAGTGCCAACAGCATACACATTTCTAATATAAAAGGCAGAATCGGTTTTATTTTCCTGTACTCAAAGCTCTTGGGAAGGAGAGGGGCGATCTCAAGAAAACCAAGTTGTCAACGGAAGGGAGTGCCAACAGCATACACATTTCTAATATAAAAGGCAGAATCGGTTTTATTTTCCTGTACTCAAAGCTCTTGGGAAGGAGAGGGGCGATCGCAAGGAAAACAAGTTGTCAACGGGAGGGAGTGCCAACAGCATACACATTTCTAATATAAAAAGCAGAATCGGTTTTATTTTCCTGTATTCAAAGCTCTTGGGAAGGAGAGGGGCGATCGCAAGAAAAACAAGTTGTCAACGGGAGGGAGTGCCAACAGCATACATATTTCTAATATAAAAGGCAGAATCGGCTTTATTTTTCTGTAATCAAAGCTCTTGGGAAGGAGAGGGGCGATCGCAAGAAAAACAAGTTTTCAACGGGAGGGAGTGCCAACAGCATACACATTTCTAATATAAAAGGCAGAATCGGTTTTATTTTCCTGTACTCAAAGCTCTTGGGAAGGAGAGGGGCGATCGCAAGAAAAACAAGTTGTCAACGGAAGGGAGTCCCAACAGCATACACATTTCTAATATAAAAGGCAGAATCGGTTTTATTTTCCTGTACTCAAAGCTCTTGGGAAGGAGATGGGCGATCGCAAGAAAAACAAGTTTTCAACGGGAGGGAGTGCCAACAGCATACACATTTCTAATATAAAAGGCAGAATCGGTTTTAATTTCCTGTACTCAAAGCTCTTGGGAAGGAGAGGGGCGATCGCAAGAAAAACAAGTTGTCAACGGAAGGGAGTACCAACAGCATACACATTTCTAATATAAAAGGCAGAATCGATTTTATTTTCCTGTACTCAAAGCTCTTGGGAAGCAGAGGGGCGATTGCAAGAAAAACAAGTTGTCAACGGAAGGGAGTGCCAACAGCATACACATTTCTAATATAAAAGGAAGAATCGGTTTTTCTTTCCTGTACTCAAAGCTCTTGGGAAGGAGAGGGGCGATCGCAAGAAAAACAAGTTGTCAACGCTAGGGAGTGCCAACAGCATACATATTTCTAATATAAAAGGCAGAATCGGTTTTATTTTCCTGTACTCAAAGCTCTTGGGAAGGAGAGGGGCGATCGCAAGAAAAACAAGTTGTCAACGCTAGGGAGAGCCAACAGCATACACATTTCTAATATAAAAGGCAGAATCGGTTTTATTTTCCTGTACTCAAAGCTCTTGGGAAGCAGAGGGGCGATTGCAAGAAAAACAAGTTGTCAACGGAAGGGAGTGCCAACAGCATACACATTTCTAATATAAAAGGAAGAATCGGTTTTACTTTCCTGTACTCAAAGCTCTTGGGAAGGAGAGGGGCCATCGCAAGAAAAACAAGTTGTCAACGGAAGGGGGTGCCAACAGCATACACATTTCTAATATAAAAGGCAGAATCGGTTTTATTTTCCTTTACTCAAAGCTCTTGGGAAGGAGAGGGGCGATCGCAAGAAAAACAAGTTGTCAACGGAAGGGAGTGCCAACAGCATACACATTTGTAATATAAAAGGCAGAATCGGTTTTATTTTCCTGTACTCAAAGCTCTTGGGAAGGAGGGGGGCGATCGCAAAAAAAACAAGTCGTCAACGGAAGGGAGTGCCAACAGCATACACATTTCTAATATAAAAGGCAGAATTGGTTTTATTTTCCTGTACCCAAAGCTCTTGGGAAGGAGAGGGGCGATCGCAAGAAAAACAAGTTGTCAACGGAAGGGAGTGCCAACAGCATACACATTTCTAATATAAAAGGCAGAATCGGTTTTATTTTCCTGTACTCAAAGCTCTTGGGAAGGAGAGGGGCGATCGCAAGAAAAACAAGTTGTCAACGCTAGGGAGTGCCAACAGCATACACATTTCTAATATAAAAGGCAGAATCGGTTTTATTTTCCTGTACTCAAAGCTCTTGGGAAGGAGAGGGGCGATCGCAAGAAAAACAAGTTGTCAACGCTAGGGAGAGCCAACAGCATACACATTTCTAATATAAAAGGCAGAATCGGTTTTATTTTCCTGTACTCAAAGCTCTTGGGAAGGAGAGGGGCGATCACAAGAAAAACAAGTTGTCAACGGAGGGAGTGCCAACAGCATACACATTTTTATTATAAAAGGTAGAATCGATTTTATTTTCCTGTACTCAAAGCTCTTATGAAGGACAGGGGCGATCACAAGAAAAACAAGTTGTCAACGGAAGGGAGTGCCAACAGCATACACATTTCTAATATAAAAGGCAGAATCGGTTTTATTTTCCTGTACTCAAAGCTCTTGGGAATGTGAAAGGCGATCTCAAGAAAAACAAGTTTTCAACGGAAGGGAGTGCCAACATCATACACATTTCTAATATAAAAGGCAGAATCGGTTTTATTTTCCTGTACTCAAAGCTCTTGGGAAGGAGAGGGGCGATCGCAAGAAAAACAAGTTGTAAACGGGAGGGAGTGCCAACAGCATACACATTTCTAATATAAAATGCAGAATCGGTTTTATTTTCCTGTACTCAAAGCTCTTGGGAAGGAGAGGGGCGATCGCAAGAAAAACAAGTTGTCAACGGAAGGGAGTGCCAACAGCATAAACATTTCTAATATAAAAGGCAGAATCGGTTTTATTTTCCTGAAATTAAAGCTCTTGGAAAGAGAGGGGCGATCAGAAGAAAAACAAGTTGTGTACGGGAGGGAGTGCCAACAGCATACACATTTCTAATATAAAAGGCAGAATCGGTTTTATTTTCCTGTTCTCAAAGCTCTTGGGAAGGAGAGGGGCGATCGCAAGAAAAACAGGTTGTCAACGCAAGGGAGTGCCAACAGCATACACATTTCTAATATAAAAGGCAGAATCGGTTTTATTTTCCTGTACTCAAAGCTCTTGGGAAAGAGAGGGGCGATCACAAGAAAAACAAGTTGTCAACGGGAGGGGTGCCAACAGCATACCCATTTCTAACATAAAAGGCAGAATCGGCTTTATTTTCCTATACTCAAAGCTCTTGGGAAGGAGAGGGGCGATCGCAAGAAAAACAAGTTGTCAACGGAGGGGAGTGCCAACAGCATACACATTTCTAATATAAAAGGCAGAATCGGTTTTATTTTCCTCTACTCAAAGCTCTTGGGAAGGAGAGGGGCGATCGCAATAAAAACAAGTTTTCAACGGGAGGGAGTGCCAACAGCATACACATTTCTAATATAAAAGGCAGAATCGGTTTTATTTTCCTGTACTCAAAGCTCTTGGGAAGGAGAGGGGCGATCGCAAGAAAAACAAGTTGTCAACGGAAGGGAGTACCAACAGCATACACATTTCTAATATAAAAGGCAGAATCGGTTTTATTTTCCTGTACTCAAAGCTCTTGGGAAGCAGAGGGGCGATTGCAAGAAAAACAAGTTGTCAACGGAAGGGAGTGCCAACAGCATACACATTTCTAATATAAAGGGAAGAATCGGTTTTATTTTCCTCTACTCAAAGCTCTTGGGAAGGAGAGGGGCGATCGCAAGAAAAACAAGTTTTCAACGGGAGGGAGTGCCAACAGCATACACATTTCTAATATAAAAGGCAGAATCGGTTTTATTTTCCTGTACTCAAAGCTCTTGGGAAGGAGAGGGGCCATCGCAAGAAAAACAAGTTGTCAACGGAAGGAAGTGCCAACAGCATACACATTTCTAATATAAAAGGCAGAATCGGTTCTATTTTCCTGAACTCAAAGCTCTTGGGAAGGAGAGGAGCGATCGCAAGAAAAACAAGTTGTCAACGGAAGGGAGTGCCAACAGCATACACATTTCTATTATAAAGGGCAGAATCGGTTTTATTTTCATGTACTCAAAGCTCTTGGGAAGGAGAGGGGCGATCGCAAGAAAAACGAGTTGTCAACGGAAGGGAGTGCTAACAGCATATACATTTCTAATATAAAAGGCAGAATCGGTTTTATTTTTCTGTACTCAAAGCTCCTGGGAAAAAGAGGGGCGATCCCAAGAAAAACAAGCTGTCAACGCAAGGGAGTGCCAACAGCATACACATTTCTAATATAAAAGGCAGAATCGGTTTTATTTTCCTGTACTCAAAGCTCTTGGGAAGGAGAGGGGCGATCGCAAGAAAAACAAGTTGTCATCGGAAGGGAGTGCCAACAGCATACACATTTCTAATATAAAAGGCAGAATCGGTTTTATTTTCCTGTACTCAAAGCTCTTGGGAAGGAGAGGGGCGATCTCAAGAAAACCAAGTTGTCAACGGAAGGGAGTGCCAACAGCATACACATTTCTAATATAAAAGGCAGAATCGGTTTTATTTTCCTGTACTCAAAGCTCTTGGGAAGGAGAGGGGCGATCGCAAGGAAAACAAGTTGTCAACGGGAGGGAGTGCCAACAGCATACACATTTCTAATATAAAAAGCAGAATCGGTTTTATTTTCCTGTATTCAAAGCTCTTGGGAAGGAGAGGGGCGATCGCAAGAAAAACAAGTTGTCAACGGGAGGGAGTGCCAACAGCATACATATTTCTAATATAAAAGGCAGAATCGGCTTTATTTTTCTGTACTCAAAGCTCTTGGGAAGGAGAGGGGCGATCGCAAGAAAAACAAGTTTTCAACGGGAGGGAGTGCCAACAGCATACACATTTCTAATATAAAAGGCAGAATCGGTTTTATTTTCCTGTACTCAAAGCTCTTGGGAAGGAGAGGGGCGATCGCAAGAAAAACAAGTTGTCAACGGAAGGGAGTCCCAACAGCATACACATTTCTAATATAAAAGGCAGAATCGGTTTTATTTTCCTGTACTCAAAGCTCTTGGGAAGGAGATGGGCGATCGCAAGAAAAACAAGTTTTCAACGGGAGGGAGTGCCAACAGCATACACATTTCTAATATAAAAGGCAGAATCGGTTTTAATTTCCTGTACTCAAAGCTCTTGGGAAGGAGAGGGGCGATCGCAAGAAAAACAAGTTGTCAACGGAAGGGAGTACCAACAGCATACACATTTCTAATATAAAAGGCAGAATCGATTTTATTTTCCTGTACTCAAAACTCTTGGGAAGCAGAGGGGCGATTGCAAGAAAAACAAGTTGTCAACGGAAGGGAGTGCCAACAGCATACACATTTCTAATATAAAAGGAAGAATCGGTTTTACTTTCCTGTACTCAAAGCTCTTGGGAAGGAGAGGGGCGATCGCAAGAAAAACAAGTTGTCAACGGAAGGGAGTGCCAACAGCATACACATTTCTAATATAAAAGGCAGGATCGGTTTTATTTTCCTATACTCAAAGCTCTTGGGAAGAAGAGGGGCGATCGCAAGAAAAACAAGTTGTCAACGCTAGGGAGTGCCAACAGCATACATATTTCTAATATAAAAGGCAGAATCGGTTTTATTTTCCTGTACTCAAAGCTCTTGGGAAGGAGAGGGGCGATCGCAAGAAAAACAAGTTGTCAACGCTAGGGAGAGCCAACAGCATACACATTTCTAATATAAAAGGCAGAATCGGTTTTATTTTCCTGTACTCAAAGCTCTTGGGAAGCAGAGGGGCGATTGCAAGAAAAACAAGTTGTCAACGGAAGGGAGTGCCAACAGCATACACATTTCTAATATAAAAGGAAGAATCGGTTTTACTTTCCTGTACTCAAAGCTCTTGGGAAGGAGAGGGGCCATCGCAAGAAAAACAAGTTGTCAACGGAAGGGAGTGCCAACAGCATACACATTTCTAATATAAAAGGCAGAATCGGTTTTATTTTCCTTTACTCAAAGCTCTTGGGAAGGAGAGGGGCGATCGCAAGAAAAACAAGTTGTCAACGGAAGGGAGTGCCAACAGCATACACATTTGTAATATAAAAGGCAGAATCGGTTTTATTTTCCTGTACTCAAAGCTCTTGATAAGGAGGGGGGCGATCGCAAAAAAAACAAGTCGTCAACGGAAGGGAGTGCCAACAGCATACACATTTCTAATATAAAAGGCAGAATTGGTTTTATTTTCCTGTACCCAAAGCTCTTGGGAAGGAGAGGGGCGATCGCAAGAAAAACAAGTTGTCAACGGAAGGGAGTGCCAACAGCATACACATTTCTAATATAAAAGGCAGAATCGGTTTTATTTTCCTGTACTCAAAGCTCTTGGGAAGGAGAGGGGCGATCGCAAGAAAAACAAGTTGTCAACGCTAGGGAGTGCCAACAGCATACACATTTCTAATATAAAAGGCAGAATCGGTTTTATTTTCCTGTACTCAAAGCTCTTGGGAAGGAGAGGGGCGATCGCAAGAAAAACAAGTTGTCAACGCTAGGGAGAGCCAACAGCATACACATTTCTAATATAAAAGGCAGAATCGGTTTTATTTTCCTGTACTCAAAGCTCTTGGGAAAGAGAGGGGCGATCACAAGAAAAACAAGTTGTCAACGGGAGGGGTGCCAACAGCATACCCATTTCTAACATAAAAGGCAGAATCGGCTTTATTTTCCTATACTCAAAGCACTTGGGAAGGAGAGGGGCGATCGCAAGAAAAACAAGTTGTCAACGGAGGGGAGTGCCAACAGCATACACATTTCTAATATAAAAGGCAGAATCGGTTTTATTTTCCTCTACTCAAAGCTCTTGGGAAGGAGAGGGGCGATCGCAAGAAAAACAAGTTTTCAACGGGAGGGAGTGCCAACAGCATACACATTTCTAATATAAAAGGCAGAATCGGTTTTATTTTCCTGTACTCAAAGCTCTTGGGAAGGAGAGGGGCGATCGCAAGAAAAACAAGTTGTCAACGGAAGGGAGTACCAACAGCATACACATTTCTAATATAAAAGGCAGAATCGGTTTTATTTTCCTGTACTCAAAGCTCTTGGGAAGCAGAGGGGCGATTGCAAGAAAAACAAGTTGTCAACGGAAGGGAGTGCCAACAGCATACACATTTCTAATATAAAGGGAAGAATCGGTTTTATTTTCCTCTACTCAAAGCTCTTGGGAAGGAGAGGGGCGATCGCAAGAAAAACAAGTTTTCAACGGGAGGGAGTGCCAACAGCATACACATTTCTAATATAAAAGGCAGAATCGGTTTTATTTTCCTGTACTCAAAGCTCTTGGGAAGGAGAGGGGCGATCGCAAGAAAAACAAGTTGTCAACGGAAGGGAGTGCCAACAGCATACACATTTCTAATATAAAAGGCAGAATCGGTTTTATTTTCCTATACTCAAAGGTCTTGGGAAGGAGAGGGGCGATCGCAAGAAAAACAAGTTGTCAACGGAGGGGAGTGCCAACAGCATACACACATTTCTAATATAAAAGGCAGAATCGGTTTTATTTTCCTCTACTCAAAGCTCTTGGGAAGGAGAGGGGCGATCGCAAGAAAAACAAGTTTTCAACGGGAGGGAGTGCCAACAGCATACACATTTCTAATATAAAAGGCAGAATCGGTTTTATTTTCCTGTACTCAAAGCTCTTGGGAAGGAGAGGGGCGATCGCAAGAAAAACAAGTTGTCAACGGAAGGGAGTGCCAACAGCATACACATTTCTAATATAAAAGGCAGAATCGGTTTTATTTTCCTGTACTCAAAGCTCTTGGGAAGCAGAGGGGCGATTGCAAGAAAAACAAGTTGTCAACGGAAGGGAGTGCCAACAGCATACACATTTCTAATATAAAGGGAAGAATCGGTTTTATTTTCCTGTACTCAAAGCTCTTGGGAAGGAGAGGGGCGATCGCAAGAAAAACAAGTTGTCAACGGAAGGGAGTGCCAACAGCATACACATTTCTGTTATAAAGGGCAGAATCGGTTTTATTTTCATGTACTCAAAGCTCTTGGGAAGGAGAGGGGCCATCGCAAGAAAAACAAGTTGTCAACGGAAGGAAGTGCCAACAGCATACACATTTCTAATATAAAAGGCAGAATGGGTTCTATTTTCCTGAACTCAAAGCTCTTGGGAAGGAGAGGGGCGATCGCAAGAAAAACAAGTTGTCAACGGAAAGGAGTGCCAACAGCATACACATTTCTAATATAAAAGGCAGAATCGGTTTTATTTTCCTGTACTCAAAGCTCTTGGGAAAGAGAGGGGCGATCGCAAGAAAAACAAGTTGTCAACGGAAGGGAGTGCCAACAGCATACACATTTCTAATATAAAAGGCAGAATCGGTTTTATTTTCCTGTACTCAAAGCTCTTGGGAAGGAGAGGGGCGATCGCAAGAAAAACAAGTTGTCAACGGAAGGGAGTGCCAACAGCATACACATTTCTAATATAAAAGGCAGAATCGGTTCTATTTTCCTGTACTCAAAGCTCTTGGGAAGGAGAGGAGCGATCGCAAGAAAAACAAGTTGTCAACGGAAGGGAGTGCCAACAGCATACACATTTCTAATATAAAAGGCAGAATCGGTTCTATTTTCCTGTACTCAAAGCTCTTGGGAAGGAGAGGAGCGATCGCAAGAAAAACAAGTTGTCAACGGAAGGGAGTGCCAACAGCATACACATTTCTATTATAAAGGGCAGAATCGGTTTTATTTTCATGTACTCAAAGCTCTTGGGAAAGAGAGGGGCCATCGCAAGAAAAACAAGTTGTCAACGGAAGGAAGTGCCAACAGCATACACATTTCTAATATAAAAGGCAGAATGGGTTCTATTTTCCTGAACTCAAAGCTCTTGGGAAGGAGAGGGGCGATCGCAAGAAAAACAAGTTGTCAACGGAAAGGAGTGCCAACAGCATACACATTTCTAATATAAAAGGCAGAATCGGTTTTATTTTCCTGTACTCAAAGCTCTTGGGAAAGAGAGGGGCGATCGCAAGAAAAACAAGTTGTCAACGGAAGGGAGTGCCAACAGCATACACATTTCTAATATAAAAGGCAGAATCGGTTTTATTTTCCTGTACTCAAAGCTCTTGTGAAGGAGAGGGGCGATCGCAAGAAATCAAGTTGTCAACGGAAGGGAGTGCCAACAGCATACACATTTGTAATATAAAAGGCAGAATCGGTTTTATTTTCCTGTACTCAAAGCTCTTGGGAAGGAGAGGGGCGATCGCAAGAAAAACAAGTTGTCAACGGAAGGGAGTGCCAACAGCATACACATTTCTAATATAAAAGGCAGAAATGGTTTTATTTTCCTGTACTCAAAGCTCTTGGGAAGGAGAGGGGCGATCGCAAGAAAAACAAGTTGTCAACGGAAGGGAGTGCCAACAGCATACACATTTCTAATATAAAAGGCAGAATCGGTTTTATTTTCCTGTACTCAAAGCTCTTGGGAAGGAGAGGGGCGATCGCAAGAAAAACAAGTTGTCAACGGAGGGAGTGCCAACAGCATACACATTTTTAATATAAAAGGCAGAATCGGTTTTATTTTCCTGTACTCAAAGCTCTTATGAAGGAGAGGGGCGATCGCAAGAAAAACAAGTTGTCAACGGAAGGGAGTGCCAACAGCATACACATTTCTAATGTATAAGGCAGAATCGGTTTTATTATCCTGTACTCAAAGCTCTTGGGAAGGAGAGGGGCGATCGCAAGAAAAACAAGTTGTCAACGGAAGGGAGTGTCAACAGCATACACATTCCTAATAGAAAAGGAAGAATCGGTTTTATTTTCTTGTACTCAAAGCTCTTGGGAAGGAGAGGGGCGATCGCAAGAAAAACAAGTTGTCAACGAGAGGGAGTGCCAACAGCATACACATTTCTAATGTAAAAGGCAGAATCGGTTTTATTATCCTGTACTCAAAGCTCTTGGGAAGGAGAGGGGCGATCGCAAGAAAATCAAGTTGTTAACGGAAGGGAGTGCCAACAGCATACACATTTCTAATATAAAAGGCAGGATCGGTTTTATTTTCCTATACTCAAAGCTCTTGGGAAGGAGAGGGGCCATCGCAAGAAAAACAAGTTGTCAACGGAAGGAAGTGCCAACAGCATACACATTTCTAATATAAAAGGCAGAATCGATTCTATTTTCCTGAACTCAAAGCTCTTGGGAAGGAGAGGGGCGATCGCAAGAAAAACAAGTTGCCAACGGAAAGGAGTGCCAACAGCATACACATTTCTAATATAAAAGGCAGAATCGGTTTTATTTTCCTGTACTCAAAGCTCTTGGGAAGGAGAGGGGCGATCGCAAGAAAAACAAGTTGTCAACGGAAGGGAGTGCCAACAGCATACACATTTGTAATATAAAAGGCAGAATCGGTTTTATTTTCCTGTACTCAAAGCTCTTGGGAAGGAGAGGGGCGATCGCAAGAAAAACAAGTTGTCAACGGAAGGGAGTGCCAACAGCATACACATTTGTAATATAAAAGGCAGAATCGGTTTTATTTTCCTGTACTCAAAGCTCTTGGGAAGGAGAGGGGCGATCGCAAGAAAAACAAGTTGTCAACGGAAGGGAGTGCCAACAGCATACACATTTGTAATATAAAAGGCAGAATCGGTTTTATTTTCCTGTACTCAAAGCTCTTGGGAAGGAGAGGGGCGATCGCAAGAAAAACAAGTTGTCAACGCTAGGGAGTGCCAACAGCATACACATTTCTAATATAAAAGGCAGAATCGGTTTTATTTTCCTGTACTCAAAGCTCTTGGGAAAGAGAGGGGCGATCGCAAGAAAAACAAGTTGTCAACGGAAGGGAGTGCCAACAGCATACACATTTCTAATATAAAAGGCAGAATCGGTTTTATTTTCCTGTACTCAAAGCTCTTGGGAAGGAGAGGGGCGATCGCAAGAAAAACAAGTTGTCAACGCTAGGGAGTGCCAACAGCATACACATTTCTAATATAAAAGGCAGAATCGGTTTTATTTTCCTGAACTCAAAGCTCTTGGGAAGGAGAGGGGCGATCACAAGAAAAACAAGTTGTCAACGGAGGGAGTGCCAACAGCATACACATTTTTAATATAAAAGGCAGAATCGGTTTTATTTTCCTGTACTCAAAGCTCTTATGAAGGAGAGGGGCGATCGCAAGAAAAACAAGTTGTCAACGGAAGGGAGTGCCAACAGCATACACATTCCTAATAGAAAAGGAAGAATCGGTTTTATTTTCTTGTACTCAAAGCTCTTGGGAAGGAGAGGGGCGATCGCAAGAAAAATAAGTTGTCAACGGGAGGGAGTGCCAGCAGCATACACATTTCTAATATACAAGGCAGAATCGGTTTTATTTTCCTGTACTCAAAGCTCTTGGGTAGGGGAGGGGCGATCGCAGGAAAAACAAGTTGTCAACGGAAGAGAGTGCCAACAGCATACACATTTCTAATATAAAAGGCAGAATCGGTTTTATTTTCCTGTACTCAAAG
The DNA here is from genome assembly GCA_034092305.1 of Diaprepes abbreviatus. Classification (NCBI taxonomy): domain Eukaryota; kingdom Metazoa; phylum Arthropoda; class Insecta; order Coleoptera; family Curculionidae; genus Diaprepes; species Diaprepes abbreviatus. Next base: position 1,134,129 of record JASJET010000265.1, on the reverse strand, counting down.
CTCTTGGGAAGGAGAGGGGCGATCGCAAGAAAAACAAGTTGTCAACGGAAGAGAGTGCCAACAGCATACACATTTCTAATATAAAAGGCAGAATCGGTTTTATTTTCCTGTACTCAAAGCTCCTGGGAAGGAGAGGGGCGATCTCAAGGAAACCAAGTTGTCAACGGAAGGGAGTGCCAACAGCATACACATTTCTAATATAAAAGGCAGAATCGGTTTTATTTTCCTGTACTCAAAGCTCTTGGGAAGGAGAGGGGCGATCGCAAGGAAAACAAGTTGTCAATGGGAGGGAGTGCCAACAGCATACACATTTCTAATATAAAAAGCAGAATCGGTTTTATTTTCCTGTATTCAAAGCTCTTGGGAAGGAGAGGGGCTATCGCAAGAAAAACAAGTTGTCAACGGAAGGGAGTGCCAACAGCATACACATTTCTAATAGGAAGGGCAGAATCGGTTTTATTTTCCTGTACTCAAAGCTCCTGGGAAGGAGAGGGGCGATCGCAAGAAAAACAAGTTGTCAACGGAAGGGAGTGCCAACAGCATACACATTTCTAATATAAAAGGCAGAATCGGTTTTATTTTCCTGTACTCAAAGCTCTTGGGAAGGAGAGGGGCGATCGCAAGAAAAACAAGTTGTCAACGGGAGGGTGTGCCAACAGCATACACATTTCTAATATAAAAGGCAGAATCGGCTTTATTTTTCTGTACTCAAAGCTCTTGGGAAGGAGAGGGGCGATCGCAAAAAAAAACAAGTTGTCAACGGAAGGGAGTGCCAACAGCATACACATTTCTAATATAAAAGGCAGAATCGATTTTATTTTCCTCTACTCAAAGCTCTTGGGAAGGAGAGGGGCGATCGCAAGAAAAACAAGTTTTCAACGGAAGGGAGTGCCAACAGCATACACATTTCTAATATAAAAGGCAGAATCGGTTTTATTTTCCTGTACTCAAAGCTCTTGGGAAAGAGAGGGGCGATCGCAAGAAAAACAAGTTGTCAACGGAAGGGAGTGCCAACAGCATACACATTTTTAATATAAAAGGCAGAATCGGTTTTATTTTCCTGTACTCAAAGCTCTTGGGAAGGAGAGGGGCGATCGCAAGAAAAACAAGTTGTCAACAGAAGGGAGTGCCAACAGCATACACATATGTAATATAAAAGGCAGAATCGGTTTTATTTTCCTGTACTCAAAGCTCTTGGGAAGGAGAGGGGCGATCGCAAGAAAAACAAGTTGTCAACGGAAGGGAGTGCCAGCAGCATACACATTTCTAATATAAAAGGCAGAATCGGTTTTATTTTCCTGTATTCAAAGCTCTTGGGAAAGAGAGGGGCGATCGCAAGAAAAACAAGTTGTCAACGGAAGGGAGTGCCAACAGCATACACATTTTTAATATAAAAGGCAGAATTGGTTTTATTTTCCTGTACTCAAAGCTCTTGGGAAGGGGAGGGGCGATCGCAGGAAAAACAAGTTGTCAACGGAAGAGAGTGCCAACAGCATACACATTTGTAATATAAAAGGCAGAATCGGTTTTATTTTCCTGTACTCAAAGCTCTTGGGAAGGAGAGGGGCGATCGCAAGAAAAACAAGTTGTCAACGGGAGGGGGTGCCAACAGCATACACATTTCTAATATAAAAGGCAGAATCGGTTTTATTTTCCTGTACTCAAAGCTCTTGGGAAGGAGAGGGGCGATCGCTAGAAAATCAAGTTGTCAACGGAAGAGAGTGCCAACAGCATACACACTTCTAATATAAAAGGCAGAATCGGCTTTATTTTTCTGTACTCAAAGCTCTTGGGAAGGAGAGGGGCGATCGCAAAAAAAAACAAGTTGTCAACGGAAGGGAGTGCCAACAGCATACACATTTCTAATATAAAAGGCAGAATCGGTTTTATTTTCCTCTACTCAAAGCTCTTGGGAAGGAGAGGGGCGATCGCAAGAAAAACAAGTTGTCAACGGAAGGGAGTACCAACAGCATACACATTTCTAATATAAAAGGCAGAATCGGTTTTATTTTCCTGTACTCAAAGCTTTTGGGAAGCAGAGGGGCGATTGCAAGAAAAACAAGTTGTCAACGGAAGGGAGTGCCGACAGTATACACATTTCTAATATAAAAGGAAGAATCGGTTTTATTTTCCTGTGCTCAAAGCTCTTGGGAAGGAGAGGGGCGATCGCAAGAAAAACAAGTTGTCAACGGAAGGGAGTGCCAACAGCATACATATTTCTAATATAAAAGGCAGAATCGGTTTTATTTTCCTGAATTTAAAGCTCTTGGAAAGAGAGGGGCGATCACAAGAAAAAGAAGTTGTCTACGGGAGGGAGTGCCAACAGCATACACATTTCTAATATAAAAGGCAGAATCGGTTTTATTTTCCTGTACTCAAAGCTCTTGGGAAGGAGAGGGGCGATCGCAAGAAAAACAAGTTGTCAACGCTAGGGAGAGCCAACAGCATACACATTTCTAATATAAAAGGCAGAATCGGTTTTATTTTCCTGTACTCAAAGCTCTTGGGAAGGAGAGGGGCGATCGCAAGAAAAACAAGTTGTCAACGGAAGGGAGTGCCAACAGCATACACATTTCTAATATAAAAGGCAGAATCGGTTTTATTTTCCTGTACTCAAAGCTCTTGGGAAGGAGAGGGGCGATCGCAAGAAAAACAAGTTGTCAACGGGAGGGAGTGCCAGCAGCATACACATTTCTAATGTAAAAGGCAGAATCGGTTTTATTTTCCTGTACTCAAAGCTCTTGGGAATGAGAGGGGCGATCTCAAGAAAAACAAGTTTTCAACGGAAGGGAGTGCCAACATCATACACATTTCTAATATAAAAGGCAGAATCGGTTTTATTTTCCTGTACTCAAAGCTCTTGGGAAGGAGAGGGGCGATCGCAAGAAAAACAAGTTGTAAACGGGAGGGAGTGCCAACAGCATACACATTTCTAACCTAAAAGGCAGAATCGGTTTTACTTTCCTGTACTCAAAACTCTTGGGAAGGAGAGGGGCGATCGCAAGAAAAACAAGTTGTCAACGGAAGGGAGTGCCAACAGCATAAACATTTCTAATATAAAAGGCAGAATAGGTTTTATTTTCCTGAAATTAAAGCTCTTGGAAAGAGAGGGGCGATCAGAAGAAAAACAAGTTGTGTACGGGAGGGAGTGCCAACAGCATACACATTTCTAATATAAGAGGCAGAATCGGTTTTATTTTCCTGTTCTCAAAGCTCTTGGGAAGGAGAGGGACGATCGCAAGAAAATCAAGTTGTCAACGGAAGGGAGTGCCAACAGCATACACATTTCTAATATAAAAGGCAGAATCGGTTTTATTTTCCTGTATTCAAAGCTCTTGGGAAAGAGAGGGGCGATCGCAAGAAAAACAAGTTGTCAACGGAAGGGAGTGCCAACAGCATACACATTTCTAATATAAAAGGCAGAATCGGTTTTATTTTCCTCTACTCAAAGCTCTTGGGTAGGAGAGGGGCGATCGCAAGAAAAACAAGTTTTCAACGGGAGGGAGTGCCAACAGCATACACATTTCTAATATAAAAGGCAGAATCGGTTTTATTTTCCTGTACTCAAAGCTCTTGGGAAGGAGAGGGGCGATCTCAAGAAAAACAAGTTGTCAACGGAAGGGAGTGCCAACAGCATACACATTTCTAATATAAAAGGCAGAATCGGTTTTATTTTCCTCTACTCAAAGCTCTTGGGAAGGAGAGGGGCGATCGCAAGAAAAACAAGTTTTCAACGGGAGGGAGTGCCAACAGCATACACATTTCTAATATAAAAGGCAGAATCGGTTTTATTTTCCTGTACTCAAAGCTCTTGGGAAGGAGAGGGGCGATCGCAAGAAAAACAAGTTGTCAACGGAAGGGAGTACCAACAGCATACAAATTTCTAATATAAAAGGCAGATTCGGTTTTATTTTCCTGTACTCAAAGCTCTTGGGAAGCAGAGGGGCGATTGCAAGAAAAACAAGTTGTCAACGGAAGGGAGTGCCAACAGCATACACATTTCTAATATAAAAGGCAGAATCGGTTTTATTTTCTTATACTCAAAGCTCTTGGGAAGGAGAGGGGCCATCGCAAGAAAAACAAGTTGTCAACGGAAAGGAGTGCCAACAGCATACACATTTCTAATATAAAAGGCAGAATTGGTTTTATTTTCCTGTACTCAAAGCTCTTGGGAAAGAGAGGGGCGATCGCAAGAAAAACAAGTTGTCAACGGAAGGGAGTGCCAACAGCGTACACATTTCTAATATAAAAGGCAGAATCGGTTTTATTTTCCTGTATTCAAAGCTCTTGGGAAAGAGAGGGGCGATCGCAAGAAAAACAAGTTGTCAACGGAAGGGAGTGCCAACAGCATACACATTTTTAATATAAAAGGCAGAATCGGTTTTATTTTCCTGTACTCAAAGCTCTTGGGAAGGAGAGGGGCGATCGCAAGAAAAACAAGTTGTCAACAGAAGGGAGTGCCAACAGCATACACATATGTAATATAAAAGGCAGAATCGGTTTTATTTTCCTGTACTCAAAGCTCTTGGGAAAGAGAAGGGCGATCGCAAGAAAAACAAGTTGTCAACGGAAGGGAGTGCCAACAGCATACACATTTTTAATATAAAAGGCAGAATTGGTTTTATTTTCCTGTACTCAAAGCTCTTGGGAAGGGGAGGGGCGATCGCAGGAAAAACAAGTTGTCAACGGAAGAGAGTGCCAACAGCATACACATTTGTAATATAAAAGGCAGAATCGGTTTTATTTTCCTGTACTCAAAGCTCTTGGGAAGGAGAGGGGCGATCGCAAAAAAAACAAGTTGTCAACGGGAGGGGGTGCCAACAGCATACACATTTCTAATATAAAAGGCAGAATCGGTTTTATTTTCCTGTACTCAAAGCTCTTGGGAAGGAGAGGGGCGATCGCTAGAAAATCAAGTTGTCAACGGAAGAGAGTGCCAACAGCATACACACTTCTAATATAAAAGGCAGAATCGGCTTTATTTTTCTGTACTCAAAGCTCTTGGGAAGGAGAGGGGCGATCGCAAAAAAAAACAAGTTGTCAACGGAAGGGAGTGCCAACAGCATACACATTTCTAATATAAAAGGCAGAATCGGTTTTATTTTCCTCTACTCAAAGCTCTTGGGAAGGAGAGGGGCGATCGCAAGAAAAACAAGTTGTCAACGGAAGGGAGTACCAACAGCATACACATTTCTAATATAAAAGGCAGAATCGGTTTTATTTTCCTGTACTCAAAGCTTTTGGGAAGCAGAGGGGCGATTGCAAGAAAAACAAGTTGTCAACGGAAGGGAGTGCCGACAGTATACACATTTCTAATATAAAAGGAAGAATCGGTTTTATTTTCCTGTACTCAAAGCTCTTGGGAAGGAGAGGGGCGATCGCAAGAAAAACAAGTTGTCAACGGAAGGGAGTGCCAACAGCATACATATTTCTAATATAAAAGGCAGAATCGGTTTTATTTTCCTGAATTTAAAGCTCTTGGAAAGAGAGGGGCGATCACAAGAAAAAGAAGTTGTCTACGGGAGGGAGTGCCAACAGCATACACATTTCTAATATAAAAGGCAGAATCGGTTTTATTTTCCTGTACTCAAAGCTCTTGGGAAGGAGAGGGGCGATCGCAAGAAAAACAAGTTGTCAACGCTAGGGAGAGCCAACAGCATACACATTTCTAATATAAAAGGCAGAATCGGTTTTATTTTCCTGTACTCAAAGCTCTTGGGAAGGAGAGGGGCGATCGCAAGAAAAACAAGTTGTCAACGGAAGGGAGTGCCAACAGCATACACATTTCTAATATAAAAGGCAGAATCGGTTTTATTTTCCTGTACTCAAAGCTCTTGGGAAGGAGAGGGGCGATCGCAAGAAAAACAAGTTGTCAACGGGAGGGAGTGCCAACATCATACACATTTCTAATATAAAAGGCAGAATCGGTTTTATTTTCCTGTACTCAAAGCTCTTGGGAAGGAGAGGGGCGATCGCAAGAAAAACAAGTTGTAAACGGGAGGGAGTGCCAACAGCATACACATTTCTAACCTAAAAGGCAGAATCGGTTTTACTTTCCTGTACTCAAAACTCTTGGGAAGGAGAGGGGCGATCGCAAGAAAAACAAGTTGTCAACGGAAGGGAGTGCCAACAGCATACACATTTCTAATGTAAAAGGCAGAATCGGTTTTATTTTCCTGTACTCAAAGCTCTTGGGAATGAGAGGGGCGATCTCAAGAAAAACAAGTTTTCAACGGAAGGGAGTGCCAACATCATACACATTTCTAATATAAAAGGCAGAATCGGTTTTATTTTCCTGTACTCAAAGCTCTTGGGAAGGAGAGGGGCGATCGCAAGAAAAACAAGTTGTAAACGGGAGGGAGTGCCAACAGCATACACATTTCTAACCTAAAAGGCAGAATCGGTTTTACTTTCCTGTACTCAAAACTCTTGGGAAGGAGAGGGGCGATCGCAAGAAAAACAAGTTGTCAACGGAAGGGAGTGCCAACAGCATAAACATTTCTAATATAAAAGGCAGAATAGGTTTTATTTTCCTGAAATTAAAGCTCTTGGAAAGAGAGGGGCGATCGCAAGAAAAACAAGTTGTCAACGGAGGGGAGTGCCAACAGCATACACATTTCTAATATAAAAGGCAGAATCGGTTTTATTTTCCTCTACTCAAAGCTCTTGGGAAGGAGAGGGGCGATCGCAAGAAAAACAAGTTTTCAACGGGAGGGAGTGCCAACAGCATACACATTTCTAATATAAAAGGCAGAATCGGTTTTATTTTCCTGTACTCAAATCTCTTGGGAAGGAGAGGGGCGATCGCAAGAAAAATAAGTTGTCAACGGAAGGGAGTACCAACAGCATACACATTTCTAATATAAAAGGCAGAATCGGTTTTATTTTCCTGTACTCAAAGCTCTTGGGAAGCAGAGGGGCGATTGCAAGAAAAACTAGTTGTCAACGGAAGGGAGTGCCAACAGCATACACATTTCTAATATAAAGGGAAGAATCGGTTTTATTTTCTTATACTCAAAGCTCTTGGGAAGGAGAGGGGCGATCGCAAGAAAAACAAGTTGTCAACGGAAGGGAGTGCCAACAGCATACACATTTCTAATATAAAAGGCAGAATCGGTTTTATTTTCTTATACTCAAAGCTCTTGGGAAGGAGAGGGGCGATCGCAAGAAAAACAAGTTTTCAACGGGAGGGAGTGCCAACAGCATACACATTTCTAATATAAAAGGCAGAATCGGTTTTATTTTCCTGTACTCAAAGCTCTTGGGAAGCAGAGGGGCGATTGCAAGAAAAACAAGTTGTCAACGGAAGGGAGTGCCAACAGCATACACATTTCTAATATAAAGGGAAGAATCGGTTTTATTTTCCTGTACTCAAAGCTCTTGGGAAGGAGAGGGGCGATCGCAAGAAAAACAAGTTGTCAACGGAAGGGAGTGCCAACAGCATACACATTTCTAATATAAAAGGCAGAATCGGTTTTATTTTCCTGTACTCAAAGCTCTTGGGAAGCAGAGGGGCGATTGCAAGAAAAACAAGTTGTCAACGGAAGGGAGTACCAACAGCATACACATTTCTAATATAAAAGGCAGAATCGGTTTTATTTTCCTGTACTCAAAGCTCTTGGGAAGGAGAGGGGCGATCGCAAGAAAAACAAGTTGTCAACGGAAGGGAGTGCCAACAGCATACACATTTCTAATATAAAAGGCAGAATCGGTTTTATTTTCTTATACACAAAGCTCTTGGGAAGGAGAGGGGCGATCGCAAGAAAAACAAGTTTTCAACGGGAGGGAGTGCCAACAGCATACACATTTCTAATATAAAAGGCAGAATCGGTTTTATTTTCCTGTACTCAAAGCTCTTGGGAAGCAGAGGGGCGATTGCAAGAAAAACAAGTTGTCAACGGAAGGGAGTGCCAACAGCATACACATTTCTAATATAAAGGGAAGAATCGGTTTTATTTTCCTGTACTCAAAGCTCTTGGGAAGGAGAGGGGAGATCGCAAGAAAAACAAGTTGTCAACGGAAGGGAGTGCCAACAGCATACACATTTCTAATATAAAAGGCAGAATCGGTTTTATTTTCTTATACTCAAAGCTCTTGGGAAGGAGAGGGGCCATCGCAAGAAAAACAATTTGTCAATGGAAGGAAGTGCCAACAGTATACACATTTCTAATATAAAAGGCAGAATCGGTTCTATTTTCCTGAACTCAAAGCTCTTGGGAAGGAGAGGAGCGATCGCAAGAAAAACAAGTTGTCAACGGAAGGGAGTGCCAACAGCATACACATTTCTATTATAAAGGGCAGAATCGGTTTTATTTTCATGTACTCAAAGCTCTTGGGAAGGAGAGGGGCGATCGCAAGAAAAACAAGTTTTCAACGGGAGGGAGTGCCAACAGCCTACACATTTCTAATATAAAAGGCAGAATCGGATTTATTTTCCTGTACTCAAAGCTCTTGGGAAGGAGAGGGGCCATCGCAAGAAAAACAAGTTGTCAACGGAAGGGAGTGCCAACAGCATACACATTTCTATTATAAAGGGCAGAATCGGTTTTATTTTCCTGTACTCAAAGCTCTTGGGAAAGAGAGGGGCGATCGCAGGAAAAACAAGTTGTCAACGGAAAGGAGTGCCAACAGCATACACTTTTTAATATAAAAGGCAGAATCGGTTTTATTTTCCTGTACTCAAAACTCTTGGGAAGGAGAGGGGCGATCGCAAGAAAAACAAGTTGTCAACGGAAGGGAGTGCCAACAGCATACACATTTCTAATATAAAAGGCAGAATCGGTTTTATTTTCCTGTACTCAAAGCTCTTGGGAAGGAGAGGGGCGATCGCAAGAAAAACAAGTTGTCAACGGGAGGGAGTGCCAGCAGCATACACATTTCTAATGTAAAAGGCAGAATTGGTTTTATTTTTCTGTACTCAAAGCTCTTGGGAAGGGGAGGGGCGATCGCAGGAAAAACAAGTTGTCAACGGAAGAGAGTGCCAACAGCATACACATTTGTAATATAAAAGGCAGAATCGGTTTTATTTTCCTGTACTCAAAGCTCTTGGGAAGGAGAGGGGCGATCGCAAGAAAAACAAGTTGTCAACGGGAGGGGGTGCCAACAGCATACACATTTCTAATATAAAAGGCCGAATCGGTTTTATTTTCCTGTACTCAAAGCTCTTGGGAAGGAGAGGGGCGATCGCTAGAAAATCAAGTTGTCAACGGAAGGGAGTGCCAACAGCATACACACTTCTAATATAAAAGACAGAATCGGCTTCATTTTTCTGTACTCAAAGCTCTTGGGAAGGAGAGGGGCGATCGCAAAAAAAAACAAGTTGTCAACGGAAGGGAGTGCCAACAGCATAAACATTTCTAATATAAAAGGCAGAATCGGTTTTATTTTCCTCTACTCAAAGCTCTTGGGAAGGAGAGGGGCGATCGCAAGAAAAACAAGTTTTCAACGGGAGGGAGTGCCAACAGCATACACATTTCTAATATAAAAGGCAGAATCGGTTTTATTTTCCTGTACTCAAAGCTCTTGGGAAGGAGAGGGGCGATCGCAAGAAAAACAAGTTGTCAACGGAAGGGAGTACCAACAGCATACACATTTCTAATATAAAAGGCAGAATCGGTTTTATTTTCCTCTACTCAAAGCTTTTGGGAAGCAGAGGGGCGATTGCAAGAAAAACAAGTTGTCAACGGAAGGGAGTGCCGACAGTATACACATGTCTAATATAAAAGGAAGAATCGGTTTTATTTTCCTGTACTCAAAGCTCTTGGGAAGGAGAGGGGCGATCGCAAGAAAAACAAGTTGTCAACGGAAGGGAGTGCCAACAGCATACATATTTCTAATATAAAAGGCAGAATCGGTTTTATTTTCCTGAATTTAAAGCTCTTGGAAAGAGAGGGGCGATCACAAGAAAAAGAAGATGTCTACGGGAGGGAGTGCCAACAGCATACACATTTCTAATATAAAAGGCAGAATCGGTTTTATTTTCCTGTACTCAAAGCTCTTGGGAAGGAGAGGGGCGATCGCTAGAAAATCAAGTTGTCAACGGAAGGGAGTGCCAACAGCATACACACTTCTAATATAAAAGGCAGAATCGGCTTTATTTTTCTGTACTCAAAGCTCTTGGGAAGGAGAGGGGCGATCGCAAGAAAAACAAGTTTTCAACGGGAGGGAGTGCCAACAGCATACACATTTCTAATATAAAAGGCAGAATCGGTTTTATTTTCCTGTACTCAAAGCTCTTGGGAAGGAGAGGGGCGATCGCAAGAAAAACAAGTTGTCAACGGAAGGGGGTACCAACAGCATACACATTTCTAATATAAAAGGCATAATCGGTTTTATTTTCCTGTACTCAAAGCTCTTGGGAAGGAGAGGGGCGATCGCAAGAAAAACAAGTTTTCAACGGGAGGGAGTGCCAACAGCATACACATTTCTAATATAAAAGGCAGAATCGGTTTTATTTTCCTGTACTCAAAGCTTTTAGGAAGCAGAGGGGCGATTGCAAGAAAAACAAGTTGTAAACGGAAGGGATTGCCGACAGTATACACATTTCTAATATAAAAGGAAGAATCGGTTTTATTTTCCTGTACTCAAAGCTCTTGGGAAGGAGAGGGGCGATCGCAAGAAAAACAAGTTGTCAACGGAAGGGAGTGCCAACAGCATACATATTTCTAATATAAAAGGCAGAATCGGTTTTATTTTCTTGAATTTAAAGCTCTTGGAAAGAGAGGGGCGATCACAAGAAAAAGAAGTTGTCTACGGGAGGGAGTGCCAACAGCATACACATTTCTAATATAAAAGGCAGAATCGGTTTTATTTTCTTATAATCAAAGCTCTTGGGAAGGAGAGGGGCCATCGCAAGAAAAACAAGTTGTCAACGGAAGGAAGTGCCAACAGCATACACATTTCTAATATAAAAGGCAGAATCGGTTCTATTTTCCTGAACTCAAAGCTCTTGGGAAGGAGAGGAGCGATCGCAAGAAAAACAAGTTGTCAACGGAAGGGAGTGCCAACAGCATACACATTTCTATTATAAAGGGCAGAATCGGTTTTATTTTCATGTACTCAAAGCTCTTGGGAAGGAGAGGGGCGATCGCAAGAAAAACGAGTTGTCAACGGAAGGGAGTGCTAACAGCATATACATTTCTAATATAAAAGGCAGAATCGGTTTTATTTTTCTGTACTCAAAGCTCCTGGGAAAGAGAGGGGCGATCCCAAGAAAAACAAGCTGTCAACGCAAGGGAGTGCCAACAGCATACACATTTCTAATATAAAAGGCAGAATCGGTTTTATTTTCCTGTACTCAAAGCTCTTGGGAAGGAGAGGGGCGATCGCAAGAAAAACAAGTTGTCATCGGAAGGGAGTGCCAACAGCATACACATTTCTAATATAAAAGGCAGAATCGGTTTTATTTTCCTGTACTCAAAGCTCTTGGGAAGGAGAGGGGCGATCTCAAGAAAACCAAGTTGTCAACGGAAGGGAGTGCCAACAGCATACACATTTCTAATATAAAAGGCAGAATCGGTTTTATTTTCCTGTACTCAAAGCTCTTGGGAAGGAGAGGGGCGATCGCAAGGAAAACAAGTTGTCAACGGGAGGGAGTGCCAACAGCATACACATTTCTAATATAAAAAGCAGAATCGGTTTTATTTTCCTGTATTCAAAGCTCTTGGGAAGGAGAGGGGCGATCGCAAGAAAAACAAGTTGTCAACGGGAGGGAGTGCCAACAGCATACATATTTCTAATATAAAAGGCAGAATCGGCTTTATTTTTCTGTAATCAAAGCTCTTGGGAAGGAGAGGGGCGATCGCAAGAAAAACAAGTTTTCAACGGGAGGGAGTGCCAACAGCATACACATTTCTAATATAAAAGGCAGAATCGGTTTTATTTTCCTGTACTCAAAGCTCTTGGGAAGGAGAGGGGCGATCGCAAGAAAAACAAGTTGTCAACGGAAGGGAGTCCCAACAGCATACACATTTCTAATATAAAAGGCAGAATCGGTTTTATTTTCCTGTACTCAAAGCTCTTGGGAAGGAGATGGGCGATCGCAAGAAAAACAAGTTTTCAACGGGAGGGAGTGCCAACAGCATACACATTTCTAATATAAAAGGCAGAATCGGTTTTAATTTCCTGTACTCAAAGCTCTTGGGAAGGAGAGGGGCGATCGCAAGAAAAACAAGTTGTCAACGGAAGGGAGTACCAACAGCATACACATTTCTAATATAAAAGGCAGAATCGATTTTATTTTCCTGTACTCAAAGCTCTTGGGAAGCAGAGGGGCGACTGCAAGAAAAACAAGTTGTCAACGGAAGGGAGTGCCAACAGCATACACATTTCTAATATAAAAGGAAGAATCGGTTTTTCTTTCCTGTACTCAAAGCTCTTGGGAAGGAGAGGGGCGATCGCAAGAAAAACAAGTTGTCAACGGAAGGGAGTGCCAACAGCATACACATTTCTAATATAAAAGGCAGGATCGGTTTTATTTTCCTATACTCAAAGCTCTTGGGAAGAAGAGGGGCGATCGCAAGAAAAACAAGTTGTCAACGCTAGGGAGTGCCAACAGCATACATATTTCTAATATAAAAGGCAGAATCGGTTTTATTTTCCTGTACTCAAAGCTCTTGGGAAGGAGAGGGGCGATCGCAAGAAAAACAAGTTGTCAACGCTAGGGAGAGCCAACAGCATACACATTTCTAATATAAAAGGCAGAATCGGTTTTATTTTCCTGTACTCAAAGCTCTTGGGAAGCAGAGGGGCGATTGCAAGAAAAACAAGTTGTCAACGGAAGGGAGTGCCAACAGCATACACATTTCTAATATAAAAGGAAGAATCGGTTTTACTTTCCTGTACTCAAAGCTCTTGGGAAGGAGAGGGGCCATCGCAAGAAAAACAAGTTGTCAACGGAAGGGAGTGCCAACAGCATACACATTTCTAATATAAAAGGCAGAATCGGTTTTATTTTCCTTTACTCAAAGCTCTTGGGAAGGAGAGGGGCGATCGCAAGAAAAACAAGTTGTCAACGGAAGGGAGTGCCAACAGCATACACATTTGTAATATAAAAGGCAGAATCGGTTTTATTTTCCTGTACTCAAAGCTCTTGGGAAGGAGGGGGGCGATCGCAAAAAAAACAAGTCGTCAACGGAAGGGAGTGCCAACAGCATACACATTTCTAATATAAAAGGCAGAATTGGTTTTATTTTCCTGTACCCAAAGCTCTTGGGAAGGAGAGGGGCGATCGCAAGAAAAACAAGTTGTCAACGGAAGGGAGTGCCAACAGCATACACATTTCTAATATAAAAGGCAGAATCGGTTTTATTTTCCTGTACTCAAAGCTCTTGGGAAGGAGAGGGGCGATCGCAAGAAAAACAAGTTGTCAACGCTAGGGAGTGCCAACAGCATACACATTTCTAATATAAAAGGCAGAATCGGTTTTATTTTCCTGTACTCAAAGCTCTTGGGAAGGAGAGGGGCGATCGCAAGAAAAACAAGTTGTCAACGCTAGGGAGAGCCAACAGCATACACATTTCTAATATAAAAGGCAGAATCGGTTTTATTTTCCTGTACTCAAAGCTCTTGGGAAGGAGAGGGGCGATCACAAGAAAAACAAGTTGTCAACGGAGGGAGTGCCAACAGCATACACATTTTTATTATAAAAGGCAGAATCGGTTTTATTTTCCTGTACTCAAAGCTCTTATGAAGGACAGGGGCGATCACAAGAAAAACAAGTTGTCAACGGAAGGGAGTGCCAACAGCATACACATTTCTAATATAAAAGGCAGAATCGGTTTTATTTTCCTGTACTCAAAGCTCTTGGGAATGTGAAAGGCGATCTCAAGAAAAACAAGTTTTCAACGGAAGGGAGTGCCAACATCATACACATTTCTAATATAAAAGGCAGAATCGGTTTTATTTTCCTGTACTCAAAGCTCTTGGGAAGGAGAGGGGCGATCGCAAGAAAAACAAGTTGTAAACGGGAGGGAGTGCCAACAGCATACACATTTCTAATATAAAATGCAGAATCGGTTTTATTTTCCTGTACTCAAAGCTCTTGGGAAGGAGAGGGGCGATCGCAAGAAAAACAAGTTGTCAACGGAAGGGAGTGCCAACAGCATAAACATTTCTAATATAAAAGGCAGAATCGGTTTTATTTTCCTGAAATTAAAGCTCTTGGAAAGAGAGGGGCGATCAGAAGAAAAACAAGTTGTGTACGGGAGGGAGTGCCAACAGCATACACATTTCTAATATAAAAGGCAGAATCGGTTTTATTTTCCTGTTCTCAAAGCTCTTGGGAAGGAGAGGGGCGATCGCAAGAAAAACAAGTTGTCAACGCAAGGGAGTGCCAACAGCATACACATTTCTAATATAAAAGGCAGAATCGGTTTTATTTTCCTGTACTCAAAGCTCTTGGGAAAGAGAGGGGCGATCACAAGAAAAACAAGTTGTCAACGGGAGGGGTGCCAACAGCATACCCATTTCTAACATAAAAGGCAGAATCGGCTTTATTTTCCTATACTCAAAGCTCTTGGGAAGGAGAGGGGCGATCGCAAGAAAAACAAGTTGTCAACGGAGGGGAGTGCCAACAGCATACACACTTCTATTATAAAAGGCAGAATCGGTTTTATTTTCCTCTACTCAAAGCTCTTGGGAAGGAGAGGGGCGATCGCAATAAAAACAAGTTTTCAACGGGAGGGAGTGCCAACAGCATACACATTTCTAATATAAAAGGCAGAATCGGTTTTATTTTCCTGTACTCAAAGCTCTTGGGAAGGAGAGGGGCGATCGCAAGAAAAACAAGTTGTCAACGGAAGGGAGTACCAACAGCATACACATTTCTAATATAAAAGGCAGAATCGGTTTTATTTTCCTGTACTCAAAGCTCTTGGGAAGCAGAGGGGCGATTGCAAGAAAAACAAGTTGTCAACGGAAGGGAGTGCCAACAGCATACACATTTCTAATATAAAGGGAAGAATCGGTTTTATTTTCCTCTACTCAAAGCTCTTGGGAAGGAGAGGGGTGATCGCAAGAAAAACAAGTTTTCAACGGGAGGGAGTGCCAACAGCATACACATTTCTAATATAAAAGGCAGAATCGGTTTTATTTTCCTGTACTCAAAGCTCTTGGGAAGGAGAGGGGCCATCGCAAGAAAAACAAGTTGTCAACGGAAGGAAGTGCCAACAGCATACACATTTCTAATATAAAAGGCAGAATCGGTTCTATTTTCCTGAACTCAAAGCTCTTGGGAAGGAGAGGAGCGATCGCAAGAAAAACAAGTTGTCAACGGAAGGGAGTGCCAACAGCATACACATTTCTATTATAAAGGGCAGAATCGGTTTTATTTTCATGTACTCAAAGCTCTTGGGAAGGAGAGGGGCGATCGCAAGAAAAACGAGTTGTCAACGGAAGGGAGTGCTAACAGCATATACATTTCTAATATAAAAGGCAGAATCGGTTTTATTTTTCTGTACTCAAAGCTCCTGGGAAAGAGAGGGGCGATCCCAAGAAAAACAAGCTGTCAACGCAAGGGAGTGCCAACAGCATACACATTTCTAATATAAAAGGCAGAATCGGTTTTATTTTCCTGTACTCAAAGCTCTTGGGAAGGAGAGGGGCGATCGCAAGAAAAACAAGTTGTCATCGGAAGGGAGTGCCAACAGCATACACATTTCTAATATAAAAGGCAGAATCGGTTTTATTTTCCTGTACTCAAAGCTCTTGGGAAGGAGAGGGGCGATCTCAAGAAAACCAAGTTGTCAACGGAAGGGAGTGCCAACAGCATACACATTTCTAATATAAAAGGCAGAATCGGTTTTATTTTCCTGTACTCAAAGCTCTTGGGAAGGAGAGGGGCGATCGCAAGGAAAACAAGTTGTCAACGGGAGGGAGTGCCAACAGCATACACATTTCTAATATAAAAAGCAGAATCGGTTTTATTTTCCTGTATTCAAAGCTCTTGGGAAGGAGAGGGGCGATCGCAAGAAAAACAAGTTGTCAACGGGAGGGAGTGCCAACAGCATACATATTTCTAATATAAAAGGCAGAATCGGCTTTATTTTTCTGTACTCAAAGCTCTTGGGAAGGAGAGGGGCGATCGCAAGAAAAACAAGTTTTCAACGGGAGGGAGTGCCAACAGCATACACATTTCTAATATAAAAGGCAGAATCGGTTTTATTTTCCTGTACTCAAAGCTCTTGGGAAGGAGAGGGGCGATCGCAAGAAAAACAAGTTGTCAACGGAAGGGAGTCCCAACAGCATACACATTTCTAATATAAAAGGCAGAATCGGTTTTATTTTCCTGTACTCAAAGCTCTTGGGAAGGAGATGGGCGATCGCAAGAAAAACAAGTTTTCAACGGGAGGGAGTGCCAACAGCATACACATTTCTAATATAAAAGGCAGAATCGGTTTTAATTTCCTGTACTCAAAGCTCTTGGGAAGGAGAGGGGCGATCGCAAGAAAAACAAGTTGTCAACGGAAGGGAGTACCAACAGCATACACATTTCTAATATAAAAGGCAGAATCGATTTTATTTTCCTGTACTCAAAACTCTTGGGAAGCAGAGGGGCGATTGCAAGAAAAACAAGTTGTCAACGGAAGGGAGTGCCAACAGCATACACATTTCTAATATAAAAGGAAGAATCGGTTTTACTTTCCTGTACTCAAAGCTCTTGGGAAGGAGAGGGGCGATCGCAAGAAAAACAAGTTGTCAACGGAAGGGAGTGCCAACAGCATACACATTTCTAATATAAAAGGCAGGATCGGTTTTATTTTCCTATACTCAAAGCTCTTGGGAAGAAGAGGGGCGATCGCAAGAAAAACAAGTTGTCAACGCTAGGGAGTGCCAACAGCATACATATTTCTAATATAAAAGGCAGAATCGGTTTTATTTTCCTATACTCAAAGCTCTTGGGAAGGAGAGGGGCGATCGCAAGAAAAACAAGTTGTCAACGGAAGGGAGTACCAACAGCATACACATTTCTAATATAAAAGGCAGAATCGATTTTATTTTCCTGTACTCAAAACTCTTGGGAAGCAGAGGGGCGATTGCAAGAAAAACAAGTTGTCAACGGAAGGGAGTGCCAACAGCATACACATTTCTAATATAAAAGGAAGAATCGGTTTTACTTTCCTGTACTCAAAGCTCTTGGGAAGGAGAGGGGCGATCGCAAGAAAAACAAGTTGTCAACGGAAGGGAGTGCCAACAGCATACACATTTCTAATATAAAAGGCAGGATCGGTTTTATTTTCCTATACTCAAAGCTCTTGGGAAGAAGAGGGGCGATCGCAAGAAAAACAAGTTGTCAACGCTAGGGAGTGCCAACAGCATACATATTTCTAATATAAAAGGCAGAATCGGTTTTACTTTCCTGTACTCAAAGCTCTTGGGAAGGAGAGGGGCCATCGCAAGAAAAACAAGTTGTCAACGGAAGGGAGTGCCAACAGCATACACATTTCTAATATAAAAGGCAGAATCGGTTTTATTTTCCTTTACTCAAAGCTCTTGGGAAGGAGAGGGGCGATCGCAAGAAAAACAAGTTGTCAACGGAAGGGAGTGCCAACAGCATACACATTTGTAATATAAAAGGCAGAATCGGTTTTATTTTCCTGTACTCAAAGCTCTTGGGAAGGAGGGGGGCGATCGCAAAAAAAACAAGTCGTCAACGGAAGGGAGTGCCAACAGCATACACATTTCTAATATAAAAGGCAGAATTGGTTTTATTTTCCTGTACCCAAAGCTCTTGGGAAGGAGAGGGGCGATCGCAAGAAAAACAAGTTGTCAACGGAAGGGAGTGCCAACAGCATACACATTTCTAATATAAAAGGCAGAATCGGTTTTATTTTCCTGTACTCAAAGCTCTTGGGAAGGAGAGGGGCGATCGCAAGAAAAACAAGTTGTCAACGCTAGGGAGTGCCAACAGCATACACATTTCTAATATAAAAGGCAGAATCGGTTTTATTTTCCTGTACTCAAAGCTCTTGGGAAGGAGAGGGGCGATCGCAAGAAAAACAAGTTGTCAACGCTAGGGAGAGCCAACAGCATACACATTTCTAATATAAAAGGCAGAATCGGTTTTATTTTCCTGTACTCAAAGCTCTTGGGAAGGAGAGGGGCGATCACAAGAAAAACAAGTTGTCAACGGAGGGAGTGCCAACAGCATACACATTTTTATTATAAAAGGCAGAATCGGTTTTATTTTCCTGTACTCAAAGCTCTTATGAAGGACAGGGGCGATCACAAGAAAAACAAGTTGTCAACGGAAGGGAGTGCCAACAGCATACACATTTCTAATATAAAAGGCAGAATCGGTTTTATTTTCCTGTACTCAAAGCTCTTGGGAATGTGAAAGGCGATCTCAAGAAAAACAAGTTTTCAACGGAAGGGAGTGCCAACATCATACACATTTCTAATATAAAAGGCAGAATCGGTTTTATTTTCCTGTACTCAAAGCTCTTGGGAAGGAGAGGGGCGATCGCAAGAAAAACAAGTTGTCAACGGAAGGGAGTGCCAACAGCATAAACATTTCTAATATAAAAGGCAGAATCGGTTTTATTTTCCTGAAATTAAAGCTCTTGGAAAGAGAGGGGCGATCAGAAGAAAAACAAGTTGTGTACGGGAGGGAGTGCCAACAGCATACACATTTCTAATATAAAAGGCAGAATCGGTTTTATTTTCCTGTTCTCAAAGCTCTTGGGAAGGAGAGGGGCGATCGCAAGAAAAACAAGTTGTCAACGCAAGGGAGTGCCAACAGCATACACATTTCTAATATAAAAGGCAGAATCGGTTTTATTTTCCTGTACTCAAAGCTCTTGGGAAAGAGAGGGGCGATCACAAGAAAAACAAGTTGTCAACGGGAGGGGTGCCAACAGCATACCCATTTCTAACATAAAAGGCAGAATCGGCTTTATTTTCCTATACTCAAAGCTCTTGGGAAGGAGAGGGGCGATCGCAAGAAAAACAAGTTGTCAACGGAGGGGAGTGCCAACAGCATACACATTTCTAATATAAAAGGCAGAATCGGTTTTATTTTCCTCTACTCAAAGCTCTTGGGAAGGAGAGGGGCGATCGCAAGAAAAACAAGTTTTCAACGGGAGGGAGTGCCAACAGCATACACATTTCTAATATAAAAGGCAGAATCGGTTTTATTTTCCTGTACTCAAAGCTCTTGGGAAGGAGAGGGGCGATCGCAAGAAAAACAAGTTGTCAACGGAAGGGAGTACCAACAGCATACACATTTCTAATATAAAAGGCAGAATCGGTTTTATTTTCCTGTACTCAAAGCTCTTGGGAAGCAGAGGGGCGATTGCAAGAAAAACAAGTTGTCAACGGAAGGGAGTGCCAACAGCATACACATTTCTAATATAAAGGGAAGAATCGGTTTTATTTTCCTCTACTCAAAGCTCTTGGGAAGGAGAGGGGCGATCGCAAGAAAAACAAGTTTTCAACGGGAGGGAGTGCCAACAGCATACACATTTCTAATATAAAAGGCAGAATCGGTTTTATTTTCCTGTACTCAAAGCTCTTGGGAAGGAGAGGGGCGATCGCAAGAAAAACAAGTTGTCAACGGAAGGGAGTGCCAACAGCATACACATTTCTAATATAAAAGGCAGAATCGGTTTTATTTTCCTATACTCAAAGGTCTTGGGAAGGAGAGGGGCGATCGCAAGAAAAACAAGTTGTCAACGGAGGGGAGTGCCAACAGCATACACACATTTCTAATATAAAAGGCAGAATCGGTTTTATTTTCCTCTACTCAAAGCTCTTGGGAAGGAGAGGGGCGATCGCAAGAAAAACAAGTTTTCAACGGGAGGGAGTGCCAACAGCATACACATTTCTAATATAAAAGGCAGAATCGGTTTTATTTTCCTGTACTCAAAGCTCTTGGGAAGGAGAGGGGCGATCGCAAGAAAAACAAGTTGTCAACGCTAGGGAGAGCCAACAGCATACACATTTCTAATATAAAAGGCAGAATCGGTTTTATTTTCCTGTACTCAAAGCTCTTGGGAAGGAGAGGGGCGATCACAAGAAAAACAAGTTGTCAACGGAGGGAGTGCCAACAGCATACACATTTTTATTATAAAAGGCAGAATCGGTTTTATTTTCCTGTACTCAAAGCTCTTATGAAGGACAGGGGCGATCACAAGAAAAACAAGTTGTCAACGGAAGGGAGTGCCAACAGCATACACATTTCTAATATAAAAGGCAGAATCGGTTTTATTTTCCTGTACTCAAAGCTCTTGGGAATGTGAAAGGCGATCTCAAGAAAAACAAGTTTTCAACGGAAGGGAGTGCCAACATCATACACATTTCTAATATAAAAGGCAGAATCGGTTTTATTTTCCTGTACTCAAAGCTCTTGGGAAGGAGAGGGGCGATCGCAAGAAAAACAAGTTGTAAACGGGAGGGAGTGCCAACAGCATACACATTTCTAATATAAAATGCAGAATCGGTTTTATTTTCCTGTACTCAAAGCTCTTGGGAAGGAGAGGGGCGATCGCAAGAAAAACAAGTTGTCAACGGAAGGGAGTGCCAACAGCATAAACATTTCTAATATAAAAGGCAGAATCGGTTTTATTTTCCTGAAATTAAAGCTCTTGGAAAGAGAGGGGCGATCAGAAGAAAAACAAGTTGTGTACGGGAGGGAGTGCCAACAGCATACACATTTCTAATATAAAAGGCAGAATCGGTTTTATTTTCCTGTTCTCAAAGCTCTTGGGAAGGAGAGGGGCGATCGCAAGAAAAACAAGTTGTCAACGCAAGGGAGTGCCAACAGCATACACATTTCTAATATAAAAGGCAGAATCGGTTTTATTTTCCTGTACTCAAAGCTCTTGGGAAAGAGAGGGGCGATCACAAGAAAAACAAGTTGTCAACGGGAGGGGTGCCAACAGCATACCCATTTCTAACATAAAAGGCAGAATCGGCTTTATTTTCCTATACTCAAAGCTCTTGGGAAGGAGAGGGGCGATCGCAAGAAAAACAAGTTGTCAACGGAGGGGAGTGCCAACAGCATACACATTTCTAATATAAAAGGCAGAATCGGTTTTATTTTCCTCTACTCAAAGCTCTTGGGAAGGAGAGGGGCGATCGCAAGAAAAACAAGTTTTCAACGGGAGGGAGTGCCAACAGCATACACATTTCTAATATAAAAGGCAGAATCGGTTTTATTTTCCTGTACTCAAAGCTCTTGGGAAGGAGAGGGGCGATCGCAAGAAAAACAAGTTGTCAACGGAAGGGAGTACCAACAGCATACACATTTCTAATATAAAAGGCAGAATCGGTTTTATTTTCCTGTACTCAAAGCTCTTGGGAAGCAGAGGGGCGATTGCAAGAAAAACAAGTTGTCAACGGAAGGGAGTGCCAACAGCATACACATTTCTAATATAAAGGGAAGAATCGGTTTTATTTTCCTCTACTCAAAGCTCTTGGGAAGGAGAGGGGCGATCGCAAGAAAAACAAGTTTTCAACGGGAGGGAGTGCCAACAGCATACACATTTCTAATATAAAAGGCAGAATCGGTTTTATTTTCCTGTACTCAAAGCTCTTGGGAAGGAGAGGGGCGATCGCAAGAAAAACAAGTTGTCAACGGAAGGGAGTGCCAACAGCATACACATTTCTAATATAAAAGGCAGAATCGGTTTTATTTTCCTATACTCAAAGGTCTTGGGAAGGAGAGGGGCGATCGCAAGAAAAACAAGTTGTCAACGGAGGGGAGTGCCAACAGCATACACACATTTCTAATATAAAAGGCAGAATCGGTTTTATTTTCCTCTACTCAAAGCTCTTGGGAAGGAGAGGGGCGATCGCAAGAAAAACAAGTTGTCAACGGAAGGGAGTGCCAACAGCATACACATTTCTAATATAAAAGGCAGAATCGGTTTTATTTTCCTGTACTCAAAGCTCTTGGGAAGGAGAGGGGCGATCGCAAGAAAAACAAGTTGTCAACGGAAGGGAGTGCCAACAGCATACACATTTCTAATATAAAAGGCAGAATCGGTTCTATTTTCCTGTACTCAAAGCTCTTGGGAAGGAGAGGAGCGATCGCAAGAAAAACAAGTTGTCAACGGAAGGGAGTGCCAACAGCATACACATTTCTAATATAAAAGGCAGAATCGGTTCTATTTTCCTGTACTCAAAGCTCTTGGGAAGGAGAGGAGCGATCGCAAGAAAAACAAGTTGTCAACGGAAGGGAGTGTCAACAGCATACACATTTCTATTATAAAGGGCAGAATCGGTTTTATTTTCATGTACTCAAAGCTCTTGGGAAAGAGAGGGGCCATCGCAAGAAAAACAAGTTGTCAACGGAAGGAAGTGCCAACAGCATACACATTTCTAATATAAAAGGCAGAATGGGTTCTATTTTCCTGAACTCAAAGCTCTTGGGAAGGAGAGGGGCGATCGCAAGAAAAACAAGTTGTCAACGGAAAGGAGTGCCAACAGCATACACATTTCTAATATAAAAGGCAGAATCGGTTTTATTTTCCTGTACTCAAAGCTCTTGGGAAAGAGAGGGGCGATCGCAAGAAAAACAAGTTGTCAACGGAAGGGAGTGCCAACAGCATACACATTTCTAATATAAAAGGCAGAATCGGTTTTATTTTCCTGTACTCAAAGCTCTTGTGAAGGAGAGGGGCGATCGCAAGAAATCAAGTTGTCAACGGAAGGGAGTGCCAACAGCATACACATTTGTAATATAAAAGGCAGAATCGGTTTTATTTTCCTGTACTCAAAGCTCTTGGGAAGGAGAGGGGCGATCGCAAGAAAAACAAGTTGTCAACGGAAGGGAGTGCCAACAGCATACACATTTCTAATATAAAAGGCAGAAATGGTTTTATTTTCCTGTACTCAAAGCTCTTGGGAAGGAGAGGGGCGATCGCAAGAAAAACAAGTTGTCAACGGAAGGGAGTGCCAACAGCATACACATTTCTAATATAAAAGGCAGAATCGGTTTTATTTTCCTGCACTCAAAGCTCTTGGGATGGAGAGGGGCGATCGCAAGAAAAACAAGTTGTCAACGGAGGGAGTGCCAACAGCATACACATTTTTAATATAAAAGGCAGAATCGGTTTTATTTTCCTGTACTCAAAGCTCTTATGAAGGAGAGGGGCGATCGCAAGAAAAACAAGTTGTCAACGGAAGGGAGTGCCAACAGCATACACATTTCTAATATAAAAGGCAGAAATGGTTTTATTTTCCTGTACTCAAAGCTCTTGGGAAGGAGAGGGGCGATCGCAAGAAAAACAAGTTGTCAACGGAAGGGAGTGCCAACAGCATACACATTTCTAATGTATAAGGCAGAATCGGTTTTATTATCCTGTACTCAAAGCTCTTGGGAAGGAGAGGGGCGATCGCAAGAAAAACAAGTTGTCAACGGAAGGGAGTGTCAACAGCATACACATTCCTAATAGAAAAGGAAGAATCGGTTTTATTTTCTTGTACTCAAAGCTCTTGGGAAGGAGAGGGGCGATCGCAAGAAAAACAAGTTGTCAACGAGAGGGAGTGCCAACAGCATACACATTTCTAATGTAAAAGGCAGAATCGGTTTTATTATCCTGTACTCAAAGCTCTTGGGAAGGAGAGGGGCGATCGCAAGAAAAACAAGTTGTTAACGGAAGGGAGTGCCAACAGCATACACATTTCTAATATAAAAGGCAGGATCGGTTTTATTTTCCTATACTCAAAGCTCTTGGGAAGGAGAGGGGCCATCGCAAGAAAAACAAGTTGTCAACGGAAGGAAGTGCCAACAGCATACACATTTCTAATATAAAAGGCAGAATCGATTCTATTTTCCTGAACTCAAAGCTCTTGGGAAGGAGAGGGGCGATCGCAAGAAAAACAAGTTGCCAACGGAAAGGAGTGCCAACAGCATACACATTTCTAATATAAAAGGCAGAATCGGTTTTATTTTCCTGTACTCAAAGCTCTTGGGAAGGAGAGGGGCGATCGCAAGAAAAACAAGTTGTCAACGGAAGGGAGTGCCAACAGCATACACATATGTAATATAAAAGGCAGAATCGGTTTTATTTTCCTGTACTCAAAGCTCTTGGGAAAGAGAGGGGCGATCGCAAGAAAAACAAGTTGTCAACGGAAGGGAGTGCCAACAGCATACACATTTCTAATATAAAAGGCAGAATCGGTTTTATTTTCCTGTACTCAAAGCTCTTGGGAAGGAGAGGGGCGATCGCAAGAAAAACAAGTTGTCAACGGAAGGGAGTGCCAACAGCATACACATTTGTAATATAAAAGGCAGAATCGGTTTTATTTTCCTGTACTCAAAGCTCTTGGGAAGGAGAGGGGCGATCGCAAGAAAAACAAGTTGTCAACGCTAGGGAGTGCCAACAGCATACACATTTCTAATATAAAAGGCAGAATCGGTTTTATTTTCCTGTACTCAAAGCTCTTGGGAAAGAGAGGGGCGATCGCAAGAAAAACAAGTTGACAACGGAAGGGAGTGCCAACAGCATACACATTTCTAATATAAAAGGCAGAATCGGTTTTATTTTCCTGTACTCAAAGCTCTTGGGAAGGAGAGGGGCGATCGCAAGAAAAACAAGTTGTCAACGCTAGGGAGTGCCAACAGCATACACATTTCTAATATAAAAGGCAGAATCGGTTTTATTTTCCTGAACTCAAAGCTCTTGGGAAGGAGAGGGGCGATCACAAGAAAAACAAGTTGTCAACGGAGGGAGTGCCAACAGCATACACATTTTTAATATAAAAGGCAGAATCGGTTTTATTTTCCTGTACTCAAAGCTCTTATGAAGGAGAGGGGCGATCGCAAGAAAAACAAGTTGTCAACGGAAGGGAGTGCCAACAGCATACACATTCCTAATAGAAAAGGAAGAATCGGTTTT
Source organism: Diaprepes abbreviatus (assembly GCA_034092305.1). Taxonomy (NCBI): domain Eukaryota; kingdom Metazoa; phylum Arthropoda; class Insecta; order Coleoptera; family Curculionidae; genus Diaprepes; species Diaprepes abbreviatus. The sequence goes on along the minus strand of JASJET010000265.1, from coordinate 1,109,287 downwards.
ATTTTCTTGTACTCAAAGCTCTTGGGAAGGAGAGGGGCGATCGCAAGAAAAATAAGTTGTCAACGGGAGGGAGTGCCAGCAGCATACACATTTCTAATATACAAGGCAGAATCGGTTTTATTTTCCTGTACTCAAAGCTCTTGGGTAGGGGAGGGGCGATCGCAGGAAAAACAAGTTGTCAACGGAAGAGAGTGCCAACAGCATACACATTTCTAATATAAAAGGCAGAATCGGTTTTATTTTCCTGTACTCAAAGCTCTTGGGAAGGAGAGGGGCGATCGCAAGAAAAACAAGTTGTCAACGGAAGAGAGTGCCAACAGCATACACATTTCTAATATAAAAGGCAGAATCGGTTTTATTTTCCTGTACTCAAAGCTCCTGGGAAGGAGAGGGGCGATCTCAAGGAAACCAAGTTGTCAACGGAAGGGAGTGCCAACAGCATACACATTTCTAATATAAAAGGCAGAATCGGTTTTATTTTCCTGTACTCAAAGCTCTTGGGAAGGAGAGGGGCGATCGCAAGGAAAACAAGTTGTCAATGGGAGGGAGTGCCAACAGCATACACATTTCTAATATAAAAAGCAGAATCGGTTTTATTTTCCTGTATTCAAAGCTCTTGGGAAGGAGAGGGGCTATCGCAAGAAAAACAAGTTGTCAACGGAAGGGAGTGCCAACAGCATACACATTTCTAATAGGAAGGGCAGAATCGGTTTTATTTTCCTGTACTCAAAGCTCCTGGGAAGGAGAGGGGCGATCGCAAGAAAAACAAGTTGTCAACGGAAGGGAGTGCCAACAGCATACACATTTCTAATATAAAAGGCAGAATCGGTTTTATTTTCCTGTACTCAAAGCTCTTGGGAAGGAGAGGGGCGATCGCAAGAAAAACAAGTTGTCAACGGGAGGGTGTGCCAACAGCATACACATTTCTAATATAAAAGGCAGAATCGGTTTTATTTTCCTGTACTCAAAGCTCTTTGGAAGGAGAGGGGCGATCGCAAGAAAAACAAGTTGTCAACGGAAGGGAGTGCCAACAGCATACACATTTCTAATAGAAAGGGCAGAATCGGTTTTATTTTCCTGTACTCAAAGCTCCTGGGAAGGAGAGGGGCGATCGCAAGAAAAACAAGTTGTCAAAGGAAGGGAGTGCCAACAGCATACATATTTCTAATATAAAAGGCAGAATCGGCTTTATTTTTCTGTACTTAAAGCTCTTGGGAAGGAGAGGGGCGATCGCAAAAAAAACAAGTTGTCAACGGAAGGGAGTGCCAACAGCATACACATTTCTAATATAAAAGGCAGAATCAGTTTTATTTTCCTGTACTCAAAGCTCTTGGGAAGGAGAGGGGCGATCGCAAGAAAAACAAGTTGTCAACGGAAAAGAGTGCCAACAGCATACACATTTCTAATATAAAAGGCAGAATCGGTTCTATTTTCCTGAACTCAAAGCTCTTGGGAAGGAGAGGAGCGATCGCAAGAAAAACAAGTTGTCAACGGAAGGGAGTGCCAACAGCATACACATTTCTATTATAAAGGGCAGAATCGGTTTTATTTTCATGTACTCAAAGCTCTTGGGAAGGAGAGGGGCCATCGCAAGAAAAACAAGTTGTCAACGGAAGGAAGTGCCAACAGCATACACATTTCTAATATAAAAGGCAGAATGGGTTCTATTTTCCTGAACTCAAAGCTCTTGGGAAGGAGAGGGGCGATCGCAAGAAAAACAAGTTGTCAACGGAAAGGAGTGCCAACAGCATACACATTTCTAATATAAAAGGCAGAATCGGTTTTATTTTCCTGTACTCAAAGCTCTTGGGAAAGAGAGGGGCGATCGCAAGAAAAACAAGTTGTCAACGGAAGGGAGTGCCAACAGCATACACATTTCTAATATAAAAGGCAGAATCGGTTTTATTTTCCTGTACTCAAAGCTCTTGTGAAGGAGAGGGGCGATCGCAAGAAATCAAGTTGTCAACGGAAGGGAGTGCCAACAGCATACACATTTGTAATATAAAAGGCAGAATCGGTTTTATTTTCCTGTACTCAAAGCTCTTGGGAAGGAGAGGGGCGATCGCAAGAAAAACAAGTTGTCAACGGAAGGGAGTGCCAACAGCATACACATTTCTAATATAAAAGGCAGAAATGGTTTTATTTTCCTGTACTCAAAGCTCTTGGGAAGGAGAGGGGCGATCGCAAGAAAAACAAGTTGTCAACGGAAGGGAGTGCCAACAGCATACACATTTCTAATATAAAAGGCAGAATCGGTTTTATTTTCCTGTTCTCAAAGCTCTTGGGAAGGAGAGGGGCGATCGCAAGAAAAACAAGTTGTCAACGGAGGGAGTGCCAACAGCATACACATTTCTAATATAAAAGGCAGAATCGGTTTTATTTTCCTCTACTCAAAGCTCTTGGGAAGGAGAGGGGCGATCGCAAGAAAAACAAGTTTTCAACGGGAGGGAGTGCCAACAGCATACACATTTCTAATATAAAAGGCAGAATCGGTTTTATTTTCCTGTACTCAAAGCTCTTGGGAAGGAGAGGGGCGATCGCAAGAAAAACAAGTTGTCAACGGAAGGGAGTGCCAACAGCATACACATTTCTAATATAAAAGGCAGAATCGGTTTTATTTTCCTATACTCAAAGCTCTTGGGAAGGAGAGGGGCGATCGCTAGAAAATCAAGTTGTCAACGGAAGAGAGTGCCAACAGCATACACACTTCTAATATAAAAGGCAGAATCGGCTTTATTTTTCTGTACTCAAAGCTCTTGGGAAGGAGAGGGGCGATCGCAAAAAAAACAATTTGTCAACGGAAGGGAGTGCCAACAGCATACACATTTCTAATAGAAAAGGCAGAATCGGTTTTATTTTCTTGTACTCAAAGCTCTTGGGAAGGAGAGGGGCGATCGCAAGAAAAACGAGTTGTCAACGGAAGGGAGTGCCAACAGCATACACATTTCTAATATAAAAGGCAGAATCGGTTTTATTTTCCTGTACTCAAAGCTCTTGGGAAGGGAGTGCCAACAGCATACACATTTCTAATATAAAGGGAAGAATCGGTTTTATTTTCCTGTACTCAAAGCTCTTGGGAAGGAGAGGGGCGATCGCAAGAAAAAAAAGTTGTCAACGGAAGGGAGTGCCAACAGCATACACATTTCTAATATAAAAGGCAGAATCGGTGTTATTTTCTTATACTCAAAGCTCTTGGGAAGGAGAGGGGCCATCGCAAGAAAAACAAGTTGTCAACGGAAGGAAGGGCCAACAGCATACACATTTCTAATATAAAAGGCAGAATCGGTTTTATTTTCCTGTACTCAAAGCTCTTGGGAAGGAGAGGGGCGATCGCAAGGAAAACAAATTGTCAACGGGAGGGAGTGCCAACAGCATAAACATTTCTAATATAAAAGGCAGAATCGGTTTTATTTTCCTGAAATTAAAGCTCTTGGGAAAGAGAGGGGCGATCACAAGAAAAACAAGTTGTCAACGGGAGGGGTGCCAACAGCATACCCATTTCTAACATAAAAGGCAGAATCGGCTTTATTTTTCTGTACTCAAAACTCTTGGGAAGGAGAGGGGCGATCGCAAGAAAAACAAGTTGTCTACGGAAGGGATTGCCAACAGCATAAACATTTCTAATATAAAAGGCAGAATCGGTTTTATTTTCCTGAAATTAAAGCTCTTGGAAAGAGAGGGGCGATCAGAAGAAAAACAAGTTGTGTACGGGAGGGAGTGCCAACAGCATACACGTTTCTAATATAAAAGGCAGAATCGGTTTTATTTTCCTGTTCTCAAAGCTCTTGGGAAGGAGAGGGGCGATCGCAAGAAAAACAAGTTGTCAACGCAAGGGAGTGCCAACAGCATACACATTTCTAATATAAAAGGCAGAATCGGTTTTATTTTCCTCTACTCAAAGCTCTTGGGAAGGAGAGGGGCGATCGCAAGAAAAACAAGTTTTCAACGGGAGGGAGTGCCAACAGCATACACATTTCTAATATAAAAGGCAGAATCGGTTTTATTTTCCTGTACTCAAAGCTCTTGGGAAGGAGAGGGGCGATCGCAAGAAAAACAAGTTGTCAACGGAAGGGAGTGCCAACAGCATACACATTTCTAATATAAAAGGCAGGATCGGTTTTATTTTCCTATACTCAAAGCTCTTGGGAAGGAGAGGGGCCATCGCAAGAAAAACAAGTTGTCAACGGAAGGAAGTGCCAACAGCATACACATTTCTAATATAAAAGGCAGAATCGGTTTTATTTTCCTGTACTCAAAGATTTTGGGAAGCAGAGGGGCGATCGCAATAAAAACAAGTTGTCAACGGAAGGGAGTGCCAACAGCATACATATTTCTAATATAAAAGGCAGAATCGGTTTTATTTTCCTGAATTTAAAGCTCATGGAAAGAGAGGGGCGATCACAAGAAAAAGAAGTTGTCTACGAGAGGGAGTGCCAACAGCATACACATTTCTAATATAAAAGGCAGAATCGGTTTTATTTTCCTCTACTCAAAGCTCTTGGTAAGGAGAGGGGCGATCGCAAGAAAAACAAGTTGTCAACGCTAGGGAGAGCCAACAGCATACACATTTCTAATATAAAAGGCAGAATCGGTTTTATTTTCCTGTACTCAAAGCTCTTGGGAAGGAGAGGGGCGATCACAAGAAAAACAAGTAGTCAACGGAGGGAGTGCCAACAGCATACACATTTTTAATATAAAAGGCAGAATCGGTTTTATTTTCCTGTACTCAAAGCTCTTATGAAGGAGAGGGGCGATCGCAAGAAAAACAAGTTGTCAACGGAAGGGAGTGCCAACAGCATACACATTTCTAATATAAAAGGCAGAATCGGTTTTATTTTCCTGTACTCAAAGCTCTTGGGAATGAGAGGGGCGATCTCAAGAAAAACAAGTTTTCAACGGAAGGGAGTGCCAACGTCATACACATTTCTATAATAAAAAGCAGAATCGGTTTTATTTTCCTGTACTTAAAGCTCTTGGGAAGGAGAGGGGCGATCGCAAGAAAAACAAGTTGTAAACGGGAGGGAGTGCCAACAGCATACACATTTCTAATATAAAAGGCAGAATCGGTTTTATTTTCCTGTACTCAAAGCTCTTGGGAAGGAGAGGGGCGATCGCAAGAAAAACAAGTTGTCAACGGAAGGGAGTGCCAACAGCATAAACATTTCTAATATAAAAGGCAGAATCGGTTTTATTTTCCTGAAATTAAAGCTCTTGGAAAGAGAGGGGCGATCAGAAGAAAAACAAGTTGTGTACGGGAGGGAGTGCCAACAGCATACACATTTCTAATATAAAAGGCAGAATCGGTTTTATTTTCCTGTTCTCAAAGCTCTTGGGAAGGAGAGGGGCGATCGCAAGAAAAACAAGTTGTCAACGCAAGGGAGTGCCAGCAGCATACACATTTCTAATATAAAAGGCAGAATCGGTTTTATTTTCCTGTTCTCAAAGCTCTTGGGAAGGAGAGGGGCGATCGCAAGAAAAACAAGTTGTCAACGCAAGGGAGTGCCAACAGCATACACATTTCTAATATAAAAGGCAGAATCGGTTTTATTTTCCTGTACTCAAAGCTCTTGGGAAAGAGAGGGGCGATCACAAGAAAAACAAGTTGTCAACGGGAGGGGTGCCAACAGCATACCCATTTCTAACATAAAAGGCAGAATCGGCTTTATTTTTCTGTACTCAAAGCTCTTGGGAAGGAGAGGGGCGATCGCAAAAAAAACAGGTTGTCAACGGAAGGGAGTGCCAATAGCATACACATTTCTAATATAAAAGGCAGAATCGGTTTTATTTTCCTTTACTCAAAGCTCTTGGGAAGGAGAGGGGCGATCGCAAGAAAAACAAGTTTTCAACGGGAGGGAGTGCCAACAGCATACACATTTCTAATATAAAAGGCAGAATCGGTTTTATTTTCCAGTACTCAAAGCTGTTGGGAAGGAGAGGGGCGATCGCAAGAAAAACAAGTTGTCAACGGAAGGGAGTGCCAACCGCATACACATTTCTAATATAAAAGGCAGAATCGGTTTTATTTTCCTATACTCAAAGCTCTTGGGAAGGAGAGGGGCGATCGAAAGAAAAACAAGTTGTCAACGGAGGGGAGTGCCAACAGCATACACATTTCTAATATAAAAGGCAGAATCGGTTTTATTTTCCTCTACTCAAAGCTCTTGGGAAGGAGAGGGGCGATCGCAAGAAAAACAAGTTGTCAACGGAAGGGAGTGCCAACAGCATACACATTTCTAATATAAAAGGCAGAATCGGTTTTATTTTTCTGTACTCAAAGCTCTTGGGAAGGAGAGGGGCGATCGCAAGAAAAACAAGTTGTCAACGCTAGGGAGTGCCAACAGCATACACATTTCTAATATAAAAGGCAGAATCGGTTTTATTTTCCTGTACTCAAAGCTCTTGGGAAGGAGAGGGGCGATCACAAGAAAAACAAGTTGTCAACGGAGGGAGTGCCAACAGCATACACATTTTTAATATAAAAGGCAGAATCGGTTTTATTTTCCTGTACTCAAAGCTCTTATGAAGGAGAGGGGCGATCGCAAGAAAAACAAGTTGTCAACGGAAGGGAGTGCCAACAGCATACACATTCCTAATAGAAAAGGAAGAATCGGTTTTATTTTCTTGTACTCAAAGCTCTTGGGAAGGAGAGGGGCGATCGCAAGAAAAATAAGTTGTCAACATGAGGGAGTGCCAGCAGCATACACATTTCTAATATACAAGGCAGAATCGGTTTTATTTTCCTGTACTCAAAGCTCTTGGTTAGGGGAAGGGCGATCGCAGGAAAAACAAGTTATCAACGGAAGGGAGTGCCAACAGCATACACATTTCTAATAGAAAGTGCAGAATCGGTTTTATTTTCCTGTACTCAAAGCTCCTGGGAAGGAGAGGGGCGATCGCAAGAAAAACAAGTTGTCAACGGAAGGGAGTGCCAACAGCATACATATTTCTAATATAAAAGGCAGAATCGGCTTTATTTTTCTGTACTTAAAGCTCTTGGGAAGGAGAGGGGCGATCGCAAAAAAAAACAAGTTGTCAACGGAAGGGAGTGCCAATAGCATACACATTTCTAATATAAAAGGCAGAATCGGTTTTATTTTCCTCTACTCAAAGCTCTTGGGAAGGAGAGGGGCGATCGCAAGAAAAACAAGTTTTCAACGGGAGGGAGTGCCAACAGCATACACATTTCTAATATAAAAGGCAGAATCGGTTTTATTTTCCTGTAGTCAAAGCTCTTGGGAAGGGGAGGGGCGATCGCAAGAAAAACAAGTTGGCAACGGAAGGGAGTGCCAACAGCATACACATTTCTAATATAAAAGGCAGAATCGGTTTTATTTTCCTGTACTCAAAGCTCTTGGGAATGCGAGGGGCGATCGCAAGAAAAACAAGTTGTCAACGGAAGGGAGTGCCAGCAGCATACACATTTCTAATATAAAAGGCTGAATCGGTTTTATTTTCTTATACTCAAAGCTCTTGGGAAGGAGAGGGGCCATCGCAAGAAAAACAAGTTTTCAACGGAAGGAAGTGCCAACAGCATACACATTTCTAATGTAAATGGCAGTATCGGTTCTATTTTCCTGAACTCAAAGCTCTTGGGAAGGAGAGGGGCGATCGCAAGAAAAACAAGTTGTCAACGGAAAGGAGTGCCAACAGCATACACATTTCTAATATAAAAGGCAGAATTGGTTTTATTTTCCTGTACTCAAAGCGCTTGGGAAAGAGAGGGGCGATCGCAAGAAAAACAAGTTGTCAACGGAAGGGAGTGCCAACAGCATACACATTTCTAATATAAAAGGCAGAATCGGTTTTATTTTCCTGTATTCAAAGCTCTTGGGAAAGAGAGGGGCGATCGCAATAAAAACAAGTTGTCAACGGAAGGAAGTGCCAACAGCATACACATTTTTAATATAAAAGGCAGAATCGGTTTTATTTTCCTGTACTCAAAGCTCTTGGGAAAGAGAGGGGCGATCGCAAGAAAAACAAGTTGTCAACGGAAGGGAGTGCCAACAGCATACACATATGTAATATAAAAGGCAGAATCGGTTTTATTTTCCTGTACTCAAAGCTCTTGGGAAGGAGAGGGGCGATCGCAAGAAAAACAAGTTGTCAACGGAAGGGAGTGCCAACAGCATACACATTTTTAATATAAAAGGCAGAATTGGTTTTATTTTCCTGTACTCAAAGCTCTTGGGAAGGAGAGGGGCGATCGCAAGAAAAATAAGTTGTCAACGGAAGGGAGTGCCAACAGCATACACATTTCTAATATAAAAGGCAGAATCGGTTTTATTTTCCTGTACTCAAAGCTCTTGGGAAAGAGAGGGGCGATCGCAGGAAAAACAAGTTGTCAACGGAAAGGAGTGCCAACAGCATACACTTTTTAATATAAAAGGCAGAATCGGTTTTATTTTCCTGTACTCAAAGCTCTTGGGAAGGAGAGGGGCGCTCGCATGAAAAACAAGTTGTCAACGGAAGGGAGTGCCAACAGCATACACATTTCTAATATAAAAGGCAGAATCGGTTTTATTTTCCTGTACTCAAAGCTCTTGGGAAGGAGAGGGGCGATCGCAAGAAAAACAAGTGGTCAACGGGAGGGAGTGCCAGCAGCATACACATTTCTAATATAAAAGGCAGAATCGGTTTTATTTTCCTGTACTCAAAGCTCTTGGGAAGGGGATGAGCGATCGCAGGAAAAACAAGTTGTCAACGGAAGAGAGTGCCAACAGCATACACATTTGTAATATAAAAGGCAGAATCGGTTTTATTTTCCTGTACTCAAAGCTCTTGGGAAGGAGAGGGGCGATCGCAAGAAAAACAAGTTGTCAACGGGAGGGGGTGCCAACAGCATACACATTTCTAATATAAAAGGCAGAATCGGTTTTATTTTCCTGTACTCAAAGCTCTTGGGAAGGAGAGGGGCGATCGCTAGAAAATCAAGTTGTCAACGGAAGGGAGTGCCAACAGCATACACACTTCTAATATAAAAGGCAGAATCGGTTTTATTTTCCTCTACTCAAAGCTCTTGGGAAGGAGAGGGGCGATCGCTAGAAAAACAAGTTTTCAACGGGAGGGAGTGCCAACAGCATACACATTTCTAATATAAAAGGCAGAATCGGTTTTATTTTCCTGTACTCAAAGCTCTTGGGAAGGAGAGGGGCGATCGCAAGAAAAACAAGTTGTCAACGGAAGGGAGTGCCAACAGCATACACATTTCTAATATAAAAGGCAGAATCGGTTTTATTTTCCTGTACTCAAAGCTCTTGGGAAGGAGAGGGGCGATCGCAAGAAAAACAAGTGGTCAACGGGAGGGAGTGCCAGCAGCATACACATTTGTAATATAAAAGGCAGAATCGGTTTTATTTTCCTGTACTCAAAGCTCTTGGGAAGGAGAGGGGCGATCGCAAGAAAAACAAGTTGTCAACGGAAGGGAGTGCCAACAGCATACACATTTCTAATATAAAAGGCAGAATCGGTTTTATTTTCCTGTACTCAAAGCTCTTGGGAAGGAGAGGGGCGATCGCAAGAAAAACAAGTGGTCGACGGAAGGGAGTGCCAGCAGCATACACATTTCTAATATAAAAGGCAGAATCGGTTTTATTTTCCTGTACTCAAAGCTCTTGGGAAGGGGAGGGGCGATCGCAGGAAAAACAAGTTGTCAACGGAAGAGAGTGCCAACAGCATACACATTTGTAATATAAAAGGCAGAATCGGTTTTATTTTCCTGTACTCAAAGCTCTTGGGAAGGAGAGGGGCGATCGCAAGAAAAACAAGTTGTCAACGGGAGGGGGTGCCAACAGCATACACATTTCTAATATAAAAAGCAGAATCGGTTTTATTTTCCTGTACTCAAAGCTCTTGGGAAGGAGAGGGGCGATCGCTAGAAAATCAAGTTGTCAACGGAAGGGAGTGCCAACAGCAAACACACTTCTAATATAAAAGGCAGAATCGGCTTTATTTTTCTGTACTCAAAGCTCTTGGGAAGGAGAGGGACGATCGCAAAAAAAACAAGTTGTCAACGGAAGGGAGTGCCAACAGCATACACATTTCTAATATAAAAGGCAGAATCGGTTTTATTTTCCTCTACTCAAAGCTCTTGGGAAGGAGAGGGGCGATCGCAAGAAAAACAAGTTTTCAACGGGAGGGAGTGCCAACAGCATACACATTTCTAATATAAAAGGCAGAATCGGTTTTATTTTCCTGTACTCAAAGCTCTTGGGAAGGAGAGGGGCGATCGCAAGAAAAACAAGTTGTCAACGGAAGGGAGTACCAACAGCATACACATTTCTAATATAAAAGGCAGAATCAGTTTTATTTTCCTGTACTCAAAGCTCTTGGGAAGGAGAGGGGCGATCACAAGAAAAACAAGTTGTCAACGGAAGGGAGTGCCGACAGTATACACATTTTTAATATAAAAGGCAGAATCGGTTTTATTTTCCTCTACTCAAAGCTCTTATGAAAGAGATGGGCGATCGCAAGAAAAACAAGTTGTCAACGGAAGGGAGTGCCAACAGCATACACATTTCTAATATAAAAGGCAGAATCGGTTTTATTTTCCTGTTCTCAAAGTTCTTGGGAAGGAGAGGGGCGATCGCAAGAAAAACAAGTTTTCAACGGGAGGGAGTGCCAACAGCATACACATTTCTAATATAAAAGGCAGAACCGGTTTTATTTTCCTGTACTCAAAGCTCTTGGGAAGGAGAGGGGCGATCGCAAGAAAAACAAGTTGTCAACGGAAAGGAGTGCCAACAGCATACACATTTCTAATATAAAAGGCAGAATCGGTTTTATTTTCCTGTACTCAAAGCTCTTGGGAAGGAGAGGGGCGATCGCAAGAAAAACAAGTTGTCAACGGAAGGGAGTGCCAACAGCATACACATTTCTAATATAAAAGGCAGAATCGGTTTTATTTTCCTGTACTCAAAGCTCTTGGGAAGGAGAGGGGCGATCTCAAGTAAACCAAGTTGTCAACGGAAGGGAGTGCCAACAGCATACACATTTCTAATATAAAAGGCAGAATCGGTTTTATTTTCCTGTACTCAAAGCTCTTGGGAAGGAGAGGGGCGATCGCAAGAAAAACAAGTTTTCAACGGGAGGGAGTGCCAACAGCATACACATTTCTAATATAAAAGGCAGAATGGGTTTTATTTTCCTGTACTCAAAGCTCTTGGGAAGGAGAGGGGCGATCGCAAGAAAAACAAGTTATCAACGCTAGGGAGAGCCAAGAGCATACACATTTCTAATATAAAAGGCAGAATCGGTTTTATTTTCCTGTACTCAAAGCTCTTGGGAAGGAGAGGGGCGATCCCAAGAAAAACAAGTTGTCAACGGAAGGGAGTGACAACAGCATACACATTTCTAATATAAAAGGCAGGATCGGTTTTATTTTCCTATACTCAAAGCTCTTGGGAAGGAGAGGGGCCATCGCAAGAAAAACAAGTTGTCAACGGAAGGAAGTGCCAACAGCATACACATTTCTAATATAAAAGGCGGAATCGGTTCTATTTTCCTGAACTCAAAGCTCTTGGGAATGGGAGGGGCGATCGCAAGAAAAACAAGTTGTCAACGGAAACAATTGCCAACAGCATACACATTTCTAATATAAAAGGCAGAATCGGTTTTATTTTCCTGTACTCAAAGCTCTTGGGAAAGAGAGGGGCGATCGCAAGAAAAACAAGTTGTCAACGGAAGGGAGTGCCAACAGCATACACATTTCTAATATAAAAGGCAGAATCGGTTTTATTTTCCTGTACTCAAAGCTCTTGGGAAGGAGAGGGGCGATCGCAAAAAAAACAAGTTGTCAACGGAAGGGAGTGCCAACAGCATACACATTTCTAATATAAAAGGCAGAATTGTTTTTATTTTCCTGTACTCAAAGCTCTTGGGAAGGAGAGGGGCGATCGCAAGAAAAACAAGTTGTCAACGGAAGGGAGTGCCAACAGCATACACATTTCTAATATAAAAGGCAGAATCGGTTTTATTTTCCTGTACTCAAAGCTTTTGGGAAGGAGAGGGGCGATCGCAAGAAAAACAAGTTGTCAACGCTAGGGAGTGCCAACAGCATACACATTTCTAATATAAAAGGCAGAATCGGTTTTATTTTCCTGTACTCAAAGCTCTTGGGAAGGAGAGGGGCGATCGCAAGAAAAACAAGATGTCAGCGCTAGGGAGAGCCAACAGCATACACATTTCTAATATAAAAGGCAGAATCGGTTTTATTTTCCTGTACTCAAAGCTCTTGGGAAGGAGAGGGGCGATCACAAGAAAAACAAGTTGTCAACGGAGGGAGTGCCAACAGCATACACATTTTTAATATAAAAGGCAGAATCGGTTTTATTTTCCTGTACTCAAAGCTCTTATGAAGGAGAGGGGCGATCGCAAGAAAAACAAGTTTTCAACGGAAGGGAGTGCCAACAGCATACACATTTCTAATATAAAAGGCAGAATCGGTTTTATTTTCCTGTACTCAAAGCTCTTGGGAATGAGAAAAGCGATCTCAAGAAAAACAAGTTTTCAACGGAAGGGAGTGCCAACATCATACACATTTCTAATATAAAAGGCAGAATCGGTTTTATTTTCCTGTACTCAAAGCTCTTGGGAAGGAGAGGGGCGATCGCAAGAAAAACAAGTTGTAAACGGGAGGGAGTGCCAACAGCATACACATTTCTAAAATAAAAGGCAGAATCGGTTTTATTTTCCTGTATTCAAAGCTCTTGGGAAAGAGAGGGGCGATCGCAATAAAAACAAGTTGTCAACGGAAGGAAGTGCCAACAGCATACACATTTTTAATATAAAAGGCAGAATCGGTTTTATTTTCCTGTACTCAAAGCTCTTGGGAAAGAGAGGGGCGATCGCAAGAAAAACAAGTTGTCAACGGAAGGGAGTGCCAACAGCATACACATATGTAATATAAAAGGCAGAATCGGTTTTATTTTCCTGTACTCAAAGCTCTTGGGAAGGAGAGGGGCGATCGCAAGAAAAACAAGTTGTCAACGGAAGGGAGTGCCAACATCATACACATTTTTAATATAAAAGGCAGAATTGGTTTTATTTTCCTGTACTCAAAGCTCTTGGGAAGGAGAGGGGCGATCGCAAGAAAAATAAGTTGTCAACGGAAGGGAGTGCCAACAGCATACACATTTCTAATATAAAAGGCAGAATCGGTTTTATTTTCCTGTACTCAAAGCTCTTGGGAAAGAGAGGGGCGATCGCAGGAAAAACAAGTTGTCAACGGAAAGGAGTGCCAACAGCATACACTTTTTAATATAAAAGGCAGAATCGGTTTTATTTTCCTGTACTCAAAGCTCTTGGGAAGGAGAGGGGCGCTCGCATGAAAAACAAGTTGTCAACGGAAGGGAGTGCCAACAGCATACACATTTCTAATATAAAAGGCAGAATCGGTTTTATTTTCCTGTACTCAAAGCTCTTGGGAAGGAGAGGGGCGATCGCAAGAAAAACAAGTGGTCAACGGGAGGGAGTGCCAGCAGCATACACATTTCTAATATAAAAGGCAGAATCGGTTTTATTTTCCTGTACTCAAAGCTCTTGGGAAGGGGATGAGCGATCGCAGGAAAAACAAGTTGTCAACGGAAGAGAGTGCCAACAGCATACACATTTGTAATATAAAAGGCAGAATCGGTTTTATTTTCCTGTACTCAAAGCTCTTGGGAAGGAGAGGGGCGATCGCAAGAAAAACAAGTTGTCAACGGGAGGGGGTGCCAACAGCATACACATTTCTAATATAAAAGGCAGAATCGGTTTTATTTTCCTGTACTCAAAGCTCTTGGGAAGGAGAGGGGCGATCGCTAGAAAATCAAGTTGTCAACGGAAGGGAGTGCCAACAGCATACACACTTCTAATATAAAAGGCAGAATCGGCTTTATTTTTCTGTACTCAAAGCTCTTGGGAAGGAGAGGGGCGATCGCAAAAAAAAACAAGTTGTCAACGGAAGGGATTGCCAACAGCATACACATTTCTAATATAAAAGGCAGAATCGGTTTTATTTTCCTCTACCCAAAGCTCTTGGGAAGAAGAGGGGCGATCGCAAGAAAAACAAGTTTTCAACGGGAGGGAGTGCCAACAGCATACACATTTCTAATATAAAAGGCAGAATCGGTTTTATTTTCCTGTACTCAAAGCTCTTGGGAAGGAGAGGGGCGATCGCAAGAAAAACAAGTTGTCAACGGAAGGGAGTGCCAACAGCATACACATTTCTAATATAAAAGGCAGAATCGGTTTTATTTTCCTGTACTCAAAGCTCTTGGGAAGGAGAGGGGCGATCGCAAGAAAAACAAGTGGTCGACGGGAGGGAGTGCCAGCAGCATACACATTTCTAATATAAAAGGCAGAATCGGTTTTATTTTCCTGTACTCAAAGCTCTTGTGAAGGAGAGGGGCGATCGCAAAAAAAAACAAGTTGTCAACGGAAGGGATTGCCAACAGCATACACATTTCTAATATAAAAGGCAGAATCGGTTTTATTTTCCTCTACTCAAAGCTCTTGGGAAGGAGAGGGGCGGTCGCAAGAAAAACAAGTTTTCAACGGGAGGGAGTGCCAACAGCATACACATTTCTAATATAAAAGGCAGAATCGGTTTTATTTTCCTGTACTCAAAGCTCTTGGGAAGGAGAGGGGCGATCGCAAGAAAAACAAGTTGTCAACGGAAGGGAGTGCCAACAGCATACACATTTCTAATATAAAAGGCAGAATCGTTTTTATTTTCCTGTACTCAAAGCTCTTGGGAAGGAGAGGGGCGGTCGCAAGAAAAACAAGTTTTCAACGGGAGGGAGTGCCAACAGCATACACATTTCTAATATAAAAGGCAGAATCGGTTTTATTTTCCTGTACTCAAAGCTCTTGGGAAGGAGAGGGGCGATCGCAAGAAAAACAAGTTGTCAACGGAAGGGAGTGCCAACAGCATACACATTTCTAATATAAAAGGCAGAATCGGTTTTATTTTCCTGTACTCAAAGCTCTTGGGAAGGGGAGGGGCGATCGCAGGAAAAACAAGTTGTCAACGGAAGAGAGTGTCAACAGCATACACATTTGTAATATAAAAGGCAGAATCGGTTTTATTTTCCTGTACTCAAAGCTCTTGGGAAAGAGAGGGGCGATCGCAGGAAAAACAAGTTGTCAACGGAAAGGAGTGCCAACAGCATACACTTTTTAATATAAAAGGCAGAATCGGTTTTATTTTCCTGTACTCAAAGCTCTTGGGAAGGAGAGGGGCGATCGCAAGAAAAACAAGTTGTCAACGGAAGGGAGTGCCAACAGCATACACATTTCTAATATAAAAGGCAGAATCGGTTTTATTTTCCTGTACTCAAAGCTCTTGGGAAGGAGAGGGGCGATCGCAAGAAAAACAAGTTGTCAACGGAAGGGAGTGCCAACAGCATACACATTTCTAATATAAAAGGCAGAATCGGTTTTATTTTCCTGTACTAAAAGCTCTTGGGAAGGAGAGGGGCGATCGCAAGAAAAACAAGTGGTCAACGGGAGGGAGTGCCAGCAGCATACACATTTGTAATATAAAAGGCAGAATCGGTTTTATTTTCCTGTACTCAAAGCTCTTGGGAAGGAGAGGGGCGATCGCAAGAAAAACAAGTTGTCAACGGGAGGGGGTGCCAACAGCATACACATTTCTAATATAAAAGGCAGAATCGGTTTTATTTTCTTGTACTCAAAGCTCTTGGGAAGGAGAGGGGCGATCGCTAGAAAATCAAGTTGTCAACGGAAGGGAGTGCCAACATCATACACACTTCTAATATAAAAGGCAGAATCGGCTTTATTTTTCTGTACTCAAAGCTCTTGGGAAGGAGAGGGGCGATCGCAAGAAAAACAAGTTGTCAACGGAAGGGAGTGCCAACAGCATACACATTTCTAATATAAAAGGCAGAATCGGTTTTATTTTCCTGTACTCAAAGCTCTTGGGAAGGAGAGGGGCGATCGCAAGAAAAACAAGTGGTCAACGGGAGGGAGTGCCAGCAGCATACACATTTGTAATATAAAAGGCAGAATCGGTTTTATTTTCCTGTACTCAAAGCTCTTGGGAAGGAGAGGGGCGATCGCAAGAAAAACAAGTTGTCAACGGAAGGGAGTGCCAACAGCATACACATTTCTAATATAAAAGGCAGAATCGGTTTTATTTTCCTGTACTCAAAGCTCTTGGGAAGGAGAGGGGCGATCGCAAGAAAAACAAGTGGTCGACGGAAGGGAGTGCCAGCAGCATACACATTTCTAATATAAAAGGCAGAATCGGTTTTATTTTCCTGTACTCAAAGCTCTTGGGAAGGGGAGGGGCGATCGCAGGAAAAACAAGTTGTCAACGGAAGAGAGTGCCAACAGCATACACATTTGTAATATAAAAGGCAGAATCGGTTTTATTTTCCTGTACTCAAAGCTCTTGGGAAGGAGAGGGGCGATCGCAAGAAAAACAAGTTGTCAACGGGAGGGGGTGCCAACAGCATACACATTTCTAATATAAAAAGCAGAATCGGTTTTATTTTCCTGTACTCAAAGCTCTTGGGAAGGAGAGGGGCGATCGCTAGAAAATCAAGTTGTCAACGGAAGGGAGTGCCAACAGCAAACACACTTCTAATATAAAAGGCAGAATCTGCTTTATTTTTCTGTACTCAAAGCTCTTGGGAAGGAGAGGGACGATCGCAAAAAAAACAAGTTGTCAACGGAAGGGAGTGCCAACAGCATACACATTTCTAATATAAAAGGCAGAATCGGTTTTATTTTCCTCTACTCAAAGCTCTTGGGAAGGAGAGGGGCGATCGCAAGAAAAACAAGTTTTCAACGGGAGGGAGTGCCAACAGCATACACATTTCTAATATAAAAGGCAGAATCGGTTTTATTTTCCTGTACTCAAAGCTCTTGGGAAGGAGAGGGGCGATCGCAAGAAAAACAAGTTGTCAACGGAAGGGAGTACCAACAGCATACACATTTCTAATATAAAAGGCAGAATCAGTTTTATTTTCCTGTACTCAAAGCTCTTGTGAAGGAGAGGGGCGATCACAAGAAAAACAAGTTGTCAACGGAAGGGAGTGCCGACAGTATACACATTTTTAATATAAAAGGCAGAATCGGTTTTATTTTCCTCTACTCAAAGCTCTTATGAAAGAGATGGGCGATCGCAAGAAAAACAAGTTGTCAACGGAAGGGAGTGCCAACAGCATACACATTTCTAATATAAAAGGCAGAATCGGTTTTATTTTCCTGTTCTCAAAGTTCTTGGGAAGGAGAGGGGCGATCGCAAGAAAAACAAGTTTTCAACGGGAGGGAGTGCCAACAGCATACACATTTCTAATATAAAAGGCAGAACCGGTTTTATTTTCCTGTACTCAAAGCTCTTGGGAAGGAGAGGGGCGATCGCAAGAAAAACAAGTTGTCAACGGAAAGGAGTGCCAACAGCATACACATTTCTAATATAAAAGGCAGAATCGGTTTTATTTTCCTGTACTCAAAGCTCTTGGGAAGGAGAGGGACGATCGCAAGAAAAACAAGTTGTCAACGGAAGGGAGTGCCAACAGCATACACATTTCTAATATAAAAGGCAGAATCGGTTTTATTTTCCTGTACTCAAAGCTCTTGGGAAGGAGAGGGGCGATCTCAAGTAAACCAAGTTGTCAACGGAAGGGAGTGCCAACAGCATACACATTTCTAATATAAAAGGCAGAATCGGTTTTATTTTCCTGTACTCAAAGCTCTTGGGAAGGAGAGGGGCGATCGCAAGAAAAACAAGTTTTCAACGGGAGGGAGTGCCAACAGCATACACATTTCTAATATAAAAGGCAGAATGGGTTTTATTTTCCTGTACTCAAAGCTCTTGGGAAGGAGAGGGGCGATCGCAAGAAAAACAAGTTATCAACGCTAGGGAGAGCCAAGAGCATACACATTTCTAATATAAAAGGCAGAATCGGTTTTATTTTCCTGTACTCAAAGCTCTTGGGAAGGAGAGGGGCGATCCCAAGAAAAACAAGTTGTCAACGGAAGGGAGTGACAACAGCATACACATTTCTAATATAAAAGGCAGGATCGGTTTTATTTTCCTATACTCAAAGCTCTTGGGAAGGAGAGGGGCCATCGCAAGAAAAACAAGTTGTCAACGGAAGGAAGTGCCAACAGCATACACATTTCTAATATAAAAGGCGGAATCGGTTCTATTTTCCTGAACTCAAAGCTCTTGGGAATGGGAGGGGCGATCGCAAGAAAAACAAGTTGTCAACGGAAACAAGTGCCAACAGCATACACATTTCTAATATAAAAGGCAGAATCGGTTTTATTTTCCTGTACTCAAAGCTCTTGGGAAAGAGAGGGGCGATCGCAAGAAAAACAAGTTGTCAACGGAAGGGAGTGCCAACAGCATACACATTTCTAATATAAAAGGCAGAATCGGTTTTATTTTCCTGTACTCAAAGCTCTTGGGAAGGAGAGGGGCGATCGCAAAAAAAACAAGTTGTCAACGGAAGGGAGTGCCAACAGCATACACATTTCTAATATAAAAGGCAGAATTGTTTTTATTTTCCTGTACTCAAAGCTCTTGGGAAGGAGAGGGGCGATCGCAAGAAAAACAAGTTGTCAACGGAAGGGAGTGCCAACAGCATACACATTTCTAATATAAAAGGCAGAATCGGTTTTATTTTCCTGTACTCAAAGCTTTTGGGAAGGAGAGGGGCGATCGCAAGAAAAACAAGTTGTCAACGCTAGGGAGTGCCAACAGCATACACATTTCTAATATAAAAGGCAGAATCGGTTTTATTTTCCTGTACTCAAAGCTCTTGGGAAGGAGAGGGGCGATCGCAAGAAAAACAAGATGTCAGCGCTAGGGAGAGCCAACAGCATACACATTTCTAATATAAAAGGCAGAATCGGTTTTATTTTCCTGTACTCAAAGCTCTTGGGAAGGAGAGGGGCGATCACAAGAAAAACAAGTTGTCAACGGAGGGAGTGCCAACAGCATACACATTTTTAATATAAAAGGCAGAATCGGTTTTATTTTCCTGTACTCAAAGCTCTTATGAAGGAGAGGGGCGATCGCAAGAAAAACAAGTTGTCAACGGAAGGGAGTGCCAACAGCATACACATTTCTAATATAAAAGGCAGAATCGGTTTTATTTTCCTGTACTCAAAGCTCTTGGGAATGAGAAAAGCGATCTCAAGAAAAACAAGTTTTCAACGGAAGGGAGTGCCAACATCATACACATTTCTAATATAAAAGGCAGAATCGGTTTTATTTTCCTGTACTCAAAGCTCTTGGGAAGGAGAGGGGCGATCGCAAGAAAAACAAGTTGTAAACGGGAGGGAGTGCCAACAGCATACACATTTCTAAAATAAAAGGCAGAATCGGTTTTATTTTCCTGTACTCAAAACTCTTGGGAAGGAGAGGGGCGATCGCAAGAAAAACAAGTTGTCAACGGAAGGGAGTGCCAACAGCATAAACATTTCTAATATAAAAGGCAGAATCGGTTTTATTTTCCTGAAATTAAAGCTCTTGGAAAGAGAGGGGCGATCAGAAGAAAAACAAGTTGTGTACGGGAGGGAGTGCCAACAGCATACACATTTCTAATATAAAAGGCAGAATCGGTTTTATTTTCCTGTTCTCAAAGCTCTTGGGAAGGAGAGGGGCGATCGCAAGAAAAACAAGTTGTCATCGCAAAGGAGTACCAACAGCATACACATTTCTAATATATAAGGCAGAATCGGTTTTATTTTCCTGTACTCAAAGCTCTTGGGAAAGAGAGGGGCGATCACAAGAAAAACAAGTTGTCAACGGGAGGGGTGCCAAAAGCATACCCATTTCTAACATAAAAGGCAGAATCGGCTTTATTTTTCTGTACTCAAAGCTCTTGGGAAGGAGAGGGGCGATCGCAAAAAAAACAAGTTGTCAACGGAAGGGAGTGCCAATAGCATACACATTTCTAATATAAAAGGCAGAATCGGTTTTATTTTCCTCTACTCAAAGCTCTTGGGAAGGAGAGGGGCGATCGCAAGAAAAACAAGTTTTCAACGGGAGGGAGTGCCAACAGCATACACATTTCTAATATAAAAGGCAGAATCGGTTTTATTTTCCTCTACTCAAAGCTCTTGGGAAGGAGAGGGGCGATCGCAAGAAAAACAAGTTTTCAACGGGAGGGAGTGCCAGGAGCATACACATTTCTAATATAAAAGGCAGAATCGGTTTTATTTTCCTCTACTCAAAGCTCTTGGGAAGGAGAGGGGCGATCGCAAGAAAAACAAGTTTTCAACGGGAGGGAGTGCCAGGAGCATACACATTTCTAATATAAAAGGCAGAATCGGTTTTATTTTCCTGTACTCAAAGCTCTTGGGAAGGAGAGGGGCGATCGCAAGAAAAACAAGTTGTCAACGGAAGGGAGTACCAACAGCATACACATTTCTAATATAAAAGGCAGAATCGGTTTTATTTTCCTGTACTCAAAGCTCTTGGGAAGCAGAGGGGCGATTGCAAGAAAAACAAGTTGTCAACGGAAGGGAGTGCCAACAGCATACACATTTCTAATATAAAGGGAAGAATCGGTTTTATTTTCCTGTACTCAAAGCTCTTGGGAAGGAGAGGGGCGATCGCAAGAAAAACAAGTTGTCAACGGAAGGGAGTGCCAACAGCATACACATTTCTAATATAAAAGGCAGAATCGGTTTTATTTTCTTATACTCAAAGCTCTTGGGAAGGAGAGGGGCCATCGCAAGAAAAACAAGTTGTCAACGGAAGGAAGTGCCAACAGCATACACATTTCTAATATAAAAGGCAGAATCGGTTCTATTTTCCTGAACTCAAAGCTCTTGGGAAAGAGAGGAGCGATCGCAAGAAAAACAAGTTGTCAACGGAAGGGAGTGCCAACAGCATACACATTTCTATTATAAAAGGCAGAATCGGTTTTATTTTCCTGTACTCAAAGCTCTTGGGAAGGAGAGGGGCGATCGCAAGAAAAGCGAGTTGTCAACGGAATGGAGTGCTAACAGCATATACTTTTCTAATATAAAAGGCAGAATCGGTTTTATTTTTCTGTATGCAAAGCTCTTGGGAAAGAGATGGGCGATCCCAAGAAAAACAAGCTGTCAACGCAAGGGAGTGCCAACAGCATACACATTTCTAATGTAAAAGGCAGAATTGGTTTTATTTTTCTGTACTCAAAGCTCTTGGGAGAGAGAGGGGCGATCGCAAGAAAAACAAGTTGTCTACGGAAAGGAGTGCCAACAGCATACACATTTCTAATATAAAAGGCATAATCGGTTTTATTTTCCTGTACTCAAAGCTCTTTTGAAGGAGAGGGGCGATCGCAAGAAAAACAAGTTGTCAACGGAAGGGAGTGCCAACAGCATACACATTTCTAATATAAAAGGCAGAATCGGTTTTATTTTCCTGTATTCACAGCTCTTGGGAAGGAGAGGGGCGATCGCAAGGAAAACAAGTTGTCAACGGGAGGGAGTGCCAACAGCATACACATTTCTATTATAAAAAGCAGAATCGGTTTTATTTTCCTGTATTCAAAGCTCTTGGGAAGGAGAGGGGCGATCGCAAGAAAAACAAGTTGTCAACGGGAGGGTGTGCCAACAGCATACACATTTCTAATATAAAAGGCAGAATTGGTTTTATTTTCTTGTACTCAAAGCTCTTGGGAAGGAGAGGGGCGATCGCAAGAAAAACAAGTTGTCAACGGAAGGGAGTGCCAACAGCATACATATTTCTAATATAAAAGGCAGAATCGGCTTTATTTTTCTGTACTCAAAGCTCTTGGGAAGGAGAGGGGCGATCGCAAGAAAAACAAGTTTTCAACGGGAGGGAGTGCCAACAGCATACACATTTCTAATATAAAAGGCAGAATCGGTTTTATTTTCCTGTACTCAAAGCTCTTGGGAAGGAGAGGGGCGATCGCAAGAAAAACAAGTTGTCAACGGAAGGGAGTGCCAACAGCATACGCATTTCTAATATAAAAGGCAGAATCGGTTTTATTTTCCTGTACTCAAAGCTCTTGGGAAGGAGAGGGGCGATCGCAAGAAAAACAAGTTTTCAACGGGAGGGAGTGCCAACAGCATACACATTTCTAATATAAAAGGCAGAATCGGTTTTATTTTCCTGTACTCAAAGCTCTTGGGAAGGAGAGGGGCGATCGCAAGAAAAACAAGTTGTCAACGGAAGGGAGTAACAACAGCATACACATTTCTAATATAAAAGGCAGAATCGATTTTATTTTCCTGTACTCAAAGCTCTTGGGAAGCAGGGGGGCGATTGCAAGAAAAACAAGTTGTCAACGGAAGGGAGTGCCAACAGCATACACATTTTTAATATAAAAGGAAGAATCGGTTTTATTTTTCTGTACTCAAAGCTCTTGGGAAGGAGAGGGGCGATCGCAAGAAAAACAAGTTGTCAACGGAAGGGAGTGCCAACAGCATACACATTTCTAATATAAAAGGCAGGATCGGTTTTATTTTCCTATACTCAAAGCTCTTGGGAAGGAGAGTTGCCATCGCAAGAAAAACAAGTTGTCAACGGAAGGTAGTGCCAACAGCATACACATTTCTAATATAAAAGGCAGAATCGGTTCTATTTTCCTGAACTCAAAGCTCTTGGGAAGGAGAGGGGCGATCGCAAGAAAAACAAGTTATCAACGGAAAGGAGTGCCAACAGCATACACATTTCTAATATAAAAGGCAGAATCGGTTTTATTTTCCTGTACTCAAAGCTTTTGGGAAAGAGAGGGGCGATCGCAAGAAAAACAAGTTGTCAACGGAAGGGAGTGCCAACAGCATACACATTTCTAATATAAAATTCAGAATCGGTTTTATTTTCCTGTACTCAAAGCTCTTGGGAAGGAGAGGGGCGATCGCAAGAAAAACAAGTTGTCAACGGAAGGGAGTGCCAACAGCATACACATTTGTAATATAAAAGGCAGAATCGGTTTTATTTTCCTGTACTCAAAGCTCTTGGGAAGGAGAGGGGCGATCGCAAGAAAAACAAGTTGTCAACGGAAGGGAGTGCCAACAGCTTACACATTTCTAATATAAAAGGCAGAATCGGTTTTATTTTCCTGTACTCAAAGCTCTTGGGAAGGAGAGGGGCAATCGCAAGAAAAACAAGTTGTCAACGGAAGGGAGTGCCAACAGCATACACATTTCTAATATAAAAGGCAGAATCGGTTTTATTTTCCTGTACTCAAAGCTCTTGGGAAGGAGAGGGGCGATCGCAAGAAAAACAAGTTGTCAACGCTAGGGAGTGCCAACAGCATACACATTTCTAATATAAAAGGCAGAATCGGTTTTATTTTCTTGTACTCAAAGCTCTTGGGAAGGAGAGGGGCGATCACAAGAAAAACAAGTTGTCAACGGAGGGAGTGCCAACAGCATACACATTTTTAATATAAAAGGCAGAATCGGTTTTATTTTCCTGTACTCAAAGCTGTTATGAAGGAGAGGGGCGATCGCAAGAAAAACAAGTTGTCAACGGAAGGGAGTGCCAACAGCATACACATTTCTAATATAAAAGGCAGAATCGGTTTTATTTTCCTGTACTCAAAGCTCTTGGGAAGGAGAGGGGCTATCGCAAGAAAAACAAGTTTTCAACGGAAGGGAGTGCCAACAGCATACACATTTCTAATATAAAAGGCAGAATCGGTTTTATTTTCCTGTACTCAAAGCTCTTGGGAAGGAGATGGGCGATCGCAAGAAAAACAAGTTGTCAATGGGAGGGAGTGCCAACAGCATACACATTTCTAATATAAAAGGCAGAATCGGTTTTATTTTCCTGTACTCAAAGCTCTTGGGAATGAGAGGGGCGATCTCAAGAAAAACAAGTTTTCAACGGAAGGGAGTGCCAACAGCATACACATTTCTAATATAAAAGGCAGAATCGGTTTTATTTTCCTGTACTCAAAGCTCTTGGGAAGGAGAGGGGCGATCGCAAGAAAAACAAGTTTTAAACGGGAGGGAGTGCCAACAGCATACACATTTCTAATATAAAAGGCAGAATCGGTTTTATTTTCCTGTACTCAAAGCTCTTGGGAAAGAGAGGGGCGATCGCAAGAAAAAGAAGTTGTCAACGGAAGGGAGTACCAACAGCATACACATTTCTAATATAAAAGGCAGAATCGGTTTTATTTTCCTGCACTCAAAGCTCTTGGGAAGGAGAGGGGCGATCGCAAGAAAAACAAGTTGTCAACGGAAGGGAGTGCCAACAGCATACACATTTGTAATATAAAAGGCAGAATCGGTTTTATTTTCCTGTACTCAAAGCTCTTGGGAAGGAGAGTGGCGATCGCAAGAAAAACAAGTTGTCAACGGAAGGGAGTGCCAACAGCATACACATTTCTAATATAAAAGGCAGAATTGGTTTTATTTTCCTGTACTCAAAGCTCTTGGGAAGGAGAGGGGCGATCTCAAGAAAAACAAGTTGTCAACGGAAGGGAGTGCCAACAGCATACACATTTCTAATATAAAAGGCAGAATCGGTTTTATTTTCCTGTACTCAAAGCTCTTGGGAAGGAGAGGGGCGATCACAAGAAAAACAAGTTGTCAACGGAGGGAGTGCCAACAGCATACACATTTTTAATATAAAAGGCAGAATCGGTTTTATTTTCCTGCACTCAAAGCTCTTATGAAGGAGAGGGGCGATCGCAAGAAAAACAAGTTGTCAACGGAAGGGAGTGCCAACAGCATACACATTTCTAATATAAAAGGCAGAATCGGTTTTATTTTCCTGTACTCACAGCTCTTGGGAAGGAGAGGGGCTATCGCAAGAAAAACAAGTTTTCAACGGAAGGGAGTGCCAACAGCATATACATTTCTAATATAAAAGGCAGAATCGGTTTTATTTTCCTGTACTCAAAGCTCTTGGGAATGAGAGGGGCGATCTCAAGAAAAACAAGTTTTCAACGGAAGGGAGTGTCAACAGCATACACATTTCTAATATAAGAGGCAGAATCGGTTTTATTTTCCTGTATTCAAAGCTCTTGGGAAGGAGAGGGGCGATCGCAAGAAAAACAAGTTGTAAACGGGAGGGAGTGCCAACAGCATACACATTTCTAATATAAAAGGCAGGATCGGTTTTATTTTCCTATACTCAAAGCTCTTGGGAAGGAGAGGGGCGATCGCAAGAAAAACAAGTTGTCAACGGAAGGGAGTGCCAACAGCATAAGCATTTCTAATATAAAAGGCAGAATCGGTTTTATTTTCCTGAAATTAAAGCTCTTGGAAAGAGAGGGGCGATCAGAAGAAAAACAAGTTGTCTACGGGAGGGAGTGCCAACAGCATACACATTTCTAATATAAAAGGCAGAATCGGTTTTATTTTCCTGTTCTCAAAGCCCTTGGGAAGGAGAGGGGCGATCGCAAGAAAAACAAGTTGTCAGCGCAAGGGAGTACCAACAGCATACACATTTCTAATATAAAAGGCAGAATCGGTTTTATTTTCCTGTACTCAAAGCTCTTGGGAAAGAGAGGGGCGATCACAAGAAAAACAAGTTGTCAACGGGAGGGGTGCCAACAGCATACCCATTTCTAACATAAAAGGCAGAATCGGTTTTATTTTCCTGTACTCAAAGCTCTTGGGAAGGAGAGGGGCGATCACAAGAAAAACAAGTTGTCAACGGAGGGAGTGCCAACAGCATACACATTTTTAATATAAAAGGCAGAATCGGTTTTATTTTCCTGCACTCAAAGCTCTTATGAAGGAGAGGGGCGATCGCAAGAAAAACAAGTTGTCAACGGAAGGGAGTGCCAACAGCATACACATTTCTAATATAAAAGGCAGAATCGGTTTTATTTTCCTGTACTCAAAGCTCTTGGGAAGGAGAGGGGCTATCGCAAGAAAAACAAGTTTTCAACGGAAGGGAGTGCCAACAGCATATACATTTCTAATATAAAAGGCAGAATCGGTTTTATTTTCCTGTACTCAAAGCTCTTGGGAATGAGAGGGGCGATCTCAAGAAAAACAAGTTTTCAACGGAAGGGAGTGTCAACAGCATACACATTTCTAATATAAGAGGCAGAATCGGTTTTATTTTCCTGTATTCAAAGCTCTTGGGAAGGAGAGGGGCGATCGCAAGAAAAACAAGTTGTAAACGGGAGGGAGTGCCAACAGCATACACATTTCTAATATAAAAGGCAGGATGGGTTTTATTTTCCTATACTCAAAGCTCTTGGGAAGGAGAGGGGCGATCGCAAGAAAAACAAGTTGTTAACGGAAGGGAGTGCCAACAGCATAAGCATTTCTAATATAAAAGGCAGAATCGGTTTTATTTTCCTGAAATTAAAGCTCTTGGAAAGAGAGGGGCGATCAGAAGAAAAACAAGTTGTCTACGGGAGGGAGTGCCAACAGCATACACATTTCTAATATAAAAGGCAGAATCGGTTTTATTTTCCTGTTCTCAAAGCTCTTGGGAAGGAGAGGGGCGATCGCAAGAAAAACAAGTTGTCTACGGGAGGGAGTGCCAACAGCATACACATTTCTAATATAAAAGGCAGAATCGGTTTTATTTTCCTGTACTCAAAGCTCTTGGGAAAGAGAGGGGCGATCGCAAGAAAAACAAGTTTTCAACGGGAGGGAGTGCCAACAGCATACACATTTCTAATATAAAAGGAAGAATCGGTTTTATTTTCCTGTACTCAAAGCTCTTGGGAAGTAGATGGGCGATCGCAAGAAAAACAAGTTGTCAATGGGAGGGAGTGCGAACAGCATACACATTTCTAATATAAAAGGCAGAATCGGTTTTATTTTCCTGTACTCAAAGCTCTTGGGAATGAGAGGGGCGATCTCAAGAAAAACAAGTTTTCAACGGAAGGGAGTGCCAACAGCATACACATTTCTAATATAAAAGGCAGAATCGGTTTTATTTTCCTGTACTCAAAGCTCTTGGGAAGGAGAGGGGCGATCACAAGAAAAACAAGTTGTCAACGGAGGGAGTGCCAACAGCATACACATTTTTAATATAAAAGGCAGAATCGGTTTTATTTTCCTGTACTCAAAGCTCTTATGAAGGAGAGGGGCGATCGCAAGAAAAACAAGTTGTCAACGGAAGGGAGTGCCAACAGCATACACATTTCTAATATAAAAGGCAGAATCGGTTTTATTTTCCTGTACTCAAAGCTCTTGGGAAGGAGAGGGGCTATCGCAAGAAAAACAAGTTTTCAACGGAAGGGAGTGCCAACAGCATACACATTTCTAATATAAAAGGCAGAATCGGTTTTATTTTCCTGTACTCAAAGCTCCTGGGAAGGAGATGGGCGATCGCAAGTAAAACAAGTTGTCAATGGGAGGGAGTGCCAACAGCATACACATTTCTAATATTAAAGGCAGAATCGGTTTTATTTTCCTGTACTCAAAGCTCTTGGGAATGAGAGGGGCGATCTCAAGAAAAACAAGTTTTCAACGGAAGGGAGTGTCAACAGCATACACATTTCTAATATAAGAGGCAGAATCGGTTTTATTTTCCTGTATTCAAAGCTCTTGGGAAGGAGAGGGGCGATCGCAAGAAAAACAAGTTGTAAACGGGAGGGAGTGCCAACAGCATACACATTTCTAATATAAAAGGCAGGATCGGTTTTATTTTCCTATACTCAAAGCTCTTGGGAAGGAGAGGGGCGATCGCAAGAAAAACAAGTTGTCAACGGAAGGGAGTGCCAACAGCATAAGCATTTCTAATATAAAAGTCAGAATCGGTTTTATTTTCCTGAAATTAAAGCTCTTGGAAAGAGAGGGGCGATCAGAAGGAAAACAAGTTGTCTACGGGAGGGAGTGCCAACAGCATACACATTTCTAATATAAAAGGCAAAATCGGTTTTATTTTCCTGTACTCAAAGCTCTTGGGAAGGAGAGGGGCTATCGCAAGAAAAACAAGTTTTCAACGGAAGGGAGTGCCAACAGCATACACATTTCTAATATAAAAGGCAGAATCGGTTTTATTTTCCTGTACTCAAAGCTCTTGGGAATGAGAGGGGCGATCTCAAGAAAGACAAGTTGTCAACGGAAGGGAGTGCCAACAGCATACACATTTCTAATATAAAAGGCAGAATCGGTTTTATTTTCCTGTACTCAAAGCTCTTGGGAAGGAGAGGGGCGATCGCAAGAAAAACAAGTTGTAAACGAGAGGGAGTGCCAACAGCATACACATTTCTAATATAAAAGGCAGGATCGGTTTTATTTTCCTATACTCATAGCTCTTGGGAAGGAGAGGGGCGATCGCAAGAAAAACAAGTTGTCAACGGAAGGGAGTGCCAACAGCATAAACATTTCTAATATAAAAGGCAGAATCGGTTTTATAT
This sequence comes from Diaprepes abbreviatus, assembly GCA_034092305.1. Lineage (NCBI taxonomy): Eukaryota > Metazoa > Arthropoda > Insecta > Coleoptera > Curculionidae > Diaprepes > Diaprepes abbreviatus. Next base: position 1,081,022 of record JASJET010000265.1, on the reverse strand, counting down.
TCCTGTACTAAAAGCTCTTGAGGGGCGATCGCAAGAAAAACAAGTTGTCAACGGAAGGGAGTGCCAACAGCATACACATTTCTATTATAAAAGGCAGAATCGTTTTTATTTTCCTGTACTCAAAGTTCTTGGGAAGGAGAGGGGCGATCGCAAGAAAAACGAGTTGTCAACGGAAGGGAGTGCTAACAGCATATACATTTCTAATATAAAAGGCAGAATCGGTTTTATTTTTCTGTACTCAAAGCTCTTGGGAAAGAGAGGGGCGATCGCAAGAAAAACAAGTTGTCAACGGAAAGGAGTGCCAATAGCATACACATTTCTAATATAAAAGGCAGAATCGGTTTTATTTTCCTGTACTCAAAGCTCTTGGGAAGGAGAGGGGCGATCGCAAGAAAAACAAGCTGTCAACGGAAGGGAGTGCCAACAGCATACACATTTCTAATATAAAAGTCAGAATCTGTTTTATTTTCCTGTACTCAAAGCTCTTGGGAAGGAGAGGGGCGATCTCAAGAAAACCAAGTTGTCAACGGAAGGTAGTGCCAACAGCATACACATTTCTAATATAAAAGGCAGAATCGGTTTTATTTTCCTGTACTCAAAGCTCTTGGGAAGGAGAGGGGCGATCGCAAGGAAAACAAGTTGTCAACGGGAGGGAGTGCCAACAGCATACACATTTCTAATATAAAAGGCAGAATCGGTTTTATTTTCCTGTACTCAAAGCTCTTGGGAAGGAGAGGGCGATCGCAAGAAAAACAAGTTGTCAACGGAAGGGAGTGCCAACAGCATACACATTTCTAATATAAAAGGCAGAATCGGTTTTATTTTCCTATACTCAAAGCTCTTGGGAAGGAGAGGGGCGATCGCAAGAAAAACAAGTTTTCAACGGGAGGGATTGCCAACAGCATACACATTTCTAATATAAAAGGCAGAATCGGTTTTATTTTCCTGTACTCAAAGCTCTTGGGAAGGAGAGGGGCTATCGCAAGAAAAACAAGTTGTCAACGGAAGGGAGTGCCAACAGCATACACATTTCTAAAATAAAAGGCAGAATCGGTATTATTTTCCTCTACTCAAAGCTCTTGGGAAGGAGAGGGGCGATCGCAAGAAAAACAAGTTTTCAACGGGAGGGAGTGCCAACAGCATACACATTTCTAATATAAAAGGAAGAATCGGTTTTATTTTCCTGTACTCAAAGCTCTTGGGAAGTAGATGGGCGATCGCAAGAAAAACAAGTTGTCAATGGGAGGGAGTGCGAACAGCATACACATTTCTAATATAAAAGGCAGAATCGGTTTTATTTTCCTGTACTCAAAGCTCTTGGGAATGAGAGGGGCGATCTCAAGAAAAACAAGTTTTCAACGGAAGGGAGTGCCAACAGCATACACATTTCTAATATAAAAGGCAGAATCGGTTTTATTTTCCTGTACTCAAAGCTCTTGGGAAGGAGAGGGGCGATCACAAGAAAAACAAGTTGTCAACGGAGGGAGTGCCAACAGCATACACATTTTTAATATAAAAGGCAGAATCGGTTTTATTTTCCTGTACTCAAAGCTCTTATGAAGGAGAAAGGCGATCGCAAGAAAAACAAGTTGTCAACGGAAGGGAGTGCCAACAGCATACACATTTCTAATATAAAAGGCAGAATCGGTTTTATTTTCCTGTACTCAAAGCTCTTGGGAAGGAGAGGGGCTATCGCAAGAAAAACAAGTTTTCAACGGAAGGGAGTGCCAACAGCATACACATTTCTAATATAAAAGGCAGAATCGGTTTTATTTTCCTGTACTCAAAGCTCCTGGGAAGGAGATGGGCGATCGCAAGTAAAACAAGTTGTCAATGGGAGGGAGTGCCAACAGCATACACATTTCTAATATTAAAGGCAGAATCGGTTTTATTTTCCTGTACTCAAAGCTCTTGGGAATGAGAGGGGCGATCTCAAGAAAAACAAGTTTTCAACGGAAGGGAGTGTCAACAGCATACACATTTCTAATATAAGAGGCAGAATCGGTTTTATTTTCCTGTATTCAAAGCTCTTGGGAAGGAGAGGGGCGATCGCAAGAAAAACAAGTTGTAAACGGGAGGGAGTGCCAACAGCATACACATTTCTAATATAAAAGGCAGGATCGGTTTTATTTTCCTATACTCAAAGCTCTTGGGAAGGAGAGGGGCGATCGCAAGAAAAACAAGTTGTCAACGGAAGGGAGTGCCAACAGCATAAGCATTTCTAATATAAAAGTCAGAATCGGTTTTATTTTCCTGAAATTAAAGCTCTTGGAAAGAGAGGGGCGATCAGAAGGAAAACAAGTTGTCTACGGGAGGGAGTGCCAACAGCATACACATTTCTAATATAAAAGGCAAAATCGGTTTTATTTTCCTGTACTCAAAGCTCTTGGGAAGGAGAGGGGCTATCGCAAGAAAAACAAGTTTTCAACGGAAGGGAGTGCCAACAGCATACACATTTCTAATATAAAAGGCAGAATCGGTTTTATTTTCCTGTACTCAAAGCTCTTGGGAATGAGAGGGGCGATCTCAAGAAAGACAAGTTGTCAACGGAAGGGAGTGCCAACAGCATACACATTTCTAATATAAAAGGCAGAATCGGTTTTATTTTCCTGTACTCAAAGCTCTTGGGAAGGAGAGGGGCGATCGCAAGAAAAACAAGTTGTAAACGAGAGGGAGTGCCAACAGCATACACATTTCTAATATAAAAGGCAGGATCGGTTTTATTTTCCTATACTCATAGCTCTTGGGAAGGAGAGGGGCGATCGCAAGAAAAACAAGTTGTCAACGGAAGGGAGTGCCAACAGCATAAACATTTCTAATATAAAAGGCAGAATCGGTTTTATATTCCTGTACTAAAAGCTCTTGAGGGGCGATCGCAAGAAAAACAAGTTGTCAACGGAAGGGAGTGCCAACAGCATACACATTTCTATTATAAAAGGCAGAATCGTTTTTATTTTCCTGTACTCAAAGTTCTTGGGAAGGAGAGGGGCGATCGCAAGAAAAACGAGTTGTCAACGGAAGGGAGTGCTAACAGCATATACATTTCTAATATAAAAGGCAGAATCGGTTTTATTTTTCTGTACTCAAAGCTCTTGGGAAAGAGAGGGGCGATCGCAAGAAAAACAAGTTGTCAACGGAAAGGAGTGCCAATAGCATACACATTTCTAATATAAAAGGCAGAATCGGTTTTATTTTCCTGTACTCAAAGCTCTTGGGAAGGAGAGGGGCGATCGCAAGAAAAACAAGCTGTCAACGGAAGGGAGTGCCAACAGCATACACATTTCTAATATAAAAGGCAGAATCGGTTTTATTTTCCTGTACTCAAAGCTCTTGGGAAGGAGAGGGCCGATCTCAAGAAAACCAAGTTGTCAACGGAAGGTAGTGCCAACAGCATACACATTTCTAATATAAAAGGCAGAATCGGTTTTATTTTCCTGTACTCAAAGCTCTTGGGAAGGAGAGGGGCGATCGCAAGGAAAACAAGTTGTCAACGGGAGGGAGTGCCAACAGCATACACATTTCTAATATAAAAGGCAGAATCGGTTTTATTTTCCTGTACTCAAAGCTCTTGGGAAGGAGAGGGGCGATCGCAAGAAAAACAAGTTGTCAACGGAAGGGAGTGCCAACAGCATACACATTTCTAATATAAAAGGCAGAATCGGTTTTATTTTCCTATACTCAAAGCTCTTGGGAAGGAGAGGGGCGATCGCAAGAAAAACAAGTTTTCAACGGGAGGGAGTGCCAACAGCATACACATTTCTAATATAAAAGGCAGAATCGGTTTTATTTTCCTGTACTCAAAGCTCTTGGGAAGGAGAGGGGCTATCGCAAGAAAAACAAGTTGTCAACGGAAGGGAGTGCCAACAGCATACACATTTCTAAAATAAAAGGCTGAATCGGTTTTATTTTCCTCTACTCAAAGCTCTTGGGAAGGAGAGGGGCGATCGCAAGAAAAACAAGTTTTCAACGGGAGGGAGTGCCAACAGCATACACATTTCTAATATAAAAGGAAGAATCGGTTTTATTTTCCTGTACTCAAAGCTCTTGGGAAGTAGAAGGGCGATCGCAAGAAAAACAAGTTTTCAACGGGAGGGAGTGCCAACAGCATACACATTTCTAATATAAAAGGCAGAATCGGTTTTATTTTCCTGTACTCAAAGCTCTTGGGAAGGAGAGGGGCTATCGCAAGAAAAACAAGTTGTCAACGGAAGGGAGTGCCAACAGCATACACATTTCTAAAATAAAAGGCAGAATCGGTTTTATTTTCCTCTACTCAAAGCTCTTGGGAAGGAGAGGGGCGATCGCAAGAAAAACAAGTTTTCAACGGGAAAGAGTGCCAACAGCATACACATTTCTAATATAAAAGGAAGAATCGGTTTTATTTTCCTGTACTCAAAGCTCTTGGGAAGTAGATGGGCGATCGCAAGAAAAACAAGTTGTCAATGGGAGGGAGTGCGAACAGCATACACATTTCTAATATAAAAGGCAGAATCGGTTTTATTTTCCTGTACTCAAAGCTCTTGGGAATGAGAGGGGCGATCTCAAGAAAAACAAGTTTTCAACGGAAGGGAGTGCCAACAGCATACACATTTCTAATATAAAAGGCAGAATCGGTTTTATTTTCCTGTACTCAAAGCTCTTGGGAAGGAGAGGGGCGATCACAAGAAAAACAAGTTGTCAACGGAGGGAGTGCCAACAGCATACACATTTTTAATATAAAAGGCAGAATCGGTTTTATTTTCCTGTACTCAAAGCTCTTATGAAGGAGAGGGGCGATCGCAAGAAAAACAAGTTGTCAACGGAAGGGAGTGCCAACAGCATACACATTTCTAATATAAAAGGCAGAATCGGTTTTATTTTCCTGTACTCAAAGCTCTTGGGAAGGAGAGGGGCTATCGCAAGAAAAACAAGTTTTCAACGGAAGGGAGTGCCAACAGCATACACATTTCTAATATAAAAGGCAGAATCGGTTTTATTTTCCTGTACTCAAAGCTCCTGGGAAGGAGATGGGCGATCGCAAGTAAAACAAGTTGTCAATGGGAGGGAGTGCCAACAGCATACACATTTCTAATATAAAAGGCAGAATCGGTTTTATTTTCCTGTACTCAAAGCTCTTGGGAATGAGAGGGGCGATCTCAAGAAAAACAAGTTTTCAACGGAAGGGAGTGTCAACAGCATACACATTTCTAATATAAGAGGCAGAATTGGTTTTATTTTCCTGTATTCAAAGCTCTTGGGAAGGAGAGGGGCGATCGCAAGAAAAACAAGTTGTAAGCGGGAGGGAGTGCCAACAGCATACACATTTCTAATATAAAAGGCAGGATCGGTTTTATTTTCCTATACTCAAAGCTCTTGGGAAGGAGAGGGGCGATCGCAAGAAAAACAATTTGTCAACGGAAGGGAGTGCCAACAGCATAAGCATTTCTAATATAAAAGGCAGAATCGGTTTTATTTTCCTGAAATTAAAGCTCTTGGAAAGAGAGGGGCGATCAGAAGAAAAACAAGTTGTCTACGGGAGGGAGTGCCAACAGCATACACATTTCTAATATAAAAGGCAGAATCGGTTTTATTTTCCTGTTCTCAAAGCTCTTGGGAAGGAGAGGGGCGATCGGAAGAAAAACAAGTTGTCAACGCAAGGGAGTACCAACAGCATACACATTTCTAATATAAAAGGCAGAATCGGTTTTATTTTCCTGTACTCATAGCTCTTGGGAAAGAGAGGGGCGATCACAAGAAAAACAAGTTGTCAACGGGAGGGGTGCCAACAGCATACCCATTTCTAACATAAAAGGCAGAATCTGTTTTATTTTCCTGTACTCAAAGCTCTTGGAAAGGAGAGGGCCGATCACAAGAAAAACAAGTTGTCAACGGGAGGGAGTGCCAACAGCATACACATTTCTAATATAAAAGGCAGAATCGGTTTTATTTTCCTGTATTCAAAGCTTTTGGGAAGGAGAGGGGCGATCGCAAAAAACCAAGTTGATAACGGGAGGGTGTGCCAACAGCATAAACATTTCTAATATAAAAGGCAGAATCGGTTTTATTTTCCTGTACTAAAAGCTCTTGAGGGGCGATCGCAAGAAAAACAAGTTGTCAACGGAAGGGAGTGCCAACAGCATACACATTTCTAATATAAAAGGCAGAATCGGTTTTATTTTCCTATACTCAAAGCTCTTGGGAAGGAGAGGGGCGATCGCAAGAAAAACAAGTTTTCAACGGGAGGGATTGCCAACAGCATACACATTTCTAATATAAAAGGCAGAATCGGTTTTATTTTCCTGTACTCAAAGCTCTTGGGAAGGAGAGGGGCTATCGCAAGAAAAACAAGTTGTCAACGGAAGGGAGTGCCAACAGCATACACATTTCTAAAATAAAAGGCAGAATCGGTATTATTTTCCTCTACTCAAAGCTCTTGGGAAGGAGAGGGGCGATCGCAAGAAAAACAAGTTTTCAACGGGAGGGAGTGCCAACAGCATACACATTTCTAATATAAAAGGAAGAATCGGTTTTATTTTCCTGTACTCAAAGCTCTTGGGAAGTAGATGGGCGATCGCAAGAAAAACAAGTTGTCAATGGGAGGGAGTGCGAACAGCATACACATTTCTAATATAAAAGGCAGAATCGGTTTTATTTTCCTGTACTCAAAGCTCTTGGGAATGAGAGGGGCGATCTCAAGAAAAACAAGTTTTCAACGGAAGGGAGTGCCAACAGCATACACATTTCTAATATAAAAGGCAGAATCGGTTTTATTTTCCTGTACTCAAAGCTCTTGGGAAGGAGAGGGGCGATCACAAGAAAAACAAGTTGTCAACGGAGGGAGTGCCAACAGCATACACATTTTTAATATAAAAGGCAGAATCGGTTTTATTTTCCTGTACTCAAAGCTCTTATGAAGGAGAAAGGCGATCGCAAGAAAAACAAGTTGTCAACGGAAGGGAGTGCCAACAGCATACACATTTCTAATATAAAAGGCAGAATCGGTTTTATTTTCCTGTACTCAAAGCTCTTGGGAAGGAGAGGGGCTATCGCAAGAAAAACAAGTTTTCAACGGAAGGGAGTGCCAACAGCATACACATTTCTAATATAAAAGGCAGAATCGGTTTTATTTTCCTGTACTCAAAGCTCCTGGGAAGGAGATGGGCGATCGCAAGTAAAACAAGTTGTCAATGGGAGGGAGTGCCAACAGCATACACATTTCTAATATTAAAGGCAGAATCGGTTTTATTTTCCTGTACTCAAAGCTCTTGGGAATGAGAGGGGCGATCTCAAGAAAAACAAGTTTTCAACGGAAGGGAGTGTCAACAGCATACACATTTCTAATATAAGAGGCAGAATCGGTTTTATTTTCCTGTATTCAAAGCTCTTGGGAAGGAGAGGGGCGATCGCAAGAAAAACAAGTTGTAAACGGGAGGGAGTGCCAACAGCATACACATTTCTAATATAAAAGGCAGGATCGGTTTTATTTTCCTATACTCAAAGCTCTTGGGAAGGAGAGGGGCGATCGCAAGAAAAACAAGTTGTCAACGGAAGGGAGTGCCAACAGCATAAGCATTTCTAATATAAAAGTCAGAATCGGTTTTATTTTCCTGAAATTAAAGCTCTTGGAAAGAGAGGGGCGATCAGAAGGAAAACAAGTTGTCTACGGGAGGGAGTGCCAACAGCATACACATTTCTAATATAAAAGGCAAAATCGGTTTTATTTTCCTGTACTCAAAGCTCTTGGGAAGGAGAGGGGCTATCGCAAGAAAAACAAGTTTTCAACGGAAGGGAGTGCCAACAGCATACACATTTCTAATATAAAAGGCAGAATCGGTTTTATTTTCCTGTACTCAAAGCTCTTGGGAATGAGAGGGGCGATCTCAAGAAAGACAAGTTGTCAACGGAAGGGAGTGCCAACAGCATACACATTTCTAATATAAAAGGCAGAATCGGTTTTATTTTCCTGTACTCAAAGCTCTTGGGAAGGAGAGGGGCGATCGCAAGAAAAACAAGTTGTAAACGAGAGGGAGTGCCAACAGCATACACATTTCTAATATAAAAGGCAGGATCGGTTTTATTTTCCTATACTCATAGCTCTTGGGAAGGAGAGGGGCGATCGCAAGAAAAACAAGTTGTCAACGGAAGGGAGTGCCAACAGCATAAACATTTCTAATATAAAAGGCAGAATCGGTTTTATATTCCTGTACTAAAAGCTCTTGAGGGGCGATCGCAAGAAAAACAAGTTGTCAACGGAAGGGAGTGCCAACAGCATACACATTTCTATTATAAAAGGCAGAATCGTTTTTATTTTCCTGTACTCAAAGTTCTTGGGAAGGAGAGGGGCGATCGCAAGAAAAACGAGTTGTCAACGGAAGGGAGTGCTAACAGCATATACATTTCTAATATAAAAGGCAGAATCGGTTTTATTTTTCTGTACTCAAAGCTCTTGGGAAAGAGAGGGGCGATCGCAAGAAAAACAAGTTGTCAACGGAAAGGAGTGCCAATAGCATACACATTTCTAATATAAAAGGCAGAATCGGTTTTATTTTCCTGTACTCAAAGCTCTTGGGAAGGAGAGGGGCGATCGCAAGAAAAACAAGCTGTCAACGGAAGGGAGTGCCAACAGCATACACATTTCTAATATAAAAGGCAGAATCGGTTTTATTTTCCTGTACTCAAAGCTCTTGGGAAGGAGAGGGGCGATCTCAAGAAAACCAAGTTGTCAACGGAAGGTAGTGCCAACAGCATACACATTTCTAATATAAAAGGCAGAATCGGTTTTATTTTCCTGTACTCAAAGCTCTTGGGAAGGAGAGGGGCGATCGCAAGGAAAACAAGTTGTCAACGGGAGGGAGTGCCAACAGCATACACATTTCTAATATAAAAGGCAGAATCGGTTTTATTTTCCTGTACTCAAAGCTCTTGGGAAGGAGAGGGGCGATCGCAAGAAAAACAAGTTGTCAACGGAAGGGAGTGCCAACAGCATACACATTTCTAATATAAAAGGCAGAATCGGTTTTATTTTCCTATACTCAAAGCTCTTGGGAAGGAGAGGGGCGATCGCAAGAAAAACAAGTTTTCAACGGGAGGGAGTGCCAACAGCATACACATTTCTAATATAAAAGGCAGAATCGGTTTTATTTTCCTGTACTCAAAGCTCTTGGGAAGGAGAGGGGCTATCGCAAGAAAAACAAGTTGTCAACGGAAGGGAGTGCCAACAGCATACACATTTCTAAAATAAAAGGCTGAATCGGTTTTATTTTCCTCTACTCAAAGCTCTTGGGAAGGAGAGGGGCGATCGCAAGAAAAACAAGTTTTCAACGGGAGGGAGTGCCAACAGCATACACATTTCTAATATAAAAGGAAGAATCGGTTTTATTTTCCTGTACGCAAAGCTCTTGGGAAGTAGAAGGGCGATCGCAAGAAAAACAAGTTTTCAACGGGAGGGAGTGCCAACAGCATACACATTTCTAATATAAAAGGCAGAATCGGTTTTATTTTCCTGTACTCAAAGCTCTTGGGAAGGAGAGGGGCTATCGCAAGAAAAACAAGTTGTCAACGGAAGGGAGTGCCAACAGCATACACATTTCTAAAATAAAAGGCAGAATCGGTTTTATTTTCCTCTACTCAAAGCTCTTGGGAAGGAGAGGGGCGATCGCAAGAAAAACAAGTTTTCAACGGGAAAGAGTGCCAACAGCATACACATTTCTAATATAAAAGGAAGAATCGGTTTTATTTTCCTGTACTCAAAGCTCTTGGGAAGTAGATGGGCGATCGCAAGAAAAACAAGTTGTCAATGGGAGGGAGTGCGAACAGCATACACATTTCTAATATAAAAGGCAGAATCGGTTTTATTTTCCTGTACTCAAAGCTCTTGGGAATGAGAGGGGCGATCTCAAGAAAAACAAGTTTTCAACGGAAGGGAGTGCCAACAGCATACACATTTCTAATATAAAAGGCAGAATCGGTTTTATTTTCCTGTACTCAAAGCTCTTGGGAAGGAGAGGGGCGATCACAAGAAAAACAAGTTGTCAACGGAGGGAGTGCCAACAGCATACACATTTTTAATATAAAAGGCAGAATCGGTTTTATTTTCCTGTACTCAAAGCTCTTATGAAGGAGAGGGGCGATCGCAAGAAAAACAAGTTGTCAACGGAAGGGAGTGCCAACAGCATACACATTTCTAATATAAAAGGCAGAATCGGTTTTATTTTCCTGTACTCAAAGCTCTTGGGAAGGAGAGGGGCTATCGCAAGAAAAACAAGTTTTCAACGGAAGGGAGTGCCAACAGCATACACATTTCTAATATAAAAGGCAGAATCGGTTTTATTTTCCTGTACTCAAAGCTCCTGGGAAGGAGATGGGCGATCGCAAGTAAAACAAGTTGTCAATGGGAGGGAGTGCCAACAGCATACACATTTCTAATATAAAAGGCAGAATCGGTTTTATTTTCCTGTACTCAAAGCTCTTGGGAATGAGAGGGGCGATCTCAAGAAAAACAAGTTTTCAACGGAAGGGAGTGTCAACAGCATACACATTTCTAATATAAGAGGCAGAATTGGTTTTATTTTCCTGTATTCAAAGCTCTTGGGAAGGAGAGGGGCGATCGCAAGAAAAACAAGTTGTAAGCGGGAGGGAGTGCCAACAGCATACACATTTCTAATATAAAAGGCAGGATCGGTTTTATTTTCCTATACTCAAAGCTCTTGGGAAGGAGAGGGGCGATCGCAAGAAAAACAATTTGTCAACGGAAGGGAGTGCCAACAGCATAAGCATTTCTAATATAAAAGGCAGAATCGGTTTTATTTTCCTGAAATTAAAGCTCTTGGAAAGAGAGGGGCGATCAGAAGAAAAACAAGTTGTCTACGGGAGGGAGTGCCAACAGCATACACATTTCTAATATAAAAGGCAGAATCGGTTTTATTTTCCTGTTCTCAAAGCTCTTGGGAAGGAGAGGGGCGATCGGAAGAAAAACAAGTTGTCAACGCAAGGGAGTACCAACAGCATACACATTTCTAATATAAAAGGCAGAATCGGTTTTATTTTCCTGTACTCATAGCTCTTGGGAAAGAGAGGGGCGATCACAAGAAAAACAAGTTGTCAACGGGAGGGGTGCCAACAGCATACCCATTTCTAACATAAAAGGCAGAATCTGTTTTATTTTCCTGTACTCAAAGCTCTTGGAAAGGAGAGGGCCGATCACAAGAAAAACAAGTTGTCAACGGGAGGGAGTGCCAACAGCATACACATTTCTAATATAAAAGGCAGAATCGGTTTTATTTTCCTGTATTCAAAGCTTTTGGGAAGGAGAGGGGCGATCGCAAAAAACCAAGTTGATAACGGGAGGGTGTGCCAACAGCATAAACATTTCTAATATAAAAGGCAGAATCGGTTTTATTTTCCTGTACTAAAAGCTCTTGAGGGGCGATCGCAAGGAAAACAAGTTGTCAACGGAAGGGAGTGCCAACAGCATACACATTTCTATTATAAAAGGCAGAATCGGTTTTATTTTCCTGTACTCAAAGCTCTTGGGAAGGAGAGGGGCGATCGCAAGAAAAACGAGTTGTCAACGGAAGGGAGTGCTAACAGCATATACATTTCTAATATAAAAGGCAGAATCGGTTTTATTTTTCTGTACTCAAAGCTCTTGGGAAGGAGAGGGGCGATCGCAAGGAAAACAAGTTGTCAACGGAAGGGAGTGCCAACAGCATACACATTTCTAATATAAAAGGCAAAATCGGTTTTATTTTCCTGTACTCAAAGCTCTTGGGAAAGAGAGGGGCTATCGCAAGAAAAACAAGTTTTCAACGGAAGGGAGTGCCAACAGCATACACATTTCTAATATAAAAGGCAGAATCGGTTTTATTTTCCTGTACTCAAAGCTCTTGGGAATGAGAGGGGCGATCTCAAGAAAGACAAGTTGTCAACGGAAGGGAGTGCCAAAAGCATACACATTTCTAATATAAAAGGCAGAATCGGTTTTATTTTCCTGTACTCAAAGCTCTTGGGAAGGAGAGGGGCGATCGCAAGAAAAACAAGTTGTAAACGAGAGGGAGTGCCAACAGCATACACATTTCTAATATAAAAGGCAGGATCGGTTTTATTTTCCTATACTCATAGCTCTTGGGAAGGAGAGGGGCGATCGCAAGAAAAACAAGTTGTCAACGGAAGGGAGTGCCAACAGCATAAACATTTCTAATATAAAAGGCAGAATCGGTTTTATATTCCTGTACTAAAAGCTCTTGAGGGGCGATCGCAAGAAAAACAAGTTGTCAACGGAAGGGAGTGCCAACAGCATACACATTTCTATTATAAAAGGCAGAATCGTTTTTATTTTCCTGTACTCAAAGTTCTTGGGAAGGAGAGGGGCGATCGCAAGAAAAACGAGTTGTCAACGGAAGGGAGTGCTAACAGCATATACATTTCTAATATAAAAGGCAGAATCGGTTTTATTTTTCTGTACTCAAAGCTCTTGGGAAGGAGAGGGGCGATCGCAAGAAAAACAAGTTGTCAACGCAAGGGAGTGCCAACAGCATACACATTTCTAATATAAAAGGCAGAATCGGATTTATTTTCCTGTACTCAAAGCTCTTGGGAAAGAGAGGGGCGATCGCAAGAAAAACAAGTTGTCAACGGAAAGGAGTGCCAATAGCATACACATTTCTAATATAAAAGGCAGAATCGGTTTTATTTTCCTGTACTCAAAGCTCTTGGGAAGGAGAGGGGCGATCGCAAGAAAAACAAGTTGTCAACGGAAGGGAGTGCCAACAGCATACACATTTCTAATATAAAAGGCAGAATCGGTTTTATTTTCCTGTACTCAAAGCTCTTGGGAAGGAGAGGGGCGATCTCAAGAAAACCAAGTTGTCAACGGAAGGTAGTGCCAACAGCATACACATTTCTAATATAAAAGGCAGAATCGGTTTTATTTTCCTGTACTCAAAGCTCTTAGGAAGGAGAGGGGCGATCGCAAGGAAAACAAGTTGTCAACGGGAGGGAGTGCCAACAGCATACACATTTCTAATATAAAAGGCAGAATCGGTTTTATTTTCCTGTACTCAAAGCTCTTGGGAAGGAGAGGGGCGATCGCAAGAAAAACAAGTTGTCAACGGAAGGGAGTGCCAACAGCATACACATTTCTAATATAAAAGGCAGAATCGGTTTTATTTTCCTATACTCAAAGCTCTTGGGAAGGAGAGGGGCGATCGCAAGAAAAACAAGTTTTCAACGGGAGGGAGTGCCAACAGCATACACATTTCTAATATAAAAGGCAGAATCGGTTTTATTTTCCTGTACTCAAAGCTCTTGGGAAGGAGAGGGGCTATCGCAAGAAAAACAAGTTGTCAACGGAAGGGAGTGCCAACAGCATACACATTTCTAAAATAAAAGGCAGAATCGGTTTTATTTTCCTCTACTCAAAGCTCTTGGGAAGGAGAGGGGCGATCGCAAGAAAAACAAGTTTTCAACGGGAGGGAGTGCCAACAGCATACACATTTCTAATATAAAAGGAAGAATCGGTTTTATTTTCCTGTACTCAAAGCTCTTGGGAAGTAGATGGGCGATCGCAAGAAAAACAAGTTGTCAATGGGAGGGAGTGCGAACAGCATACACATTTCTAATATAAAAGGCAGAATCGGTTTTATTTTCCTGTACTCAAAGCTCTTGGGAATGAGAGGGGCGATCTCAAGAAAAACAAGTTTTCAACGGAAGGGAGTGCCAACAGCATACACATTTCTAATATAAAAGGCAGAATCGGTTTTATTTTCCTGTACTCAAAGCTCTTGGGAAGGAGAGGTGCGATCGCAAGAAAAACAAGTTGTAAACGGGAGGGAGTGCCAACAGCATACACATTTCTAATATAAAAGGCAGGATCGGTTTTATTTTCCTGTACTCGAAGCTCTTGGGAAGGAGAGGGGCGATCGCAAGAAAAACAAGTTGTCAACGGAAGGGAGTGCCAACAGCATAAACATTTCTAATATAAAAGGCAGAATCGGTTTTATTTTCCTGAAATTAAAGCTCTTGGAAAGAGAGGGGCGATCAGAAGAAAAACAAGTTGTCTACGGGAGGGAGTGCCAACAGCATATACATTTCTAATATAAAACGCAGAATCGGTTTTATTTTCCTGTACTCAAAGCTCTTGGAAAGGAGAGGGCCGATCACAAGAAAAACAAGTTGTCAACGGAAGGGAGTGCCAACAGCATACACATTTCTAATATAAAAGGCAGAATCGGTTTTATTTTCCTGTATTCAAAGCTCTTGGGAAAGAGAGGGGCGATCGCAAGAAAAACAAGTTGTCAACGGAAGGGTGTGCAAACAGCATAAACATTTCTAATATAAAAGGCAGAATCGGTTTTATTTTCCTGTACTCAAAGCTCTTGGAAAGGAGAGGGCCGATCACAAGAAAAACAAGTTGTCAACGGAAGGGAGTGCCAACAGCATACACATTTCTAATATAAAAGGCAGAATCGGTTTTATTTTCCTGTACTCAAAGCTCTTGGGAAAGAGAGGGGCGATCGCAAGAAAAACAAGTTGTCAACGGAAGGGAGTGCCAACAGCATACACATTTCTAATATAAAAGGCAGAATCGGTTTTATTTTCCTGTATTCAAAGCTCTTGGGAAAGAGAGGGGCGATCGCAAGAAAAACAAGTTTTCAACGGAAGGGTGTGCCAACAGCATACACATTTTTAATATAAAAGGCAGAATCGGTTTTATTTTCCTGTACTCAAAGCTCTTGGGAAGGAGAGGGGCGATCGCAAGAAAAACAAGTTGTCAACGGAAGGGAGTGCCAACAGCATACACATTTGTAATATAAAAGGCAGAATCGGTTTTATTTTCCTGTACTCAAAGCTCTTGGGAAGGAGAGGGGCGATCGCAAGAAAAACAAGTTGTCAACGGAAGGGAGTGCCAACAGCATACACATTTCTAATATAAAAGGCAGAATCGGTTTTATTTTCCTGTACTCAAAGCTCTTGGGAAAGAGAGGGGCGATGGCAGGAAAAACAAGTTGTCAACGGAAAGGAGTGCCAACAGCATACACATTTCTAATATAAAAGGCAGAATCGGTTTTATTTTCCTGTACTCAAAGCTCTTGGGAAGGAGAGGGGCGATCGCAAGAAAAACAAGTTGTCAACTGAAGGGAGTGCCAACAGCATACACATTCCTAATAAAAAAGGAAGAATTGGTTTTATTTTCTTGTACTCAAAGCTCTTGGGAAGGAGAGGGGCGATCGCAAGAAAAACAAGTTTTCAACGGGAGGGAGTGCCAACAGCATACACATTTCTAATGTAAAATGCAGAATCGGTTTTATTTTCCTGTACTCAAATCTCTTGGGAAGGAGAGGGGCGATCGCAAGAAAAACAAGTTGTCAACGGAATGGAGTGCCAACAGCATACACATTTCTAATATAAAAGGCAGAATCGGTTTTATTTTCCTGTACTCAAAGCTCTTGGGAAGGAGAGGGGCGATCGCAAGAAAAACAAGTTGTCAACGGGAGGGAGTGCCAGCAGCATACACATTTCTAATATAAAAGGCAGAATCGGTTTTATTTTCCTGTACTCAAAGCTCTTGGGAAGGGGAGGGGCGATCGCAGGAAAAACAAGTTGTCAACGGAAGAGAGTGCGAACAACATACACATTTGTAATATAAAAGGCAGAATCGGTTTTATTTTCCTGTACTCAAAGCTCATGGGAAGGAGAGGGGCGATCGCAAGAAAAACAAGTTGTCAACGGGAGGGGGTGCCAACAGCATTCACATTTCTAATATAAAAGGCAGAATCGGTTTTATTTTCTTGTACTCAAAGCTCTTGGGAAGGAGAGGGGCGATCGCTAGAAAATCAAGTTGTCAACGGAAGGGAGTGCCAACAGCATACACACTTCTAATATAAAAGGCAGAATCGGCTTTATTTTTCTGTACTCAAAGCTCTTGGGAAGGAGAGGGGCGATCGCAAAAAAAACAAGTTGTCAACGGAAGGGAGTGCCAACAGCATACACATTTCTAATATAAAAGGCAGAATCGGTTTTATTTTCCTGTACTCAAAGCTCTTGGGAAGGAGAGGGGCGATCGCAAGAAAAACAAGTTGTCAACGGAAGGGAGTACCAAAAGCATACACATTTCTAATATAAAAGGCAGAATCGGTTTTATTTTCCTGTACTCAAAGCTCTTGGGAAGCAGAAGGGCGATTGCAAGAAAAACAAGTTGTCAACGGAAGGGAGTGCCAACAGCATACACATTTCTAATATAAAAGGAAGAATCGGTTTTATTTTCCTGTACTCAAAGCTCTTGGGAAGGAGAGGGGCGATCGCAAGAAAAACAAGTTGTCAACGGAAGGGAGTGCCAGCAGCATACACATTTCTAATATAAAAGGCAGAATCGGTTTTATTTTCCTGAATTTAAAGCTCTTGGAAAGAGAGGGGCGATCACAAGAAAAAGAAGTTGTCTACGGGAGGGAGTGCCAACAGCATACACATTTTTAATATAAAAGGCAGAATCGGTTTTATTTTCCTGTATTCAAAGCTCTTATGAAGGAGAGGGGCGATCGCAAGAAAAACAAGTTGTCAACGGAAGGGAGTGCCAACAGCATAAACATTTCTAATATAAAAGGCAGAATCGGTTTTAATTTCCTGAAATTAAAGCTCTTGGAAAGAGAGGGGCGATCAGAAGAAAAACAAGTTGTCTACGGGAGAGAGTGCCAACTGCATACACATTTCTAATATAAAAGGCAGAATCGGTTTTATTTTCCTGTATTCAAAGCTTTTGGGAAGGAGAGGGGCGATCGCAAGAAAACCAAGTTGTTAACGGGAGGGTGTGCCAACAGCATTAACATTTCTAATATAAAAGGCAGAATCGGTTTTATTTTCCTGTACTAAAAGCTCTTGAGGGGCGATCGCAAGAAAAACAAGTTGTCAACCGAAGGGAGTGCCAACAGCATACACATTTCTATTACAAAAGGCAGAATCGGTTTTATTTCCCTGTACTCAAATCTCTTGGGAAGGAGAGGGGCGATCGCAAGAAAAACGAGTTGTCAACTGAAGGGAGTGCTAACAGCATATACCTTTCTAATATAAAAGGCAGAATCGGTTTTATTTTCCTGTACTCATAGCTCTTGGGAAAGAGAGGGGCGATCGCAAGAAAAACAAGTTGTCAACGGAAAGGAGTGCCAACAGCATACACATTTCTAATATAAAAGGCAGAATCGGTTTTATTTTCCTGTACTCATAGCTCTTGGGAAGGAGAGGGGCGATCGCAAGAAAAACAAGTTGTCAACGGAAGGGAGTGCCAACAGCATACTCATTTCTAATATAAAAGGCAGAATCGGTTTTATTTTCCTGTACTCAAAGCTTTTGGGAAGGAGAGGGGCGATCTCAAAAAACCAAGTTGTCAACGGAAGGGAGTGCCAACAGCATACACATTTCTAATATAAAAGGCAGAATCGGTTTTATTTTCCTGTACTCAAAGCTCTTGGGAAGGAGAGGGGCGATCGCAAGAAAAACAAGTTGTCAACGGGAGGGTGTGCCAACAGCATACACATTTCTAATATAAAAGGCAGAATCGGTTTTATTTTGCTGTACTCAAAGCTCTTTGGAAGGAGAGGGGCGATCGCAAGAAAAACAAGTTGTCAACGGAAGGGAGTGCCAACAGCATACACATTTCTAATAGAAAAGGCAGAATCGGTTTTATTTTCCTGTACTCAAAGCTCCTGGGAAGGAGAGGGGCGATCGCAAGAAAAACAAGTTGTCAACGGAAGGGAGTGCCAACAGCATACACATTTCTAATATAATAGGCAGAATTGGTTTTATTTCCCTGTACTCAAAGCTCTTGGGAATGAGAGGGGCGATCGCAAGAAAAACAAGTTGTCAACGGAAGGGAGTGCCAACAGCATACACATTTTTAATATAAAAGGCAGAATCGGTTTTATTTTCCTGTACTCAAAGCTCTTGGGAAGGAGATGGGCGATCGCAAGAAAAACAAGTTGTCAACGGAAGGGAGTGCCAACAGCATACACATTTCTAATATAAAAAACAGAATCGGTTTTATTTTCTTATACTCAAAGCTCTTGGGAAGGAGAGGGGCCATCGCAAGAAAAACAAGTTGTCAACGGAAGGAAGTGCCAACAGCATACACATTTCTAATATAAAAGGCAGAATCGGTTTTATTTTCCTGTACTCAAAGCTCTTGGGAAGGAGATGGGCGATCGCAAGAAAAACAAGTTGTCAACGGAAGGGAGTGCCAACAGCATACACATTTCTAATATAAAAAACAGAATCGGTTTTATTTTCTTATACTCAAAGCTCTTGGGAAGGAGAGGGGCCATCGCAAGAAAAACAAGTTGTCAACGGAAGGAAGTGCCAACAGCATACACATTTCTAATATAAAAGGCAGAATCGGTTCTATTTTCCTGAACTCAAAGCTCTTGGGAAGGAGAGGGGCGATCGCAAGAAAAACGAGTTGTCAACGGAAGGGAGTGCTAACAGCATATACTTTTCTAATATAAAAGGCAGAATCGGTTTTATTTTTCTGTATTCAAAGCTCTTGGGAAAGAGAGGGGCGATCCCAAGAAAAACAAGCTGTCAACGCAAGGGAGTGCCAACAGCATACACATTTCTAATGTAAAAGGCAGAATTGGTTTTATTTTTCTGTACTCAAAGCTCTTGGGAGAGAGAGGGGCGATCGCAAGAAAAACAAGTTGTCTACGGAAAGGAGTGCCAACAGCATACACATTTCTAATATAAAAGGCAGAATCGGTTTTATTTTCCTGTACTCAAAGCTCTTTTGAAGGAGAGGGGCGATCGCAAGAAAAACAAGTTGTCAACGGAAGGGAGTGCCAACAGCATACACATTTCTAATATAAAAGGCAGAATCGGTTTTATTTTCCTGTACTCAAAGCTCTTGGGAAGGAGAGGGGCGATCTCAAGAAAACCAAGTTGTCAACGGAAGGGAGTGCCAACAGCATACACATTTCTAATATAAAAGGCAGAATCGGTTTTATTTTCCTGTATTCAAAGCTCTTGGGAAGGAGAGGGGCGATCGCAAGGAAAACAAGTTGTCAACGGGAGGGAGTGCCAACAGCATACACATTTCTAATATAAAAAGCAGAATCGGTTTTATTTTCCTGTATTCAAAGCTCTTGGGAAGGAGAGGGGCGATCGCAAGAAAAACAAGTTGTCAACGGGAGGGTGTGCCAACAGCATACACATTTCTAATATAAAATGCAGAATTGGTTTTATTTTCTTGTACTCAAAGCTCTTGGGAAGGAGAGGGGCGATCGCAAGTAAAACAAGTTGTCAACGGAAGGGAGTGCCAACAGCATACATATTTCTAATATAAAAGGCAGAATCGGCTTTATTTTTCTGTACTCAAAGCTCTTAGGCAGGAGAGGGGCGATCGCAAGAAAAACAAGTTTTCAACGGGAGGGAGTGCCAACAGCATACACATTTCTAATATAAAAGGCAGAATCGGTTTTATTTTCCTGTACTCAAAGCTCTTGGGAAGGAGAGGGACGATCGCAAGAAAAACAAGTTGTCAACGGAAGGGAGTGCCAACAGCATACACATTTCTAATATAAAAGGCAGAATCGGTTTTATTTTCCTGTACTCAAAGCTCTTGGGAAGGAGAGGGGCGATCGCAAGAAAAACAAGTTTTCAACGGGAGGGAGTGCCAACAGCATACACATTTCTAATATAAAAGGCAGAATCGGTTTTATTTTCCTGTACTCAAAGCTCTTGGGAAGGAGAGGGGCGATCGCAAGAAAAACAAGTTGTCAACGGAAGGGAGTAACAACAGCATACACATTTCTAATATAAAAGGCAGAATCGATTTTATTTTCCTGTACTCAAAGCTCTTGGGAAGCAGGGGGGCGATTGCAAGAAAAACAAGTTGTCAACGGAAGGGAGTGCCAACAGCATACACATTTCTAATATAAAAGGAAGAATCGGTTTTATTTTCCTGTACTCAAAACTCTTGGGAAGGAGAGGGGCGATCGCAAGAAAAACAAGTTGTCAACGGAAGGGAGTGCCAACAGCATACACATTTCTAATATAAAAGGCAGGATCGGTTTTATTTTCCTATACTCAAAGCTCTTGGGAAGGAGAGGGGCCATCGCAAGAAAAACAAGTTGTCAACGGAAGGAAGTGCCAACAGCATACACATTTCTAATATAAAAGGCAGAATCGGTTCTATTTTCCTGAACTCAAAGCTCTTGGGAAGGAGAGGGGCGATCGCAAGAAAAACAAGTTGTCAACGGAAAGGAGTGCCAACAGCATACACATTTCTAATATAAAAGGCAGAATCGGTTTTATTTTCCTGTACTCATAGCTCTTGGGAAGGAGAGGGGCGATCGCAAGAAAAACAAGTTGTCAACGGAAGGGAGTGCCAACAGCATACTCATTTCTAATATAAAAGGCAGAATCGGTTTTATTTTCCTGTACTCAAAGCTCTTGGGAAGGAGAGGGGCGATCTCAAGAAAACCAAGTTGTCAACGGAAGGGAGTGCCAACAGCATACACATTTCTAATATAAAAGGCAGAATCGGTTTTATTTTCCTGTACTCAAAGGTCTTGGGAAGGAGAGGGGCGATCGCAAGGAAAACAAGTTGTCAACGGGAGGGAGTGCCAACAGCATACACATTTCTAATATAAAAAGCAGAATCGGTTTTATTTTCCTGTATTCAAAGCTCTTGGGAAGGAGAGGGGCGATCGCAAGAAAAACAAGTTGTCAACGGGAGGGTGTGCCAACAGCATACACATTTCTAATATAAAAAAGGCAGAATCGGTTTTATTTTGCTGTACTCAAAGCTCTTTGGAAGGAGAGGGGCGATCGCAAGAAAAACAAGTTGTCAACGGAAGGGAGTGCCAACAGCATACACATTTCTAATAGAAAAGGCAGAATCGGTTTTATTTTCCTGTACTCAAAGCTCCTGGGAAGGAGAGGGGCGATCGCAAGAAAAACAAGTTGTCAACGGAAGGGAGTGCCAACAGCATACACATTTCTAATATAATAGGCAGAATTGGTTTTATTTTCCTGTACTCAAAGCTCTTGGGAATGAGAGGGGCGATCGCAAGAAAAACAAGTTGTCAACGGAAGGGAGTGCCAACAGCATACACATTTTTAATATAAAAGGCAGAATCGGTTTTATTTTCCTGTACTCAAAGCTCTTGGGAAGGAGATGGGCGATCGCAAGAAAAACAAGTTGTCAACGGAAGGGAGTGCCAACAGCATACACATTTCTAATATAAAAGGCAGAATCGGTTTTATTTTCTTATACTCAAAGCTCTTGGGAAGGAGAGGGGCCATCGCAAGAAAAACAAGTTGTCAACGGAAGGAAGTGCCAACAGCATACACATTTCTATTATAAAGGGCAGAATCGGTTCTATTTTCCTGAACTCAAAGCTCTTGGGAAGGAGAGGGGCGATCGCAAGAAAAACGAGTTGTCAACGGAAGGGAGTGCTAACAGCATATACTTTTCTAATATAAATGGCAGAATCGGTTTTATTTTTCTGTATTCAAAGCTCTTGGGAAGGAGAGGGGCAATCGCAAGAAAAACAAGTTGTCAACGGAAGGGAGTTCCAACAGCATACACATTTCTAATATAAAAGGCAGAATCGGTTTTATTTTCCTGTACTCAAAGCTCTTGGGAAGGAGAGGGGCGATCGCAAGAAAAGCAAGTTGTCAACGCTAGGGAGTGCCAACAGCATACACATTTCTAATATAAAAGGCAGAATCGGTTTTATTTTCCTGTACTCAAAGCTCTTGGGAAAGAGAGGGGCGATCGCAAGAAAAACAAGTTGTCAACGGAAGGGAGTGCCAACAGCATACACATTTCTAATATAAAATTCAGAATCGGTTTTATTTTCCTGTACTCAAAGCTCTTGGGAAGGAGAGGGGCAATCGCAAGAAAAACAAGTTGTCAACGGAAGGGAGTTCCAACAGCATACACATTTCTAATATAAAAGGCAGAATCGGTTTTATTTTCCTGTACTCAAAGCTCTTGGGAAGGAGAGGGGCGATCGCAAGAAAAGCAAGTTGTCAACGCTAGGGAGTGCCAACAGCATACACATTTCTAATATAAAAGGCAGAATCGGTTTTATTTTCCTGTACTCAAAGCTCTTGGGAAGGAGAGGGGCGATCACAAGAAAAACAAGTTGTCAACGGAGGGAGTGCCAACAGCATACACATTTTTAATATAAAAGGCAGAATCGGTTTTATTTTCCTGTACTCAAAGCTCTTATGAAGGAGAGGGGCGATCGCAAGAAAAACAAGTTGTCAACGGAAGGGAGTGCCAACAGCATACACATTTCTAATATAAAAGGCAGAATCGGTTTTATTTTCCTGTACTCAAAGCTCTTGGGAAGGAGAGGGGCTATCGCAAGAAAAACAAGTTTTCAACGGAAGGGAGTGCCAACAGCATACACATTTCTAATATAAAAGGCAGAATCGGTTTTATTTTCCTGTACTCAAAGCTCTTGGGAAGGAGATGGGCGATCGCAAGAAAAACAAGTTGTCAATGGGAGGGAGTGCCAACAGCATACACATTTCTAATATAAAAGGCAGAATCGGTTTTATTTTCCTGTACTCAAAGCTCTTGGGAATGAGAGGGGCGATCTCAAGAAAAACAAGTTTTCAACGGAAGGGAGTGCCAACAGCATACACATTTCTAATATAAAAGGCAGAATCGGTTTTATTTTCCTGTACTCAAAGCTCTTGGGAAGGAGAGGGGCGATCGCAAGAAAAACAAGTTGTAAACGGGAGGGAGTGCCAACAGCATACACATTTCTAATATAAAAGGCAGAATCGGTTTTATTTTCCTGTACTCAAAGCTCTTGGGAATGAGAGGGGCGATCTCAAGAAAAACAAGTTTTCAACGGAAGGGAGTGCCAACAGCATACACATTTCTAATATAAAAGGCAGAATCGGTTTTATTTTCCTGTACTCAAAGCTCTTGGGAAGGAGAGGGGCGATCGCAAGAAAAACAAGTTGTAAACGGGAGGGAGTGCCAACAGCATACACATTTCTAATATAAAAGGCAGGATCGGTTTTATTTTCCTGTACTCGAAGCTCTTGGGAAGGAGAGGGGCGATCGCAAGAAAAACAAGTTGTCAACGGAAGGGAGTGCCAACAGCATAAACATTTCTAATATAAAAGGCAGAATCGGTTTTATTTTCCTGAAATTAAAGCTCTTGGAAAGAGAGGGGCGATCAGAAGAAAAAGAAGTTGTCTACGGGAGGGAGTGCCAACAGCATATACATTTCTAATATAAAACGCAGAATCGGTTTTATTTTCCTGTACTCAAAGCTCTTGGAAAGGAGAGGGCCGATCACAAGAAAAACAAGTTGTCAACGGAAGGGAGTGCCAACAGCATACACATTTCTAATATAAAAGGCAGAATCGGTTTTATTTTCCTGTATTCAAAGCTCTTGGGAAAGAGAGGGGCGATCGCAAGAAAAACAAGTTGTCAACAGAAGGGTGTGCAAACAGCATAAACATTTCTAATATAAAAGGCAGAATCGGTTTTATTTTCCTGTACTCAAAGCTCTTGGAAAGGAGAGGGCCGATCACAAGAAAAACAAGTTGTCAACGGAAGGGAGTGACAACAGCATACACATTTCTAATATAAAAGGCAGAATCGGTTTTATTTTCCTGTACTCAAAGCTCTTGGGAAAGAGAGGGGCGATCGCAAGAAAAACAAGTTGTCAACGGAAGGGAGTACCAACAGCATACACATTTCTAATATAAAAGGCAGAATCGGTTTTATTTTCCTGTATTCAAAGCTCTTGGGAAAGAGAGGGGCGATCGCAAGAAAAACAAGTTTTCAACGGAAGGGTGTGCCAACAGCATACACATTTTTAATATAAAAGGCAGAATCGGTTTTATTTTCCTGTACTCAAAGCTCTTGGGAAGGAGAGGGGCGATCGCAAGAAAAACAAGTTGTCAACGGAAGGGAGTGCCAACAGCATACACATTTGTAATATAAAAGGCAGAATCAGTTTTATTTTCCTGTACTCAAAGCTCTTGGGAAGGAGATGGGCGATCGCAAGAAAAACAAGTTGTCAACGGAAGGGAGTGCCAACAGCATACACATTTCTAATATAAAAGGCAGAATCGGTTTTATTTTCCTGTACTCAAAGCTCTTGGGAAGGAGAGGGGCGATCGCAAGAAAAACAAGTTGTCAACTGAAGGGAGTGCCAACAGCATACACATTCCTAATAAAAAAGGAAGAATTGGTTTTATTTTCTTGTACTCAAAGCTCTTGGGAAGGAGAGGGGCGATCGCAAGAAAAACAAGTTGTCAACGGGAGGGAGTGCCAACAGCATACACATTTCTAATGTAAAAGGCAGAATCGGTTTTATTTTCCTGTACTCAAATCTCTTGGGAAGGAGAGGGGCGATCGCAAGAAAAACAAGTTGTCAACGGAAGGGAGTGCCAGCAGCATACACATTTCTAATATAAAAGGCAGAATCGGTTTTATTTTCCTGAATTTAAAGCTCTTGGAAAGAGAGGGGCGATCACAAGAAAAAGAAGTTGTCTACGGGAGGGAGTGCCAACAGCATACACATTTTTAATATAAAAGGCAGAATCGGTTTTATTTTCCTGTATTCAAAGCTCTTATGAAGGAGAGGGGCGATCGCAAGAAAAACAAGTTGTCAACGGAAGGGAGTGCCAACAGCATAAACATTTCTAATATAAAAGGCAGAATCGGTTTTAATTTCCTGAAATTAAAGCTCTTGGAAAGAGAGGGGCGATCAGAAGAAAAACAAGTTGTCTACGGGAGAGAGTGCCAACTGCATACACATTTCTAATATAAAAGGCAGAATCGGTTTTATTTTCCTGTATTCAAAGCTTTTGGGAAGGAGAGGGGCGATCGCAAGAAAACCAAGTTGTTAACGGGAGGGTGTGCCAACAGCATTAACATTTCTAATATAAAAGGCAGAATCGGTTTTATTTTCCTGTACTAAAAGCTCTTGAGGGGCGATCGCAAGAAAAACAAGTTGTCAACCGAAGGGAGTGCCAACAGCATACACATTTCTATTACAAAAGGCAGAATCGGTTTTATTTCCCTGTACTCAAATCTCTTGGGAAGGAGAGGGGCGATCGCAAGAAAAACGAGTTGTCAACTGAAGGGAGTGCTAACAGCATATACCTTTCTAATATAAAAGGCAGAATCGGTTTTATTTTCCTGTACTCATAGCTCTTGGGAAAGAGAGGGGCGATCGCAAGAAAAACAAGTTGTCAACGGAAAGGAGTGCCAACAGCATACACATTTCTAATATAAAAGGCAGAATCGGTTTTATTTTCCTGTACTCATAGCTCTTGGGAAGGAGAGGGGCGATCGCAAGAAAAACAAGTTGTCAACGGAAGGGAGTGCCAACAGCATACTCATTTCTAATATAAAAGGCAGAATCGGTTTTATTTTCCTGTACTCAAAGCTTTTGGGAAGGAGAGGGGCGATCTCAAAAAACCAAGTTGTCAACGGAAGGGAGTGCCAACAGCATACACATTTCTAATATAAAAGGCAGAATCGGTTTTATTTTCCTGTACTCAAAGCTCTTGGGAAGGAGAGGGGCGATCGCAAGAAAAACAAGTTGTCAACGGGAGGGTGTGCCAACAGCATACACATTTCTAATATAAAAGGCAGAATCGGTTTTATTTTGCTGTACTCAAAGCTCTTTGGAAGGAGAGGGGCGATCGCAAGAAAAACAAGTTGTCAACGGAAGGGAGTGCCAACAGCATACACATTTCTAATAGAAAAGGCAGAATCGGTTTTATTTTCCTGTACTCAAAGCTCCTGGGAAGGAGAGGGGCGATCGCAAGAAAAACAAGTTGTCAACGGAAGGGAGTGCCAACAGCATACACATTTCTAATATAATAGGCAGAATTGGTTTTATTTCCCTGTACTCAAAGCTCTTGGGAATGAGAGGGGCGATCGCAAGAAAAACAAGTTGTCAACGGAAGGGAGTGCCAACAGCATACACATTTTTAATATAAAAGGCAGAATCGGTTTTATTTTCCTGTACTCAAAGCTCTTGGGAAGGAGATGGGCGATCGCAAGAAAAACAAGTTGTCAACGGAAGGGAGTGCCAACAGCATACACATTTCTAATATAAAAAACAGAATCGGTTTTATTTTCTTATACTCAAAGCTCTTGGGAAGGAGAGGGGCCATCGCAAGAAAAACAAGTTGTCAACGGAAGGAAGTGCCAACAGCATACACATTTCTAATATAAAAGGCAGAATCGGTTTTATTTTCCTGTACTCAAAGCTCTTGGGAAGGAGATGGGCGATCGCAAGAAAAACAAGTTGTCAACGGAAGGGAGTGCCAACAGCATACACATTTCTAATATAAAAAACAGAATCGGTTTTATTTTCTTATACTCAAAGCTCTTGGGAAGGAGAGGGGCCATCGCAAGAAAAACAAGTTGTCAACGGAAGGAAGTGCCAACAGCATACACATTTCTAATATAAAAGGCAGAATCGGTTCTATTTTCCTGAACTCAAAGCTCTTGGGAAGGAGAGGGGCGATCGCAAGAAAAACGAGTTGTCAACGGAAGGGAGTGCTAACAGCATATACTTTTCTAATATAAAAGGCAGAATCGGTTTTATTTTTCTGTATTCAAAGCTCTTGGGAAAGAGAGGGGCGATCCCAAGAAAAACAAGCTGTCAACGCAAGGGAGTGCCAACAGCATACACATTTCTAATGTAAAAGGCAGAATTGGTTTTATTTTTCTGTACTCAAAGCTCTTGGGAGAGAGAGGGGCGATCGCAAGAAAAACAAGTTGTCTACGGAAAGGAGTGCCAACAGCATACACATTTCTAATATAAAAGGCAGAATCGGTTTTATTTTCCTGTACTCAAAGCTCTTTTGAAGGAGAGGGGCGATCGCAAGAAAAACAAGTTGTCAACGGAAGGGAGTGCCAACAGCATACACATTTCTAATATAAAAGGCAGAATCGGTTTTATTTTCCTGTACTCAAAGCTCTTGGGAAGGAGAGGGGCGATCTCAAGAAAACCAAGTTGTCAACGGAAGGGAGTGCCAACAGCATACACATTTCTAATATAAAAGGCAGAATCGGTTTTATTTTCCTGTATTCAAAGCTCTTGGGAAGGAGAGGGGCGATCGCAAGGAAAACAAGTTGTCAACGGGAGGGAGTGCCAACAGCATACACATTTCTAATATAAAAAGCAGAATCGGTTTTATTTTCCTGTATTCAAAGCTCTTGGGAAGGAGAGGGGCGATCGCAAGAAAAACAAGTTGTCAACGGGAGGGTGTGCCAACAGCATACACATTTCTAATATAAAATGCAGAATTGGTTTTATTTTCTTGTACTCAAAGCTCTTGGGAAGGAGAGGGGCGATCGCAAGTAAAACAAGTTGTCAACGGAAGGGAGTGCCAACAGCATACATATTTCTAATATAAAAGGCAGAATCGGCTTTATTTTTCTGTACTCAAAGCTCTTAGGCAGGAGAGGGGCGATCGCAAGAAAAACAAGTTTTCAACGGGAGGGAGTGCCAACAGCATACACATTTCTAATATAAAAGGCAGAATCGGTTTTATTTTCCTGTACTCAAAGCTCTTGGGAAGGAGAGGGACGATCGCAAGAAAAACAAGTTGTCAACGGAAGGGAGTGCCAACAGCATACACATTTCTAATATAAAAGGCAGAATCGGTTTTATTTTCCTGTACTCAAAGCTCTTGGGAAGGAGAGGGGCGATCGCAAGAAAAACAAGTTTTCAACGGGAGGGAGTGCCAACAGCATACACATTTCTAATATAAAAGGCAGAATCGGTTTTATTTTCCTGTACTCAAAGCTCTTGGGAAGGAGAGGGGCGATCGCAAGAAAAACAAGTTGTCAACGGAAGGGAGTAACAACAGCATACACATTTCTAATATAAAAGGCAGAATCGATTTTATTTTCCTGTACTCAAAGCTCTTGGGAAGCAGGGGGGCGATTGCAAGAAAAACAAGTTGTCAACGGAAGGGAGTGCCAACAGCATACACATTTCTAATATAAAAGGAAGAATCGGTTTTATTTTCCTGTACTCAAAACTCTTGGGAAGGAGAGGGGCGATCGCAAGAAAAACAAGTTGTCAACGGAAGGGAGTGCCAACAGCATACACATTTCTAATATAAAAGGCAGGATCGGTTTTATTTTCCTATACTCAAAGCTCTTGGGAAGGAGAGGGGCCATCGCAAGAAAAACAAGTTGTCAACGGAAGGAAGTGCCAACAGCATACACATTTCTAATATAAAAGGCAGAATCGGTTCTATTTTCCTGAACTCAAAGCTCTTGGGAAGGAGAGGGGCGATCGCAAGAAAAACAAGTTGTCAACGGAAAGGAGTGCCAACAGCATACACATTTCTAATATAAAAGGCAGAATCGGTTTTATTTTCCTGTACTCATAGCTCTTGGGAAGGAGAGGGGCGATCGCAAGAAAAACAAGTTGTCAACGGAAGGGAGTGCCAACAGCATACTCATTTCTAATATAAAAGGCAGAATCGGTTTTATTTTCCTGTACTCAAAGCTCTTGGGAAGGAGAGGGGCGATCTCAAGAAAACCAAGTTGTCAACGGAAGGGAGTGCCAACAGCATACACATTTCTAATATAAAAGGCAGAATCGGTTTTATTTTCCTGTACTCAAAGGTCTTGGGAAGGAGAGGGGCGATCGCAAGGAAAACAAGTTGTCAACGGGAGGGAGTGCCAACAGCATACACATTTCTAATATAAAAAGCAGAATCGGTTTTATTTTCCTGTATTCAAAGCTCTTGGGAAGGAGAGGGGCGATCGCAAGAAAAACAAGTTGTCAACGGGAGGGTGTGCCAACAGCATACACATTTCTAATATAAAAAAGGCAGAATCGGTTTTATTTTGCTGTACTCAAAGCTCTTTGGAAGGAGAGGGGCGATCGCAAGAAAAACAAGTTGTCAACGGAAGGGAGTGCCAACAGCATACACATTTCTAATAGAAAAGGCAGAATCGGTTTTATTTTCCTGTACTCAAAGCTCCTGGGAAGGAGAGGGGCGATCGCAAGAAAAACAAGTTGTCAACGGAAGGGAGTGCCAACAGCATACACATTTCTAATATAATAGGCAGAATTGGTTTTATTTTCCTGTACTCAAAGCTCTTGGGAATGAGAGGGGCGATCGCAAGAAAAACAAGTTGTCAACGGAAGGGAGTGCCAACAGCATACACATTTTTAATATAAAAGGCAGAATCGGTTTTATTTTCCTGTACTCAAAGCTCTTGGGAAGGAGATGGGCGATCGCAAGAAAAACAAGTTGTCAACGGAAGGGAGTGCCAACAGCATACACATTTCTAATATAAAAGGCAGAATCGGTTTTATTTTCTTATACTCAAAGCTCTTGGGAAGGAGAGGGGCCATCGCAAGAAAAACAAGTTGTCAACGGAAGGAAGTGCCAACAGCATACACATTTCTATTATAAAGGGCAGAATCGGTTCTATTTTCCTGAACTCAAAGCTCTTGGGAAGGAGAGGGGCGATCGCAAGAAAAACGAGTTGTCAACGGAAGGGAGTGCTAACAGCATATACTTTTCTAATATAAATGGCAGAATCGGTTTTATTTTTCTGTATTCAAAGCTCTTGGGAAGGAGAGGGGCAATCGCAAGAAAAACAAGTTGTCAACGGAAGGGAGTTCCAACAGCATACACATTTCTAATATAAAAGGCAGAATCGGTTTTATTTTCCTGTACTCAAAGCTCTTGGGAAGGAGAGGGGCGATCGCAAGAAAAGCAAGTTGTCAACGCTAGGGAGTGCCAACAGCATACACATTTCTAATATAAAAGGCAGAATCGGTTTTATTTTCCTGTACTCAAAGCTCTTGGGAAAGAGAGGGGCGATCGCAAGAAAAACAAGTTGTCAACGGAAGGGAGTGCCAACAGCATACACATTTCTAATATAAAATTCAGAATCGGTTTTATTTTCCTGTACTCAAAGCTCTTGGGAAGGAGAGGGGCAATCGCAAGAAAAACAAGTTGTCAACGGAAGGGAGTTCCAACAGCATACACATTTCTAATATAAAAGGCAGAATCGGTTTTATTTTCCTGTACTCAAAGCTCTTGGGAAGGAGAGGGGCGATCGCAAGAAAAGCAAGTTGTCAACGCTAGGGAGTGCCAACAGCATACACATTTCTAATATAAAAGGCAGAATCGGTTTTATTTTCCTGTACTCAAAGCTCTTGGGAAGGAGAGGGGCGATCACAAGAAAAACAAGTTGTCAACGGAGGGAGTGCCAACAGCATACACATTTTTAATATAAAAGGCAGAATCGGTTTTATTTTCCTGTACTCAAAGCTCTTATGAAGGAGAGGGGCGATCGCAAGAAAAACAAGTTGTCAACGGAAGGGAGTGCCAACAGCATACACATTTCTAATATAAAAGGCAGAATCGGTTTTATTTTCCTGTACTCAAAGCTCTTGGGAAGGAGAGGGGCTATCGCAAGAAAAACAAGTTTTCAACGGAAGGGAGTGCCAACAGCATACACATTTCTAATATAAAAGGCAGAATCGGTTTTATTTTCCTGTACTCAAAGCTCTTGGGAAGGAGATGGGCGATCGCAAGAAAAACAAGTTGTCAATGGGAGGGAGTGCCAACAGCATACACATTTCTAATATAAAAGGCAGAATCGGTTTTATTTTCCTGTACTCAAAGCTCTTGGGAATGAGAGGGGCGATCTCAAGAAAAACAAGTTTTCAACGGAAGGGAGTGCCAACAGCATACACATTTCTAATATAAAAGGCAGAATCGGTTTTATTTTCCTGTACTCAAAGCTCTTGGGAAGGAGAGGGGCGATCGCAAGAAAAACAAGTTGTAAACGGGAGGGAGTGCCAACAGCATACACATTTCTAATATAAAAGGCAGAATCGGTTTTATTTTCCTGTACTCAAAGCTCTTGGGAATGAGAGGGGCGATCTCAAGAAAAACAAGTTTTCAACGGAAGGGAGTGCCAACAGCATACACATTTCTAATATAAAAGGCAGAATCGGTTTTATTTTCCTGTACTCAAAGCTCTTGGGAAGGAGAGGGGCGATCGCAAGAAAAACAAGTTGTAAACGGGAGGGAGTGCCAACAGCATACACATTTCTAATATAAAAGGCAGGATCGGTTTTATTTTCCTGTACTCGAAGCTCTTGGGAAGGAGAGGGGCGATCGCAAGAAAAACAAGTTGTCAACGGAAGGGAGTGCCAACAGCATAAACATTTCTAATATAAAAGGCAGAATCGGTTTTATTTTCCTGAAATTAAAGCTCTTGGAAAGAGAGGGGCGATCAGAAGAAAAAGAAGTTGTCTACGGGAGGGAGTGCCAACAGCATATACATTTCTAATATAAAACGCAGAATCGGTTTTATTTTCCTGTACTCAAAGCTCTTGGAAAGGAGAGGGCCGATCACAAGAAAAACAAGTTGTCAACGGAAGGGAGTGCCAACAGCATACACATTTCTAATATAAAAGGCAGAATCGGTTTTATTTTCCTGTATTCAAAGCTCTTGGGAAAGAGAGGGGCGATCGCAAGAAAAACAAGTTGTCAACAGAAGGGTGTGCAAACAGCATAAACATTTCTAATATAAAAGGCAGAATCGGTTTTATTTTCCTGTACTCAAAGCTCTTGGAAAGGAGAGGGCCGATCACAAGAAAAACAAGTTGTCAACGGAAGGGAGTGACAACAGCATACACATTTCTAATATAAAAGGCAGAATCGGTTTTATTTTCCTGTACTCAAAGCTCTTGGGAAAGAGAGGGGCGATCGCAAGAAAAACAAGTTGTCAACGGAAGGGAGTACCAACAGCATACACATTTCTAATATAAAAGGCAGAATCGGTTTTATTTTCCTGTATTCAAAGCTCTTGGGAAAGAGAGGGGCGATCGCAAGAAAAACAAGTTTTCAACGGAAGGGTGTGCCAACAGCATACACATTTTTAATATAAAAGGCAGAATCGGTTTTATTTTCCTGTACTCAAAGCTCTTGGGAAGGAGAGGGGCGATCGCAAGAAAAACAAGTTGTCAACGGAAGGGAGTGCCAACAGCATACACATTTGTAATATAAAAGGCAGAATCAGTTTTATTTTCCTGTACTCAAAGCTCTTGGGAAGGAGATGGGCGATCGCAAGAAAAACAAGTTGTCAACGGAAGGGAGTGCCAACAGCATACACATTTCTAATATAAAAGGCAGAATCGGTTTTATTTTCCTGTACTCAAAGCTCTTGGGAAAGAGAGGGGCGATGGCAGGAAAAACAAGTTGTCAACGGGAAGGAGTGCCAACAGCATACACATTTCTAATATAAAAGGCAGAATCGGTTTTATTTTCCTGTACTCAAAGCTCTTGGGAAGGAGAGGGGCGATCGCAAGAAAAACAAGTTGTCAACTGAAGGGAGTGCCAACAGCATACACATTCCTAATAAAAAAGGAAGAATTGGTTTTATTTTCTTGTACTCAAAGCTCTTGGGAAGGAGAGGGGCGATCGCAAGAAAAACAAGTTGTCAACGGGAGGGAGTGCCAACAGCATACACATTTCTAATGTAAAAGGCAGAATCGGTTTTATTTTCCTGTACTCAAATCTCTTGGGAAGGAGAGGGGCGATCGCAAGAAAAACAAGTTGTCAACGGAAGGGAGTGCCAACAGCATACACATTTCTAATATAAAAGGCAGAATCGGTTTTATTTTCCTGTACTCAAAGCTCTTGGGAAGGAGAGGGGCGATCGCAAGAAAAACAAGTTGTCAACGGGAGGGAGTGCCAGCAGCATACACATTTCTAATATAAAAGGCAGAATCGGTTTTATTTTCCTGTACTCAAAGCTCTTGGGAAGGGGAGGGGCGATCGCAGGAAAAACAAGTTGTCAACGGAAGAGAGTGCCAACAACATACACATTTGTAATATAAAAGGCAGAATCGGTTTTATTTTCCTGTACTCAAAGCTCTTGGGAAGGAGAGGGGCGATCGCAAGAAAAACAAGTTGTCAACGGGAGGGGGTGCCAACAGCATACACATTTCTAATATAAAAGGCAGAATCGGTTTTATTTTCCTGTACTCAAAGCTCTTGGGAAGGAGAGGGGCGATCGCTAGAAAATCAAGTTGTCAACGGAAGGGAGTGCCAACAGCATACACACTTCTAATATAAAAGGCAGAATCGGCTTTATTTTTCTGTACTCAAAGCTCTTGGGAAGGAGAGGGGCGATCGCAAAAAAAACAAGTTGTCAACGGAAGGGAGTGCCAACAGCATACACATTTCTAATATAAAAGGCAGAATCGGTTTTATTTTCCTGTACTCAAAGCTCTTGGGAAGGAGAGGGGCGATTGCAAGAAAAACAAGTTGTCAACGGAAGGGAGTACCAACAGCATACACATTTCTAATATAAAAGGCAGAATCGGTTTTATTTTCCTGTACTCAAAGCTCTTGGGAAGGAGAGGGGCGATCGCAAGAAAAACAAGTTGTCAACGGAAGGGAGTGCCAACAGCATACACATTTCTAATATAAAAGGCAGAATCGGTTTTATTTTCCTGAATTTAAAGCTCTTGGAAAGAGAGGGGCGATCACAAGAAAAAGAAGTTGTCTACGGGAGGGAGTGCCAACAGCATACACATTTCTAATATAAAAGGCAGAATCGGTTTTATTTTCCTGTACTCAAAGCACTTGGGAAGGAGAGGGGCGATCACAAGAAAAACAAGTTGTCAACGGAGGGAGTGCTAACAGCATACACATTTTTAATATAAAAGGCAGAATCGGTTTTATTTTCCTGTATTCAAAGCTCTTATGAAGGAGAGGGGCGATCGCAAGAAAAACAAGTTGTCAACGGAAGGGAGTGCCAACAGCATAAACATTTCTAATATAAAAGGCAGAATCGGTTTTATTTTCCTGAAATTAAAGCTCTTGGAAAGAGAGGGGCGATCAGAAGAAAAACAAGTTGTCTACGGGAGAGACTGCCAACTGCATACACATTTCTAATATAAAAGGCAGAATCGGTTTTATTTTCCTGTATTCAAAGCTTTTGGGAAGGAGAGGGGCGATCGCAAGAAAACCAAGTTGTTAACGGGAGGGTGTGCCAACAGCATTAACATTTCTAATATAAAAGGCAGAATCGGTTTTATTTTCCTGTACTAAAAGCTCTTGAGGGGCGATCGCAAGAAAAACAAGTTGTCAACCGAAGGGAGTGCCAACAGCATACACATTTCTATTATAAAAGGCAGAATCGGTTTTATTTTTCTGTACTCAAAGCTCTTGGGAAGGAGAGTTGCGATCGCAAGAAAAACAAGTTGTCAACGGAAAGGAGTGCCAACAGCATACACATTTCTAATATAAAAGGCAGAATCGGTTTTATTTTCCTGTACTCATAGCTCTTGGGAAGGAGATGGGCGATCGCAAGAAAAACAAGTTGTCAACGGAAGGGAGTGCCAACAGCATACAAATTTCTAATATAAAAGGCAGAATCGGTTTTATTTTCCTGTACTCAAAGCTCTTGGGAAGGAGAGGGGCGATCTCAAGAAAACCAAGTTGTCAACGGAAGGGAGTGCCAACAGCATACACATTTCTAATATAAAAGGCAGAATCGGTTTTATTTTCCTGTACTCAAAGCTCTTGGGAAGGAGAGGGGCGATCGCAAGGAAAACAAGTTGTCAATGGGAGGGAGTGCCAACAGCATACACATTTCTAATATAAAAAGCAGAATCGGTTTTATTTTCCTGTATTCAAAGCTCTTGGGAAGGAGAGGGGCGATCGCAAGAAAAACAAGTTGTCAACGGGAGGGTGTGCCAACAGCATACACATTTCTAATATAAAAGGCAGAATCGGTTTTATTTTGCTGTACTCAAAGCTCTTTGGAAGGAGAGGGGCGATCGCAAGAAAAACAAGTTGTCAACGGAAGGGAGTGCCAACAGCATACACATTTCTAATAGAAAAGGCAGAATCGGTTTTATTTTCCTGTACTCAAAGCTCCTGGGAAGGAGAGGGGCGATCGCAAGAAAAACAAGTTGTCAACGGAAGGGAGTGCCAACAGCATACACATTTCTAATATAATAGGCAGAATTGGTTTTATTTTCCTGTACTCAAAGCTCTTGGGAATGAGAGGGGCGATCGCAAGAAAATCAAGTTGTCAACGGAAGGGAGTGCCAACAGCATACATATTTCTAATATAAAAGGCAGAATCGGCTTTAATTTTCTGTACTCAAAGCTCTTGGGAAGGAGAGGGGCGATCGCAAAAAAAAACAAGTTGTCAACGGAAGGGAGTGCCAATAGCATACACATTTCTAATAT
This sequence comes from Diaprepes abbreviatus, assembly GCA_034092305.1. Lineage (NCBI taxonomy): Eukaryota > Metazoa > Arthropoda > Insecta > Coleoptera > Curculionidae > Diaprepes > Diaprepes abbreviatus. Next base: position 1,045,796 of record JASJET010000265.1, on the reverse strand, counting down.
AAAAGGCAGAATCGGTTTTATTTTCCTCTACTCAAAGCTCTTGGGAAGGAGAGGGGCGATCGCAAGAAAAACAAGTTTTCAACGGAAGGGAGTCCCAACAGCATACACATTTCTAATATAAAAGGCAGAATCGGTTTTATTTTCCTCTACTCAAAGCTCTTGGGAAGGAGAGGGGCGATCGCAAGAAAAACAAGTTTTCAACGGGAGGGAGTGCCAATAGCATACACATTTCTAATATAAAAGGCAGAATCGGTTTTATTTTCCTCTACTCAAAGCTCTTGGGAAGGAGAGGGGCGATCGCAAGAAAAACAAGTTTTCAACGGAAGGGAGTCCCAACAGCATACACATTTCTAATATAAAAGGCAGAATCGGTTTTATTTTCCTGTACTCAAAGCTCTTGGGAAGGAGAGGGGCGATCGCAAGAAAAACAAGTTGTCAACGGAAGGGAGTACCAACAGCATACACATTTCTAATATAAAAGGCAGAATCGGTTTTATTTTCCTGTACTCAAAGCTCTTGGGAAGCAGAAGGGCGATTGCAAGAAAAACAAGTTGTCAACGGAAGGGAGTGCCAACAGCATACACATTTCTAATATAAAAGGCAGAATCGGTTTTATTTTCCTGTACTCAAAGCTCTTGGGAAGGAGAGGGGCGATCGCAAGGAAAACAAGTTGTCAACGGGAGGGAGTGCCAACAGCATACACATTTCTATTATAAAAGGCAGAATCGGTTTTATTTTCCTGTATTCAAAGCTTTTGGGAAGGAGAGGGGCGATCGCAAGAAAACCAAGTAGTTAACGGAAGGGAGTACCAACAGCATACACATTTCTAATATAAAAGGCAGAATCGGTTTTATTTTCCTGTACTCAAAGCTCTTGGGAAGCAGAAGGGCGATTGCAAGAAAAACAAGTTTTCAACGGAAGGGAGTCCCAACAGCATACACATTTCTAATATAAAAGGCAGAATCGGTTTTATTTTCCTGTACTCAAAGCTCTTGGGAAGGAGAGGGGCGATCGCAAGGAAAACAAGTTGTCAACGGGAGGGAGTGCCAACAGCATACACATTTCTATTATAAAAGGCAGAATCGGTTTTATTTTCCTGTATTCAAAGCTCTTGGGAAGGAGAGGGGCGATCGCAAGAAAAACAAGTTTTCAACGGAAGGGAGTCCCAACAGCATACACATTTCTAATATAAAAGGCAGAATCGGTTTTATTTTCCTGTACTCAAAGCTCTTGGGAAGGAGAGGGGCGATCGCAAGAAAAACAAGTTGTCAACGGAAGGGAGTACCAACAGCATACACATTTCTAATATAAAAGGCAGAATCGGTTTTATTTTCCTGTACTCAAAGCTCTTGGGAAGCAGAAGGGCGATTGCAAGAAAAACAAGTTTTCAACGGAAGGGAGTCCCAACAGCATACACATTTCTAATATAAAAGGCAGAATCGGTTTTATTTTCCTGTACTCAAAGCTCTTGGGAAGGAGAGGGGCGATCGCAAGAAAAACAAGTTGTCAACGGAAGGGAGTACCAACAGCATACACATTTCTAATATAAAAGGCAGAATCGGTTTTATTTTCCTGTACTCAAAGCTCTTGGGAAGCAGAAGGGCGATTGCAAGAAAAACAAGTTGTCAACGGAAGGGAGTGCCAACAGCATAAACATTTCTAATATAAAAGGCAGAATCGGTTTTATTTTCCTGTACTAAAAGCTCTTGAGGGGCGATCGCAAGAAAAACAAGTTTTCAACCTAAAGGAGTGCCAACAGCATACACATTTCTAATATAAAAGGCAGAATCGGTTTTATTTTCCTGTACTCAAATCTCTTGGGAAAGTGAGGGGCGATCGCAAGAAAAACAAGTTTTCAACGGAAGGGAGTGCCAAAAGCATACACATTTCTAATATAAAAGGCAGAATCGGTTTTATTTTCCTGTACTCAAAGCTCTTGGGAAGGAGAGGGGCGATCGCAAGAAAAACAAGTTGTCAACGGAAGGGAGTGCCAACAGCATACACATTTCTAATATGAAAGGGAGAATCGGTTTTATTTTCCTGTACTCAAAGCTCTTGGGAAAGAGAGGGGCGATCGCAAGAAAAACAAGTTGTCAACGGAAGGGAGTGCCAACAGCATACACATTTGTAATATAAAAGGCAGAATCGGTTTTATTTTCCTGTACTCAAAGCTCTTGGGAAGGAGAGGGGCGATCGCAAGAAAAACAAGTTGTCAACGGAAGGGAGTGCCAACAGCATACACATTTCTAATATAAAAGGCAGAATTGGTTTTATTTTCCTGTACTCAAAGCTCTTGGGAAGGAGAGGGGCGATCGCAAGAAAAACAAGTTGTCAACGGAAGGGAGTGCCAACAGCATACACATTTCTAATATAAAAGGCAGAATCGGTTTTATTTTCCTGTACTCAAAGCTCTTGGGAAAGAGAGGGGCGATCGCAGGAAAAACAAGTTGTCAACGGAAAGGAGTGCCAACAGCATACACATTTCTAATATAAAAGGCAGAATCGGTTTTATTTTCCTGTACTCAAAGCTCTTGGGAAGGAGAGGGGCGATCGCAAGAAAAACAAGTTGTCAACGGAAGGGAGTGCCAACAGCATACACATTTCTAATATAAAAGGCAGAATCGGTTTTATTTTCCTGTACTCGAAGCTCTTGGGAAGGAGAGGGGCGATCGCAAGAAAAACAAGTTGTCAACGGGAGGGAGTGCCAGCAGCATACACATTTCTAATATAAAAGGCAGAATCGGTTTTATTTTCCTGTACTCAAAGCTCTTGGGAAGGGGAGGGGCGATCGCAGGAAAAACAAGTTGTCAACGGAAGAGAGTGCCAACAACATACACATTTGTAATACAGGGTGATTCAAAAATCGATCAGGAAACTTAAGGGGTTGACTCTACTTGACAAAATAAGGTTAGAGCTTCATATAATTTTTTTTCAAAATGTCATTCGTTTTCGAGTTACAAGCCGTCCAATTTCGAGTTTTTATTTTTTGTTTTTTGAATTACTCGCTTACAGGAAAACCGATTTGACTAATATTTGAAAGATAGGCTAAGTCTTCTGCGCTTCATCATTTTAGTAACAATTCACATTGATTGTTTGCCGCTAGAGGGCACTTTACCTACATTGAAAATTGTTTTTTTGTCATAATTTTTTAGTGTTGACAGCTACAGTAGTTTTTGGCATAATTTCTGAAAGATTGATGCCAGGCCTTTAAAAAAGGTGTTCTTTATTTACATCGCTAAACCCAACGGTTTAGACGTAAATCACCCTTAAAAATTAAGTGGTAAATTTACTTTTCTCATTTCATTACCACCAGCTACCAGGTAAATAGCTATCAAAGTATACTAGAGCTGTCAGTTTAACATCAAATAAATTCGCTTTTTAAACTATTTAATTTATAATCTTAAAATAACTAATAATGGCTAATCACCAATATTCAAATATCGAATATTGTGATATCCATTTTTGTTATGGAAAAGCAAATGGTAATGCAGAGTTGGCAAGAAGATATTATATGGAGATTTATCCGGAAAGAAATATCCCTCATGCTCAAACATTTTCCAGTGTGCACAGGAGGCTTGCGAAATGTGGTTCCTTTAAAAGTTATAATGGAAATAGGGGAAGACCTAGAACTGCTAGAAACGTGCAACAAGAAGAAAGAGTGCTTGAAATTATTGAAGATAATCCAGGTATTAGTACTAGAAAAATTGGGAATGAAGTGCGGCTCTGTCAGACTAGTTCATGGAGGATACTAAGAGAAGAACAACTCTACCCGTTTCATTCAAAAAAGGTGCAGGCTCTTTATGACGATGATCGGCCGAGACGGTTGGAAATGTGCAATCAGATCCTAGCTAAGTATGAACACGATAATCGATTAATTGGCGTCATATTATTCACTGACGAGGCTGGTTTCACTCGTGATGGCATAACAAATCTACACAACATCCACACATATGCTTACGAGAACCCAAACAATGTGGTAGAAACGAAACATCAGCGTAGATTTTCACTAAATGTGTGGGCAGGGATAATAGGAGATTACCTTATTGGTCCTCATTTCTTTGATGGCCCATTAACTGGTGACGTATACTTAGATTTTATACAAAATCGTCTCCCATTGTATCTGGAAGATGTGCCATTGGAAGTAAGGGCCAACATGTAGATCCTCCAAGACGGAGCTCCGCCCCACTTTAGTATACGTGTCCGACAGTATTTGAATGCAACGTATCCTGAGCGATGGATAGGACGAAGTGGACCATTGGCATGGGCAGCGAGGTCACCAGACCTTAATCCTATGGATTTTTTCTTTTGGGATCATTTGAAACAATTGGTGTACGATATTCCAGTAATCAACGTCGAGGATCTTCGCTTCAGGATAATCGAAAAGTGCCAAATTATTAAAGAAACACCAGGAATTTTTCATCGAGTTAGGCGACATTTTTTGTTAAACTGACAGCTCTAGTATACTTTGATAGCTATTTACCTGGTAGCTGGTGGTAATGAAATGAGAAAAGTAAATTTACCACTTAATTTTTAAGGGTGATTTACGTCTAAACCGTTGGGTTTAGCGATGTAAATAAAGAGCACCTTTTTTAAAGGCCTGGCATCAGTCTTTCAGAAATTATGCCAAAAACTACTGTAGCTGTCAACACTAAAAAATTATGACAAAAAACAATTTTCAATGTAGGTAAAGTGCCCTCTAGCGGCAAACAATCAATGTGAATTGTTACTAAAATGATGAAGCGCAGCAGACTTAGCCTATCTTTCAAATATTAGTCAAATCGGTTTTCTTGTAAGCGAGTAATTCAAAAAACAAAAAATAAAAACTTGAACTTGGACGGCTTGTAACTCGAAAACGAATGACATTTTGAAAAAAAATTATATGAAGCTCTACCCTTATTTTGTCAAGTAGAATCACCCCCTTAAGTTTCGTGATCGATTTTTGAATCACCCTGTATATATATATATATATATATATATATATATATATATATATATATATATATATATATATATATATATATATATATATATATATATATATATATATATTCAAAGTTTATTTCCTGCAAATACTTAACTATCTCTATATATTTTTCTCTTACTTATTGAAGGAAAATATAGGTAACTTGTTAAACTAATTTTACGGCAGTAAAGATTTCTTTATTTTTTACTGAAATTTTAATTTTGAAGCTTCGTACTACTTCGGTGTATGTATGTTATAGATGGCGTCTGACTGGTGATATTTTTCTGTCTGCCATCGAAAAAGTTCGCAGATTTAATATCCTACCTACATATCTTGAAATTTATATAGGCAGTTGTTTTCTTTGAACGTTGCTCTTGTTTCATTACAGCTCTACTGATGAGATCATTAGGTGATCGAAACACATGTAACGAGAGAGGACTAGAGCTAGAATGTCAGGAAATAGACTATATATATTTTTTCTTTAATTGCCTGAAGGAGAATATAGGCAACTTCTGAACTATATATATATATATATATATATATATATATATATATATATATATATATATATATATATGTAATCGAAGGTTTTCGGTCATCCCATGTATGAATGTCCTTCTCAGGACTGTAAGGCAGTTGACGTTTCGGTGAAATCTCATTCACCATTTTCAAAGCTCACTGTATGGCGTCTACGAGCGAACTGACGCCTGCGACTCGGGTGCTGTCGGTTCCGTGTGCACCCCGGACACGTTCGTTTTCCGAATGGTTGTGGCCAATTAGGTTGCGAGATTTGCTGCACGTCATCGGCCCTGTTGCCGGTGCTTTGGCTGATTGGCCAAAACGAACGCTTCCGGCGTGCACACGGGACCGACAGCACCGGAGTCGCAGGCGTCAGTTCGCTCGTAGACGCCATACAGTGAGCTTTGAAAATGGTGAATGAGATATCACCGAAACGTCAGCTGTATTACAGTCCTGAGAGGGACTCAGCACGAGATGCCCGAAAACCTTCGAATACATGAATATGCATATTAGGAATTTGGAATATCAGTTGCACTCTATGGTTTTTATAGCCACATCCGTATATTTTTACCATACTTTAATAAGTAAAACACATAATTTTTTGTTACATAACTGAACTATATTTTAATGAAGCTGTGTACTACATTAATCGAAACCTCTAGCTTTAATTTCATGATCACTGATAACAGTGATTCTTCCTTCTTCCTCTTCGTACACTGGAGATCTGCTTTTCAAATATCTTATAAAGATATCCATGTCAATTTCTCCAATCACTTCATTTTTTAAGTTATCGGAGAGAGCAGTAAATCCATCCCCACCTACAATAAACATTTGTGACCTTAGTAAGAACTGTTGGCAACGCAGTCAAATTTGGTGATCACCAAGAAGAAATTCAAAGTATGTAGATTGTTAGATTAAGTTATATATATATATATATATATATATATATATATATATATATATATACATCTGATTCAGTATTAGTCCGGGAATACATCCGTTCGTTCGTATGGTTTCTTGTAGAAGTTTGCAGACGTTTCGCCAAAATCTCATTTGGCGTTTTTTGTGCTTGCTGGTTGTAAATCAACTCAACAAGTTGATCTCTTGGCAAACTTCTACAAGAAACCAAACGAACTAACGGATGTGTGTGTATATATTTATATATATATATATATATATATATATATATATATATATATATATATATATATATATATATACCGGGTGTCAAAGAATCTATTAGACAAGTCATAATTTCTAGAGTATTATGTGTATCAAAATGAGAATTGGTACTGGAAAATTTATGTGAAGAGGAGAGTTTTCGCATATTTTCCACTTTCCGGTCACTTCCGGTTTCACCGGAAATGGCACCGGTTTTGAATTCCTAATAGAACACCTTGTATATTTTAACATCTTTGGATTTCTGAGACAATTCTAGATCAGAATGTGACATTCTAAAAACTTTTTACGTCTACTTCATTTTTTTAGAGCCACTTTTAAAATTGCATCTAGGTGGCCATGATCGGACGCAAATTAATCTAACGGCCTTAGGTGATGTCAAAAAAAATACAATCGCAAAGTTTTAGTGACTAGTATGAAATACAGGAATTGGATTAAAAATTTAATAAAATTAACAAAAAACTAACAAAATAAACTAATAACTTAGACGACGCACTTAAAATATTTGAAAGTACAATAGCTGAATTTGTTAAAAAGTTTAGTGTAGTAAATGTTCAAAGTGCATTCCTTCTTTTTCACGACACATTTCAGCTCGTTCAATTGTTTCTCTCAACACGTTTTGTAGCATTTGTGGCGTTATACTTCTAAATGCCCGTAAAATTCTTTCTTTAAATATTTCAAGAGTAGCTGGGGCTGCTCCACAGTAAACCCTTTCTTTAACATATCCCCAGACAAAGAAATCGAGCACAGTAAGATCCGGTGAACGGGCTGGCCACCGTACCGGACCATTGGTTGCAATAATTCGATTATTAAAATGCTCTATTAAATAATTAAGAACTTCTCTAGTATTGTGAGGCGGTGCTCCATCTTGTTGAAAGTAAATTCGCCGTAAAACTGCTAAAGGTATACCATTGAGATGATTTTCGATTTCATTTTGAAGAAAACCTAAGTATCTAACCCCTGTTAACTGACCTTGAAACAATATTGGCCCAATTATTCTGTTTCCAACGATACCAGCCCAGACATTGACGCCAAATCTTTCTTGAAAATTGCCCTCTTTTATTTTGCTTATTGAACATACCATTATTTGTAAATCGGGATTCGTCGGAAAATAGAATAAAATCGATAAAATTTGGGTTAACTCTATGATTTTGAAGCAGCCAATCACAAAACACTACCCGTCTATCGCCATCCTCAGTATACAAATGTTGATGTAACTGATATTTAAATGCTCGATATCCATGCTTTTTCAGTATTTTTCTTGCTGATTCATAACTTATCTGCAGTTCCTGACTAATTTTTCTTAACGAAACTGTTTTATCAACCTCAACCATAGCAAGTACGTTAATCTCAGTCTCTTCATTTATGATAAACCTTTGTTCCGCCTCTTGATTTCCTATTTGCCTAAAACGAGTCTCGACATACGGAAAATACTGATGGGCTGTATGTTGCCGATTCGGATATCTATGAGCATACAACTCGGCAGCATTCCTTGAATTTCTATGACACTCTCCAAATATTAATAACATCTCCACTTTTTCACTTTGAGTATACATTATTTTAACGAAAATTAAGAAACTTTTACGTCTGTTCTTAGAGCGTATGTCACTGTCATTATCTACTTAAGTGAGTGCTTTGTTTTCCAAAGAAGACTTGATAAAAACAGTTGCAAATTATTATGCATCATGACTGTCCATGGCGCACTTGTCATAAGTAAATAAATTATCCAGTATTTTGCCTAATAATATTTAATTTCTGTTCTTATGTCTAATCCAATCGCAAATAAATTAGTACTGTTAGATTCGTCAAAGAATGCTTTTTTCGAAAAGTAGTTGTCAAAAAGGGGTCGCCATTTGAAAATTAATAGTTAGAAATGAAAACGTAATTTTGTCAACTTGTCTTATTCCTGTCTTTTATACTAGTAACTAAAACTTTGCGATTGTATTTTTTTGACATCACCTAAGGCCCTTAGATTAGTTTGCGTCCGATCATGGCCACCTAGATGCAATTTTAAAAGTGGCTCTAAAAAAATGAAGTAGACGTAAAAAGTTTTTAAAATGTCACATCCTAATCTAGAATTGTCTCAGAAATCCAAAAATGTTAAAATATACAGGGTGTTCCATTTAAAAATTCAAAACCGGGGCCATTTCCGGTGAAACCGGAAGTGGCCGGAAAGTGGAAAATATGCGAAAACTCTCCCCTTCACATACCATTTACCTGTACCAATTCTCATTTTGATATATATATAATCATCAGATGCTATTCCTTATTATTTGTATAATTAGGATCCTAATTATACAAATAATAAGGAATAGCATCTGATGATGAATATTTAATGTCAAAACGTCGAAAAAGACCACTTGCCATGCAGCGATAAAAATTTACAATTCACTACAAAAATGAACTGTTTTTAAGCTAGAATTGGATTCGACGTTTTATAGGTTACAAAAAACGTCGACTTGTGTGAAGCTGAGTTAACTTCCTGGTTATTTTAGTTTTACTGTGATTTAGTGATGTTTTTAAATAATTATTTTTAGATGAAACTTACCGCCTGAGATAAAAGATGCCACTGCAATCTTATATGTTGCATTTAAATCTATATCTTTGTAATATGGGATTTGACATTTTTGACAACGAACCTTTAAACTTGTTACACGATCTCCTAGAGGCCGTGACAGGTCATAGACGACATGAATACCTAAAAAAGTGTTGTACTGAGATTATGAAGTATTATACATGATGTAAAAAGAAATAGTGTAGCACCATTTTTTTACACCTTCTATAAGTATTAATTGATGGTCTTCATTGACTTGAGATTAAGTATTTTACCTGACACTTGTAATAATTTCAGTTCTGATTCTATTCTTTGATTATTATAATCTCCAGCTGACTGTTCTAAAACTTCTTTGATGTATTTTCCCTGAAGATCTCCGATATTTATAGTATTGGAAAATGGCTGGGCGGTAAGCATGTCGTTGTACGTTATATCTAAAAGCAAAAATAAAACATGCATAAGTAAGCATAAATATATAATTTTAAGCGATTGTCCTCACATCACTGAGGCCCTGGTTTCGATTCCCGGGACTTCCTGTGTTTGTGTTTATGGATAAAAAAAAGTGCTTGTCCAGAGGTATTAATTATTTGAATATAATGTTCAATTATAGTTATGGCTCTATGCACTAAATTGTAGAATTAAAGGAGGAAATTTTGAGTTCTTTAGGTTTTATTATGGTTTTTTACACTCAATTGAAGAAATTATTTGTGATTTTTGATAATATTAATACTATATTAACGTATAAAAGAAAAACATCAATATAATCTATTTTGAAAACAAAAATTAACATTTTAAAATTAAACTGAGGTGTATATTTTAAGACCGATTTAACTACAGAGCTGGTATATTACTTTAAAGCAGTCCACGTTGTTAAAGTCTTCAATCTTCCTCATAAATCTGAACAACTGCAGACCTCTGTTCACAATATTATTAATATGTGTGTCAAAGCGAACAGTTCTTTCAGATGTAACACTAAGATCTTTACGTGTTTGACTCGAGTGATTGTGTTATCATCAAGAACGTATTCAAAAGATATTCAATATCTTTTACGATAAAAACTAATAAAGGAGCATTTATTAATATTAAAACGCATGAAATTTGTTTTGTACAATCAGAAAAATGGGTTAGATGGCGTTGAATGCCCCCGCAGTCGTCTCTACCTCTGATAACCTGAAATATTTTTAAGTCATCTGCATAAAAAATACACCCACTGAAAGTTATATCTCTTCAACATCGTTAATAAAACGATATAAAATTTTTATAAAAAAAATTGAACCGACTTCTAAAAGTGCGCTAGAAAGTGAAAAATAACTATAAAATTTTACACGAAATTGAAATTTTTGAAGTCGGCGCCAAACTAATACTTAAAAAAATGTGATTCGCATAAAGAGATTAAAAATACTTTATTTGTAATTGTTTTCTTGCCATAATTTGTATATATTAGTAGTTATTTATTTCATTTAGAAATAATTTGGCGCCGACTTCAAATTTCAATTTCATATAAAAATTATAGTTATTTTTGACTTTTTAGCGCACTTTTAGAAGTTGGTTCAATTTTTTTTTTAATTTTATTTTTCAATTTTTAGTTTTGAATTTATTATGGTATCCATAAATTATTTGAACTAAGCACTAGTAGAGATTAGTATACCTCGCAATGACTCCAAGATGGCAAAAAAGTACTCATTTTATCCAAAGTTGTAAATCACCTTAAAATGAACCACTAAAAATTCTTTGATTCTTAGAGTTCTCCAAATACCAGTGAAATTGTGTCAAACAAATATTTAGTCTGCCCTAGTAAATCCACTATCTTAAAATCAAATAAATTTTATATTGGTAATATAGGCCCCAAAACCTTCCAATATCGATATTTATAGAACTTGAGACGTAAATTTCTTTACCCGATATATTTTATACTACATATTGAATTTGCATACGCATCGAGAACCCCGCAATATCAATTTTAGTCGGAAAATGTAAAATTTTCAGTCCCCCATATTATATCTTATCAGCCTAATAGTTGTAAAAAATTAACTTCATATTCTTAATACACTACCCCGAAAACCCCTTAATACCAAATATGAAAAAATGCGAATAAGGTAAAATTTTCAACCCACCATATTGAATTTCAAAAACAATTTTTTAATGTCTTAATCCAATTTAAATCTAAACCCTAGTCCCCCAGTACCAATTTTGGATGAAATCGAGAAACTTAAAATTTCTAGATCGTCTTTTTGCATCTGACATATTAGATTTTCTTAAAATAATTTTATATTCGCTATTTACATCGTCAAAAACGATTCAATCCCACCATTGAACAAAATCGAAGAATATAAAATTTTTAGTCCTGTATACTGGATTCGTTATATTGAATCCTGAAAAAATACTTTTAAATTCATAATTTGGACCCTCAAGAACCCCCTATATCAGTTTTAGAGAAAATCGAAAAATGTAAAATTTTTAGGACGCCATATTGAATACACCAGATTGAATTTTTCAAAAAATATTTTAATTTCGTAATTAACACTAACAAAAATCCGATCCGATCCGCCATATTTAATTTTTTAAAAATTATTTCGGATTCTTAATTTGCGATCCCAAAAACTCCCTCATACCAATTTTGAAAAAAATCGGACAAAATTAATTTTTTATCCGCCATATTGGATGCGCTATATTGATTTTATAAAAAATAATGTCAGATTCGTTATGTGCGACTCCGAAAATTCTCCCATACCAATTTTGGAGAAAATCGGACAAAAGTGACTTTTTCGTCCGCCATATTGGATTTGCCATATTAAATATTTTAAAAATAATTTCAAATTCGTTACGTGCGATCCCGAAAACTCCCCCATATCAATTTTGGAGAAAATCAGACAAAATTGATTTTTTCGTTCGCCATGTTGGATCCGCCATATTGAATTAAAAAAAAAATTTAGATTCGTTATGTACGATCCCGAAAACCCTCGTACCAATTTTGGAGAAAATCAGACAAAATTGATTTTTTCGTTCGTCATCTTGGATTCGCCATATTGAATTTTTAAAAAATATTTTGAATTCATTATATGCGATCCTGAAAACTCCCTCATACCAATTTTTGAGAAAATCGGACAAAATTAAACTTTTTGTCCGCCATATTGGATCCGCCATATTGAATTTTTTAAAAATAATTTCAGATTATTTGGGTACGACCCCGAACATTTCTCCATACCAATTTTGGAGAAATCTTACAAAATTAATTTTTTTGGCCTCCATTTTGTCAGTACCATCTTGGATTTTATTGCACCAATTTCGCCCAAAAAAATATGGCACCAACGCAGCAACTTCCTGAACATAACGTAAAAAATTACATTCAAATCGGTGCCGCCGTTCCGGAGTAAGCGGTGTATATACATAAAACAAAACATACATAGTCGACGAATTGAGAACCTCCTTCTTTTAGAAGTCGGTTAAAAAAGAGGTATATTAGATGACTCGCAGTTGTTAATTTGTACTCATTGTAATCTGTTAGACAAATAGTAGGTATTTATCCATTGTAGAAATAACCCATGGATGCCCAAGCATTGTAGCTTGTAGATAAGAAGTTGATGATTGACCTTGTCAAAAGCTTTGAAGAAATCAGTGTAAGTAGCAACTACCTGATATGTCCTCTCTATCAAGTACTGTTCCTAAACATGTAGATTGGTAGAAGTTCATCAACTTGCTATAAAGCCATGCTAAAAAGCTACTAATATATGTTTAAAAAGAGGACATATTTTCTGATCAGCATATCCCCACGAAAATCGCTGATAATTCTCGATGTTAGCTCTACCTCCATTCCTGTAACTGACGTAATGTAAGTAGTTTTTCATACTTCAGGAAAAACAACCGTGGATAAAGAGATAATAAAACTCTGAAACAACACTGAAGACCAAATGCCCTGACAATTTGTAATAAACCGTTACCTAATTTATTATTTAAGTGATCTATTGCATTAAAAACGGGTCCACTGGCTCAATTTGAAGAATAGTAAGATTTATAGTTATTGTATAACTAAAAGTACCTACTTTACAATGTGATTTAGGAAATAAATAGTAATCAAACATAAGTAATACTTACTTCCTATGTCAATATCATTACGTAGGCCACCAGCGTTAACAAAACTAATTGCAGCTTGCGTCCAGGAGCCATTTTGTGGGTTCCCTGTGTACTACAAAATAATATTCTATATAGAAGAATTTTCAATTCCAAAAATATTTTTCCTACAGACACATTCATGCAAAATATTGCTAGAAGAATGTATGTCTTTTATTTAATTATATTCGACGTCTCAAAAATAGCTTTATGTTCATACTATTCCACTATCAAATTGTCTCAGTATGAAAAAAAGAACAGAACATTCCTTTATGAAATAGATCTAAGAATTTATGTAAGCAAACTTACAGCAAACACATAGGCGTCTGTAACAAAATTTCCTAAGTTGCATTCTCGATAATAACATCCACTTTTTGATAACTTAACTAGAGTTGAACCAATCACTACACCTCCTTCGGCTTCGATCATTTCTTTCCATGGTTCCAAAGCGGTGTTAATTTCTTCATCTGGAAAGAAATATACAGGATCTGTCATCAGAAAAGTTGTATACGGTGTGTATATTCGTTGTATTGTTTTAGGACTATTGACTAATTAATAATTTAATATAAATTTTAACAAGGGAACGTCCATGTAAATAAGAGTATCATTATTATCAGATTTATAAGCCAAATGGCTTCGCACTCCCTCCAGGGATTATAGACTCATACCAGGTATGATTTCTGATCCATGTCCTTGATGTCCTGCAGGAGGTTCTTTGGTACCACTCCAGTTGTTGACAGTATTATGGGATCTTGTGGACGCTATTCATTGCCTACTGTCTTCGAAATTACACCTCCAGATCTCTGTATTTGGCGATCTTCTCGTTGCATTTTGGCGTTAGGTTGTTGTTGTTAGGTATAGCAATGTCAGTTAGTGTAGTTCGCCTAGAAATTTTATTTGTTAATATAATAAATCTATTATGAGCAACTGTCTGATCTGTCAGAACCGTGCGGTCCCAATATAGCTTGAACTCGGTGTTTTCAAGAATAGGCTGAGTGGTGTCTTTTCTTATACTCCGTTGCGGCAAGTGCTTGGCATCCTCCACTTATATGCTGGACTGCCTTTGAAGTTTGATAGCCATATCTACATTGGTCGTTCTATTTCGAGGGATCTCTAATGATGAACCTCCGTTAGTTCTTCGTCGGAATAACCTGGTCTTGGATAGCTAATAAGAAGCCCTCCGTTTCCGGAAACATCTGTCCTGAAATCAACCAGTAGTTCGATGCTGAGTTGTCGACATTGTCCTGATTGACCTCATTTGGATGCTGTTCATGAAGTGGCTTCTGTAGCCAGGTTTGTAACTTCTCTTGGTCTCTTTGGTGGTAAGAAGCAATATCCTGTTTCCTCAGCTGTAGCGGCGTTGAATCGTCTGCATCGCATATTGCTCGATGTAGTGTGGAACAGTCCACTATCCTGTGGAAATTTGAAAGTAGTTTTATTATTTGTTTATTGAGCTGCTTATTAATATCCACCAATCCTCTTCCTCCTTGATGTCTTGGAAGGATCATACGTTCAATAGCACTCCGAGGGTGGTATTTGTGTGCTTTTGTTACTAGTGTTCTTATTTTTCTTTGCAGGTTTTCGATGTCCATCCTGCTCCATTTTACAATTCCAAAAGAGTAGCTAAGTGCAAAGCATGCGTACGTATTGAGCCCCTTAGCATTATTATTATGGTTTACAAGCCAAACGGCTTCGCACTCCCTCCAGAGATTATTCACTCATACCAGGCATACAAAGACACTAGAAGTATGAAACCCTTTCCGTGTTATCGGGTCCTAGGTGACGTTGTCTGCTGTATTTCCTACGAATTTATTATTATTATTGATATTATTTTATTGTAGCACTGATGAAGAAAAGAAATATTTTGAAAAGCTTGCCGCAGCTAAAAAAGTGTTTTACTTTTTGGTGTAATTTTAACTAAAGCTTAGAGTCAGAGCGAGCTCCCAAATCAGCAAAGTCATCCACTCTCTCCAACACTCTTGAATTCAAACTGTAATAACGATGTTTTATTGGTTTCTTTAAAAAAAAGTTATAACCTTACGTTTAATGAGATTAAGAGGTAATTGGTTATTGAGGCATCAGTTATTTAGAGAGTCAAGTTGTTACTGAAGCTGAAAACAGTTATGTTCAGTACAAATAAATTTGAAAATTTTTAGATCACGGGCATAAAGTAATTGTATACAACATTTTGAATTTTCGGGCAAATCATTATTAAAAAAGGAAAACAGTAAGTACTAAATTGTTTCCTTAAGGAGTTCCGTTGATGGTAATAAGCGATGATAACTACGTTCAACAAACTAAGTTCAATAAACATCCGATGTCCGAACAAATAACATTGAATAAAGTTACTCAGAAATTTAAAAAGCCAATTTTTTAGAGTTTATCCAGAAAATTAGATCAAACTACTCAAAAGCTTTTGTGAAGTCGAAGTAAAGGACGTCTACTTGCAGGCGACAGTTTAATTCAACAAAAGAAGTTGCTATAGTTAAAGTGACCATACGCTCCGTTTTCAACGGGACAGTACCATTTTTAAGTGTATTGTCCCGGTGTCTTCAAAGAGCCTGTCGGGATATAAAAATACCCATTTCATAAAATAAATGTATTTATACCTAAGTACACGTTGAATATCATATAAAGCGGATGAGCAAAGACACTTTGGCAGTATTTTGGTACATATGCATGAACAATCTTGTCCTGTTTTGCCAGAAAAAAAATGTTTTGAGGAAAATCCCAAAAAATATTATATCTCTTAGTTCTTTTTGACTGTCTGAAAACCAGTTCTCTGCGACCTCTCCTTGGATTCTTTCGAAGACAGGTGTCAATTGCATATTTTCTACCAGGCATGCAGTAGTATATTACCTTCACTACATTGAGTCTGGGGGGGGGGGGTGGCACCATGTTTGCTGCTCCTGTACCATGATCAGTTTTAATCCGTCTGTAACTCAGATCAGATTTCTTGGCTGACCTCGTGTCAGATCAGATCCTGCATTTCAGTCAGTCTGAAACAAGTTGTAGGTTATTAGTATGGTATCACTGATCATCTCCAATAATAAGTTCGTCATCATACATTTGATGCTAGTGTGTCCGAGGGTAGGTCCGATTCACCAGACCTTGTTTTGTCTCATCTTGAAACCCCTATCTTGTTCTTAACCTGGATTGTTATATTAAGGTGAGGGAGGTTAGAGTTTCTGTGGTGTAAAGAAGTGTGAAATTATTTAGATATTGGACAAAAAAAAAGGTTGGTAAGACTAAATTGCCAAAGTTTAATACTTTTTAAGTTATTATCATTTGAAAAATAGCATGTTTCACACTTAGAAAGTATTCATTTTTTTTTATTAATATCTAATCCACAATGTCATCATTTTTATCATAGTATTCAATCATTGAATGATTACTTGATACTTCTTTATACTATTAAGAATACCAAGTCTTTGTTAGATAATATAGTGTGGATTTTTTACATAAAAACTTACCTTTAGGTTTGGAAGTGTCCAGAAAAATAGGAGAGCCTTGATAATCAGCGATTTCTCCGTCGTCGTTGTAATATACTGTTATATTTCCAAGATATTTCGTGTAAGCTGAAGCCTGGACAACAAGTACATTTTTACCGTTCTTACTTTTTACTATTGTCGGATAGGGACCTCGTGGAGTGTCAGGACCTGGTGGATTATCTAAAAAGCACAAATATTTCATAAATACATGGGGTATGATTTTGCCAAATCTTTTTTTCTAAGAACTGTCCAAAACTTGATTGAAGATGATTTTCTTCAATTTAAGGATAAATCTGTATAGAAGTTTATTTGGAAATATTTAATTTTCAAGATCCAGAGTTTTAAACATATATCTAAATTTAATACATACCCCCTGTATATAAAAATGTATGAGAGTGTGCTCCAACTATTAATCCAATTTTTTCACTAGCATTAGCGGCAATTTCTTGATCAATATCATATCCAACGTGTGACAGTACAATGTTTGTAAAGACCCCTTCTTCCTTTACCAACCGATCGGCTTCAGCGTTAACAGTTTCTGATTCTGGGGAAAATCTGAGTTTTCCAGTACTGGAAATTTCCTGAAATTTTTTCAATTGCAATTAGTTGATAAGTTTCATAATTAAATTTTTTTAAATAGGATTTCCGACATAAATAATGGCAGCGGCGTAATTTTCACCCTCTAGAAATTCAATAGATGACATAAAAAAATCCGTACTGGATATTTTTTGGTATACTTAAACATATCACAGAAGGAAACAAATCGAGGAAGGAACTCTGAGAATATTCTCTTGTCAGTAGCTTCCGAGAAGGTGTTGTAGAACTCAACATCTTACCATCGCTTTCCGGCAAAACTGGACTTAAATAAAGGTCCAAGTTTGTGGAAAGTACAAGAAGGATGTCTGGGAAACATACCGGTGGATTCCACTGATGAGTTCACCACCGATGGCGGGACGAAACATCCTAACATTTTAGGTGGTCGCAAATTAGATTATGATTATATGTTTTTAACATCAGAAACATGATTTCAACATGGCACATGAGCAGGGACGACGAGATGGAAGGCCGTCGAGTCGTGGCATCAGAAACATGATTTCAACATGGCACCTGAGCAGGGACGACGAGATGGAAGGCCGTCGAGTCGTGGTTTTGTGCTAAAGCCGGTACCCTACTTGGAAAGACCACCTAGGACGTCCGTTCCACTTCCTTTTCAGGCCTGTGCTTTTTAACGTCTTGGACTGTCTGACAGTTAGAGCCGGAGAGCAAATGTCTTAGGGGGGGCATGTTGTGGAACTTAACATCTTACCACCGCTTTCCTGCAAAACTGGACTTAAATAAAGGTCCAGGTTTGTGGAAAGTGCAAGAAGGATGCCTGGGAAAGATACCGGTGGATCCTACTGATGAGTCCACCACCGGTATCGGGGTGAAACATCCATACATTTTAGGTGGTCGCAAATTAGATTGTAATTATATGTTTTTAACATGAGAAACATGATTGCAACGTAGGCTACAAACAGTAGAGTTCGGGGTGGGAGTACTCCGAACAATGGTCCTTTTTGAATCAAAATTGTCTACCCAGCTGTGAGATCGCAAACCATAGCATTTGAAGAAGATTCAATTTTTAAATAGCCAACTATTGAGGTCTGTGTACAAGAAGAGCAATTTCCCGATGCTGCAGAGAACACTACACCCTAGGAATGACCAGCAAATCAAAAACGCTAACAGAAAAGTATAAGAAAGCTTTTTCGGTGAAAAAACGGAAAGTGTGGAGCACACTTAATGCAATGGTTAAGGGAAACAACATAAAAAATGGACTGATACCCTAGAGAAAATAAAATCTCATAAAAAAACTTAGTGGCTATTCAAAGTCACTCTGCAGTGTCCTAGCTGACCAAGTTGCCACCCACCTCCTAATAAACGGCAAAACAAATAAGCAGTCTCACTTCCTAAGGATCGATAGGAATTACACCAGAGAAAGGAATAATCTTGGAGTACTTTTTACTTTTAAAGAACTTAATTATGCTATAAACCCAATGAAAAAAGACAAAGCTACAGATATTGACATCTGCACCGAACAACTTAAGCATGTGGGACCACCAGGAACAGATGACAAAACCACACTACCATACGTAAGAGGTGTAACAGACATAATTGGGAGAATTCTGAGAAAGCATGGCATGTACAACTTACAAACCACCAATAACAGTACACAAATTATTAGGCAATCCCAACGACAAAATACTATTGGAAAACCAGGGAGTGTACAACATCCCATGTAGAGAATGTGAAAAAGAATATATCGACGAAACAAACAGAATAATTTCTCCCAGAGTCCAAGAACATAAAAATAGCGTAAAGAATTAATGAACCACATCAGCTTTATTCCATCATCTTCAAGAGATAGGACATACTATAAATATTTGGGAAACCAAACAGATCGCACCCATAAAGCACTAAAGAACGCGCATCATCAGAGAAGCTCTCGAAACACAAAAAAAAAACTGAAAACCTTAACAAGAGAGATGATGCACAAAACATCTCAAATCCATGGAAAATTTAAATCAGAACTCAACTAAAAATAATACACCAGAGAAACAAGACAGCGAGACGAGAGGATGCTCAGACTCAGGGAAACAAGGAAACCAACTAGACAGAACCAAGGTATAACCTGCGCAAGCGCCAAACTATAAAAAGGCAGGTAGAAGACCAGCAGCTTTTTATAGTTTGGCACTTGCGCAGGTTATACCTTGGTTCTGTTTGTCTATATAAATATTACGCTATTACTTTAACCTCTGCAAAAAATCGCCATAAAACCCTAAAAATATACAAACAACTCTCAAAAACAATCACTTTCCAAAAAAAAATTATATCCAAAATAATAAAACAAAGAACACATTTGTTCTATAATAAAACAAAAAAAACCAAAAAATAAAAATCATGAAGAAAATAACAAGTATGCCTTATACCATTGTATATATCTTATAAAAGGTGTTTTTTATAGAGGTATAGAACTTTTAAATGGAATAAAACAAAGATGAATTTTTTAAATTGACATGAAATTTACTTTATTCGAAAGATAACCTTCTGGCATTATAATTTAAATATGACTTCTGGCATATGACCGCCACGGCTGGCTCGGACGTAGTCTAATCTGGAGGTCCAATTTTCGATGACTTCTCCAACATTTGTGGCCGTATATCGGCAATAACGTGGCGAATGTTGTCCTCCAAGTGATCAATTGTTTCGGGTTTATCGGCGTAGACTAGCGACTTCACATATCCCCACAGAAAATAGTCTAGCGGCGTTAAGTCGTCAAACAAAAGTGTGCTTAATCGCTAAACAAAATTCACTTATGAAAATCGGATCAACGGCAATCTTGTTTTGGGCCCATTCACCGAATCTACGCCTTGCTAGGTGATCGTGTGGCTTCAATTCTTGCACGAGTTGGATTTTGTAAGCACGCAAACCAAGATCTTTTCGCAAAATCTTCCATAAAGTGAATGGACACATATCCAATTCCTGTGCACGATGGCGGATAGACTGATTCGGGTCTTACTCTACGCTACGCTCTACAGCAGCAATGACTTCTTCTGTACGCACTGTACGACGTCTCTGTGGATGCGTATTATCATTTAGAGTAAACGTGGTGCGAAAACGTTCCATAGTTAATCGAATTAATTGCTCTGATGGACGATTATGTTGACCGTAAAATGGACGTAGTGCGCGATACGTATTTCGAACAGAACCATGATTTTCAAAATAAATTTGCACAATTTGGAAGCGTTGTTCAGGCGTCAGTCTATTCATGTTGAAATGGCAAACTAAACTAAACATAAATCAGCTGACAAAATGGCCGCCATTTAAAAAAGTGTTGCCAACTTAAAGTTCTATACCTCTATAAAAAACACCCTTTACAATACTTATACCAATGGTCTTTCGGAGAAAATAAAACACATTTTATCAAAACATCATATAACCGTTTGTCATAAAGCACAAAATTTATTGAAAAATGTATTTAAAAAGTAAAATACCTAAAAATAAAAATCCCACATTATTTATTCAATACCATGTCTAAACTGTCCTATAACTTATATAGGAATGCCAAGACGGTCACAAATATACAAAGAATGCTTCAACTGCATTATACAAGCACGAAATCTAAACAAAACATGAATTCAATTTTAACAACACCAAAATATTAACTTAAGACCCAAATTATCATAAATTAACTATAAAAGAAATGATAGAAATTAAAAAAGAAAAAAACGCCGTAAATAATATAAAAGATATAAGTAATCTCAGTCAAACTTACCATAACCTAATTAACCAAAGTTAAAATTTCAAAAATAAATATATAGATGAACAGAAAAAGTCAAGAACTTGTTTTATACCCTGAACTAATTCTATAAAATATTGGGGACACTGTATATAGTAAAATTTTTTTTAATATAAAGAAAGAACTACCCAAAGAAATAGGTTAAAAATAAATTTCATCACATCAAATTAAGATATATTTAATAATTTTAATACTCATGAACTGACAAATTCCAAGGTAGGCTATCTAAAAAAAAATTTTAAATGTAAATAAATTTGTGTTTAAGGGAAAAAAACTTGAAAAAGCACAATAGGATGTGCGAAACGTCGTAAGTAAATATAAAAAAAAATAATAAACTTTCGAATTTTATTTACAACCTCTTACCCCAGAAAATATCTATCTATCTATCTCTCTCTCTCTCTCTCTCTCTCTCTCTCTCTATATATATATATATATATATATATATATATATATATATATATATATATTTAGTTGGTTATTTTCTTGGGAATATGGTTCATTTTATATTGAAACTACATATATAAAGTGGTCATACTTATTGTAAATATATATATATATATATATATATATATATATATATATATATATATATATATATATATATATATATATTTATTTTTCAGGACGTTTCGAACAGAGATTTTTGTTTTAAACAAAAATCAATTACATCATAAACCAATTATAATCACTCACTTTTTTGTGTATTCACTTTTCAAAAGTATTTTTAACAGTCCAGTTAGAAGAATGGACACTACATTTTTAACCCTATAACTGCCTTGACTTCAGTAATGTGGAACCCAGATGGTGTATGTTTTAGGTACTTTAAGTGGCGTAAAAAGTTTGGGTCTTTTAATTGAAGTGATATTTTTCTGAAAAAATATCGTGATTCAATTTAAGAGAATTAAAGGCGGAGAATTATTCTTATTTATTGTTTTATTTATTTTAGAAATTCCCTTATATTGGTTTATTTTAATATGTTGAAATAAATTTGATTTAGATTATTGATGTCTGTTTTATCGTTTACGGCGTTCAGATTTTTTTTTATTGCAATCATTTCGTAAAATTTTCGTTTTCCTTTGTTAGTTTCAGTTTTCAAGATTTTTGTATTTTCACAATCAAAGGTGTGCTTGTGTTTCATTTCGTGTTTTTTTAGGGCTGTAAAATTTTTTTTGTCATATTTATGTCCATTTAGACGATTTTGCAGATACTGACTAGTTTGGCCGATATAATTCGATGGACAATCCTTGCAGGGTATTTGGTAGACAATATTTGAACCTAAACTCTTACCCAAATAAACTAATTAATAAAATTTTTAAAGAAAGGCTAGAAAAATACAAACATGGAAACACTAAAACAGAAAATTTAGAACACAATAAAACTAAAAAACAATATCTTTCCTTACCATACATACCAAAACTTTCCGAAAACTTTCAAACTTTTTTTAAAAAACATAATATAACCACTAGTCATAAGGGCCATAATTTACTTAAAAGCAATTTCAGCAAATTAAAAAGTGACATTCCAAAAAACAGAAAATCAAATATTGTCTACCAAATACCCTGTAAGGATTGTCCATCGAATTATATCGGCCAAACTAGTGAGTATCTGCAAAATCGTCTAAATGGACATAAATATGACAAAAAAAATATTACAGCCCTAAAAAAACACGAAATGAAACAAGCACACCTTTGATTATGAAAATACAAAAACCTTAAAAACTGAAACTAACAAAGGAAAACGAGAATTTTACGAAATGATTGCAATAAAAAAAAATCCGAACGCCGTAAACGATAAAACAGACATCAATAATCTAAATCAAATTTATTTCAACATATTAAAATAAACCAATATAAGGGAATTTCTAAAATAAATAAAACAATAAATAAGAATAATTCTCCGCCTTCAATTCTCCTAAATTGAATCACGATATTTTTTCAATTAAAAGACCCAAACTTTTTACGTCACTTAAAGTACCTAAAACATACACCACCTGGGTTCCACATTCAGTCAAGTCAAGGCAGTTATAGGGTTAAAAATGTAGTGTCCATTCTTCTAACTGGACTGTTAAAAATACTTTTGAAAAGTGAATACACAAAAGAGTGAGTGATTATAATTGGTTTATGATGTAATTGATTTTTGTTTAAAACAAAAATCTCTGTTCTTAATGGTAAGTTTTTAACCTCCTATTCCATATATAATAATATTAAAAATGTACATTTTTATAGCATTCGCCGAAACCGTTAGTTGAAAAAGATTCGAAAGAATCGAAACGTCCTGAAAAATAAAAATATATATATACAATTATATATACAATAAGTATGACTACTTTATATATGTAGTTTCAATATAAAATGAACCATATTCCCAAGAAAATAATCAACTAAATATATATATATATATATATATACATATATATATATATATATATATATATATATATATATATATATAAATATATATATATATATATATATATATATATATATATATATATATATATATATATATATATATATATATATAAAGTAAAATGCGAACAGTAAATGCAAACTTCTCTCCATCATATCCTTTCTATGTTAGAGGTTGCACAGTTAGAATAAATTGTTATAAAACGCAATTTATCCTATTCCACCACCATCGAGATGATGGCCTACCTGTACCACCATACCGAGAAGAAAGTCAAAACTTACCCTCCCCGCCAGAGTGATACGGCAGAGGTACATGTTTCGTTTCTACTAGACTCATCAGGGTACCGACATGCACCTGGCCGTGCAAAGGACAGATCGGAAGGAAGCATGCACATACTGAACGCGGCTTCTCCGGCCTATATATGTTAATGCGGATTTCACGGATTCCTCCGTGTGAGATGCAATAGCAGTGGATATATCCACATTATGCCGTTGTAGTGCTGAAATCACATTCAGCAAACATACAACTATATGCAGCTCCGCGTATGTATTTCATTCATAACATATATATATATATATATATATATATATATATATATATATATATCACTAACATGATTTAACTTTACGATTGATCTAAAGTGACAGTAAAGAGATCAAATTGACATGTGTAACAAGCCAATCAAGTTCTGAACTTTAAAAATAAAAAAAAAACAATCTTTACAAAATCAGTAAAAATTAAAAATTTTTATTACTTTCATGAGATTTCCCTTATCAATTTCCAGACTTATTCTTTAGATTTTTATCCTTAATTTTTCATATCTTTTATCTTAATAGTCCACTTAAGGATACGTAGACTGGATTACCTCATATATGTATAATAAAATATTATAATTAATTGTTTTTAATTAGATTCCTGGATAATTTTAAAAATGACAAAAATCTTACGTCAGTCTTTGAATAAAGCACTCCAATAATACCAATTTTCTTTCCATCTCTCTCTACGATGGTACTTTTCGTGTAAGTTCCCTGAATATCCGGTTCTTCACTGTCATCGATATTCGCACAAATCACTGGAGCTTTAAGCGATTTGATAAATGGAACTACTCCTGCAATACCGTCATCAAATTCATGATTTCCCAACACCTAAAATTGAAACAATGTCTTTTCGGTAATGTTGAAAATATTTTTTTGTGTTGCTTTTCTACCAATGCTCATATTATTATTTTATCTATATTTTATATTGTAAAAAATAGGGTAGATAGAATAAGAAAATAAGTTTCTATACAGACAGTTTAGAAAATAAGTTTTAAGGGCAGAGTCTTCAAAAGTAAATTAAAAAATTGCTTTTGCTTTTAATGTAGTCAGTAATAAAAAGCTGATGGGTAAAGGGTAGTTTTTATAGAAGTAGGGTGTGTTTTGTATGATAATCTTTTTATTTTTTAATTTGAAATTTTAATTCAAATTTCGATAGGAATCGACAGTTTTAGGTAAAAGAGGTTTTTTTTTTTTAATTTCAAATCGATAGCCTTAATTGTTTTCGAGTTATTTGAAGTTGAATGTTGTAATGCATCTCGTATCATTGAAACTTAAAACTAATGTCTCAATAATCGATAAACAAATTTATTTTTAAAAATCCGGAGAACAAGATGTTTTTGTATAAAAATCTAATTGTGACGTCATGAAAATAAATAAATTGATTTATTAACATCTTAGCAAGTGAATTAAGTATATTAATTGGTCTTTAATTTTCAACATCTGTTTGTTCAACATCTTTAAATATGGGAGAAATAATTGCTGTCTTGGGTTTATTGGTAAACATTTTTGTTTTTAGGACAACTTGAAAAATGCTAAAAAGTCTGCACAACCCATATAGATATATATTATCCTCTTCTGAACTTTTTTTAGGTTTTATTTTTTTTTATACTTTTCTTTATAGTCTCCTCTGATATTAAAGAAAATTACAAAGTTCGGACAGCAATAATGGTGAATTTGATATTTTTCTTAAATACATTTTTTTTGTAAATTATTTAAAATGTCATTTGTATGCTCCACGACAATAATTAATAAAAATATAATTAAATGAAACATAAAAACACACACACACACACACACATACTTTGTCTTTTTAATATCGTTTAAGAGAGTTAAGGAAGAACATACAGTTTTTTCTTTGCAAATTCTACCCCGATTCTTTCCCAATATGGATTTCGACTATCTATAATCTTTAAACCATCCTGACACTATTTCAATCCTCTCTTGACTGAATTTGGACGTCCATTTTTAAATACTTAGCAATCAGTAGAAATTCAACATGAATTATTCCAGCGATATCATTTATGAATAAAAAAATGGAAAGAGCGCTTAAGTTAGAACCCTAAAGTACCTTTGATGATGTTGTCCTATCAGGTATATATGTGCATAAAATTGGGGTTTGTACACTGCGATCTAATAGATCTATTGTGTTCCCCTACTGCTGCTAAATCGTAACGCATACCTCGTCGGCTAAAGCAGGTTCTTCAGTTTTATTTCCTTCAGGAATTTTATAATATTGGAAGCCTTTACAGTGGGTAGCTTCCCTTTTTCTATTTCGTGTGTTCCTAAGAACCGCATTCTAGAGTTTTCTAAAACGCTGCACTTTAAAGTGATGAAAATAGAGGTTTCGTCTTCCTTTTCGCAGAACTTACACTCTTCTCTTTCTGCCAGTTCGAGTTTCTCGAAGTGTCTCTTCAGGTGGTAAAGCCCCGTTAAGATTCCTGTTAGAATTTTGAGTTAGGCTTGTGCATTGCTTGAATCTTTTCTGGTCGTAGTTCCTAAGAAGAATTTTAGCTTGTCTTATTCCTTGCAGATCCGTCCAGTAACTGGATCTCCTGCTCTCTTCCTCTCTTTTTAGTTCTTCCAGAATTACATTGCTACTGATTCCATAGAAAGGTTCGGGCTCCAAAAATGCAATCTCATCCCCTTTTTTCGCGAGCTTGTCTCCTATATGTAGTCATAAGCTTGTGTCAAAGATTAAGCCATGCATGAATCAGTTCAAGCCAAATTAAGGTGAAACCACGTAAGGCTCATTAAGTCAGTTATGGTTGTTTAGATTGTATCCACAATCAGTTGGATAATTGTGGTAGTTCTAGAGCTAATACATGCAAACAGAGCTCCCATTGAAGATGGAAGGAGTGATTTTATTAGATCAAAACCAATCGGTGGCTGGTTTCCCGCTCGCCATCGTACAACTTGGTGACTCTGAATAACTTTATGCTAATCGCACGGTCTAGCACCGGCGACGCTTCTTTCAAATATCTGTCTTATCACTGGTTGATGGTACACTTAAAAATAACCTTAAATTTAATGTACATTCATTAATGAAAATTAGTGATTTAAATCGTGAATAAGTTACATGTGCTTTGAAATTAAAGCTTTGTACATTAAATTTAATTGAATGTTACCTTACATTTCAATAAAGTTAATGAAATTATTAGTAAAATTACATTAGATTTAATGTAAAAATTATTAAATTAAATGAATTAACATTAAATGCATTTAATAAACGGTTTATGAAATTTGCTTTCAGCACATTATCTTAAAATTAATGTAAAGTTTTTTTACAGTGTAGGTTCTGCGCTTATCATTGTTATAAAAAGTAACGGAGAATTAGGGTTCGATTCCGGAAAGGAAGCCTGAGAAACGGCTACAACATCGAAGGAAAGCAGCATTGGCGCAAATTACCCACTCCCGGCACGGGGAGGTAGTGACGAAAAATAACGATACAGGACCACGGATTTCTGAAAATAAATGGATGACAGGTGGTAATGGAGCTGTCAAACGAAAAATGTTCGGAGTGTGCTCTGCGCCATTTTGGGTAAAGTGACATTTTGGCACGTCAAATTAACCGTCAAAAATCAAAAAATAGTGTCATTGTTGTTATTATTGTGAAATAATCTTTGTTTTTCCTTGGATTAAATTTATTTTAAATAACTTAATAATCAAGTAATATGCACCAAGCCATCAGTCAAATATTTAGGTGTAAATGTAGACCACAAAATTATCTTCAATTGGCACTTTGGAACTGTTAAACAAAAAATGTATACAAAGGGCCAAATACCTTAGGAGTCTAATATACAAAGAAAAAGGCATATCAAGAAAAACAACTCATATATACAAAGCAATGTACTGACTTTAATAGGAATACATACCTCCTATATACAGTAATTGCAGGAAGCCAGCACTCATAAAACTTGAAACGGTAGAAACCACTGCTCTATGTAGTATTACTAAAATCCATCGTCCTAGCTATCCACCAATCAATTATTGTATGAATTCACTAAACATCTAGCCGATTATTGCAAGACTTCCTGTCCTGACAAGTAAGTTTGAAAGAAAACCTGAAACTTGACCGGTGATAGAGGAACTGTGTATGACCAGGGGCCGGAACCATAGGTCAGCCCGAAGACCCCCCCCATTAATGATACTATTCAACCTTTAATATACTTTTTTTATTATTTTGTGAAGATTTGTAGGGGCTTGAAGACCAAACGTGCTATAAATAAGCTTTTTATTCTGGAGGACCGCGTTTGTTGGCTTGTAGGGTTCAAATTTATATGTCCTAATAAATTATAATCAATAATATTTATTTAGTTGTAGTGTAGTATAGTGTTTAACACAGTCTAAGGAAGTAAAATGTTGCATTTAACATTATTTGAATATAAAATTGAATGTTACTTATTTAAATAAAAGTTTTAAATATCTTACAAATTGTTACTTCTCAAATTTTTTATAAGTTGTGTTGATGAGAACAATTATGTTACACTTAACTGTTTCAAAGTAAGATACTCGACCGTTTGGGGATATAGCGACACAAGTGTTTATGTTAAATCCATAATTAGAACTAGCCGTAGAAAAGCAATTTTTAAACAGCACGCTCATACTATTGAGATATGAACAGAATTTAGTGTAATAATTTTGTATGTCTATAATCTCAAATTTACTTGAAATTTGCGAAACATTCAACTTTAAGGAAATTTTAATTAGAAAATACTGAAAATAACGGGGTACTACCTAATTAACATTTCAACTGTTTTTTCAAAAAATAAATCGTTTTGAAGAAACGGTTCGTCAACATATTGCTTTTTTTAAGGACTAGTTATTTTTAACAACCAAAAATATCATAAAAATTTTTAATTTATTTTTACGACCGACCAATAGTATGACAGACGTCCACACATAACAATCAATTGACACAAATTGGATAAGTTGGGTAAGGTTATAACGTAATACTGTCATTTTATCTCTTTCTACCATTCGTTTCATTCAACTACTTATGTCGATGAAATTTCGGAAAGGTATGCAAATTGCTTCAAACCTTGTCAGTGGGAGGTAAAAGATTACGTTTAGTCGTTATAATTTTTCAGTGGCAACAGCGTATTCACTGTTATTATAATTTCTTCTTACCCAAAATAGCCCATAGCATGGTCCGGACATTTTCTGTTTATTTGACGATCAGTACATATATTTTATAAGTGCGTGTACGGGACTCATCCGAGGCCCGGTAATCAGAATGAGTATACTCTAAACCCTTTATCGAGGATCAATTGGAAAGAAAGTTTGGTGCCAGCAGCTGCGGTAATTCTAGCTACAATAGCGTATATTAAAGTTGTTGCCATTAAAAAGCTCTTATTCGAATTTGTATCTCGCGTCGCTGGTTCATCATCTGCGGTGTTAATTGGCGAGTCGCAAGATGTTCTGCCGTCCTCTAGGCATTCTTAGACCATCTTGGAGCTGATTACTTGAGAACTCAGCATACTGAGTGCCGCTTGACTATCCGACATGATGATAATCTACTATCCGCGATCGTTTTCCTAATAGCGTGTATTTCCATTTAAAAGATGCTTGATAACTTATTCATGTTTTCTTAATGTCTGGCACCGGGTCCATACGATCCTATTCCAGTTCCCTTAAGTTTTTCAATGGTGTTTCTGTTCACTGCGACTTAACTTGGCGCTGAAATTTTTCACAAAGTTGCACTTCTTTTTCACTTCATCTTGGAGCATGTCCCAGATTTTGATTCTGGATAAGAGATTAGGTCTTCATTTTATAACCACATGTCTCATCATCCTATAAATTATTCTGTTCGCCATACTCTCCATAAATATATGTAGAGTATGTACTTCCATGGCAGCCGTTGGGCGGGTTTTCACTGTCCCAGTTAAACATGCACAGGCCAATCTTTCAACTTTCGAGAGGTTAGCTCTCATATTAGCCAGACTGGTTCTTTTACTTCAGATCACTGCCCCAAATGTGATGATTAGTCTCACTATTGCAGTGTACATCCAGTGCAAGATTATTGGGTTTGTGCCCCAGCTTTTTCCCGCAAAATTTCTACACACCATCAAGGATTTTGTAGCCTTGTTGATTACTTCTGTTTTAGTAAATATGTTCGAAAAAACTCTACAAATTGATTGATCAGTAAATCCAGCGTCGCAAACTCTGTTCGAATTATATTGTGACTCAGCTTGTCAAAGGCCTTTGAGAAGTCGATAACATAGGCTTATAATACTCCACTTTGCTCCTGTTTTAGCTCTTAAATATAGAGCACATTTGGGCTACTCTTCGGAGGCATCAGCTGTTTAAGAACAACATTAATAATAAATTTTACGTAAGTGAGAATTGTTGGAATAAAATTTGATCCAAATTCTTGTAATTTTTGTAACATCTTGTTCTATAAACGATATTGCTTCATAGACTCCCTTGAAATGCTTTAGCAAATACGATGACAATATCATAAG
Organism: Diaprepes abbreviatus; assembly: GCA_034092305.1. NCBI lineage: Eukaryota > Metazoa > Arthropoda > Insecta > Coleoptera > Curculionidae > Diaprepes > Diaprepes abbreviatus. The sequence continues at coordinate 1,015,460 of JASJET010000265.1, read as the reverse complement.
GGTGATTAAAAGCTTTGCCCTGATAAGATACTCTCTCACAATTCTTTTTCTATTGAATATATCATAAAACACCCCACACCATTACCTAATACTTGTACGCATCATTAATCAATTTGATATCCACACAAATAAATTATAAGTAACTTTTAGTCTAATTAGACATTTTCATTACGTTTTATGGCTAGTTATAATAAAATAAAAACCCCTTCTCTACTGTTTTAATTTTAAAGAGTTTTAGTTTCCTTAAAATACAATTTCGAGTCTATTTCCATATAAACTTTCTCCTATCTCGCTACCCTAGTTGCTCTACTTTTTGCTATTAATATTCTCCCTAAAATTGTGGGCTTGCAACTTAGATAATACAAACTGAAACATGTGTAGGGATGGTGCGTTAAATTTTTTAATACTTACAATAGCATCAAATGGCAATTTATTCATGAACTTTTGCGTTATATTCCATTTTCCAAGAGAATAATACAATGTTCCTTGAAAATTATCTCCTCCGTTTAATAATAGCGATTTAGGTTTCTCGGCTAGTATACTTTCAATTTCTGTATACAATCTCGAGAATCCACCGATACAGGCAGATGCATTTTTGCATTCTCCAGATGATAGGCTCGTTTCATCAAATCTGGAAATCAAAAAACACAAATATTGCACTTGGTAATTTTTTTCTATGCACTTTAAATAATAGTAAGCAATCAAGTTTGGGAAGGACCAGGCAGGTGCACGCTGAATGCCTATTTGTAGAAACCATACCAAGCACTATTGTTTGTTAAATCGGAGACATAAAAGTGTCAAAAGAAGAAAACTGTAACTCAGACAGAAGTCTTTAAAAATCAAAATTTCAGTAATAAATAAGTAAATCTTTCTGCCGTATATCAATAGTTTCAAATATATGTAATTCTCCTTTCAGGCAGAGAATATGAAAAATATATACAGGTGTGGAAAGTCGAGAACAGAACCTCTTAAAAAAAGGGAACGTAACAAAAAGCGACGGACAACCCGTTTAGCCATGTGAAAAAGTGAAATAAAGCATACTGTTGTATCGTAGCTTGCTTCCTGATTTCGGTGATTTCGGTGTTGCCTTTAACCTGAGACGACACTTTAGAAAGAAAAGACTGGCCGTTCATATTACCCAGGTTTAATAGAAACGTTACTATAGCCAAACTTCTATTTTAAATTTATTAACTAGAAATTATTTTGTCCATTTCTCAAAATCTAACCCGTTAAGCCCGTCTAACTTCTTTCAGATAGTTCGGACAGAAGATCGTAGGGAACGCCTACCGCAATATTACCCCCGCTAAATTCCGTGCGACACGAAAACGAGCAGTACCTTGAAACGAATGAGAGGGAGTATTTACTTTTCGTCTAAACTTATAACGTAATCGACGTATTTTGAAAAATTTCTTAAATACATCAAATAGTCGAAATACAAAAAAATTAGTTTTGTTGGGCGTTGAGCGTAAAGAAAATTGATATTTCGGTTACAAAATAAACATTTATTCTAATAAAAATACTAGTGAAACGCAACGGTAATTTCTAAGTAAATAAGCTAATAGACCACTTTAAAATTAAAAATCATTGTCAAAAATAAACTTTTATTCTGGTAAAAAATAAAAGTAACACGTACAGTAATTGTAAATAAATAAACAAATAATTAAATTCAATTTAAATCAACAAAAACACCTAAAAGTCTACAAGAGGTGTTCAAACAGGCCTCCGCTTTGAGCGAGACAGTAACCCAGTCTATTGTAAAATATGGTTCGCGTATTTTCCAAAACCTCAGGGATTATATCCCTATTAGCTTTAAAATATTCCGCTGTTCGAGCGTTCATATCAAGTTTTTAGGCAATTACGGTACTTATTGCAAGGAAAATTAATTTCTGCTAAACTACAAATGTCAGTCTCCCCCATTTGCTCGTTCTTCAGTAATTTGAGGAACCGGTTGCTCCTCATTATTATCAGTGAATTTTTTACAAATTTTTAGACAACCGGTTGTCTCAAATTTTTTAATAATTTCCGAAATTCTAAATTTTCAAGGAACAGGATGATTTTCGCATATAAATACAAATCTGCCGATTATTTACCAGAATAGTGTACCACTTAATAATGTGCTCTTTTTGTTCCATGGAATAAACTACCATTGTAACAAAAAAATTTGGCGCGAAACACGGTACTTACGCTTCGACGGCCGAATGAAAGCAAATAACTTGGAATCCTCTTGTTGTGCCAGGGCGTGGCGTATGCTGCCGCTCGCTCTCACCGCGCCAGCATTGGTTTACCCCTCATCCGAGGGCCAAACTGGTAATTTATACGTATGTCGATACTTATGATGCTTATTCTTCTGTCTCATTCTGATTTGATGAATAATATAGTATTTTCTTTATTTTACTTAAGAAACGTCCAGTTTCTGGTGTGGATTTTCCAGACCTGTATACAAACAGTTTATTTCCTGCAAATATCGCTCTGGTCCTCTCTCCATACGCGTTTCGATCACCTCATGATCTCGTCAGTAGAGCTGTATCGGACCGAGAGCAACATTAGCAGGAAATAACTGATATATGTTTGTCATCGAAGTTGGTAGATGGCAGGTGCAATATCCTGCCGACATACCTTGAAATTTATGGTTCATATATCAGGTATTTCCTGCTAATGTTGCTCTCGATCCGATACAGCTCCACTGACGAGATCATGAGGTGATCGAAAAGCGTATGGAGAGAGGACCAGAGCGATATTTACAGGAAATAAACTGTCTGTATATATAATTTTCATATTCTCTGCCTGAAAGGAGAATTACATATATATCAGACAGAAGTCCTTCAAAACAATGACAACCCTTTCTATGTGTGACAACCAAAAATACTCTCTTGCCGACTTGTCATTGTAATAGTTTGTATTTGAGCAGATCGAGTTTTTAATTGGAGACAAAGGATTATTTAACTGTCTTAAAATATTTCCATTTTCATAATTATTCATTTGATTTTTGGTAGGGTCCAGCAATATTCTAGAGGGAGCAAGTATTGGCCCTCACTAGCCCCCGCCTCGCTACGCCTATGATTTTGTTCCTTATATATTTAAATAAATGATATTTGGAGATTTCCAATCAATCACGTAAAACAACTTTGAAGATACAATAATAGTAATTAGAATGATGTAAAAGGACAAGAAAGACGAGTTTTTACGCCATATCCATATTCATTATAAATAAATTAAAATAATTAATCAATTAGATCAAATTAAATCACTTCGTAAGACGAGAATAAGAAGATAAAAAATAAATTTTCTACTTACCTGGCATGAAAATCATTCACGTGAACAACCGACAATTCAAACAAATCTGAATTTACAGGATTAGCAAATGAATAGCTAAATGATAATAATAATATTGTGAGGAGCCGCATTGTCACTAATACAATATAGAAATAAAAAGCGTAACCTCGTTCGGATAGATAACAATAAAAAGTGTGCAATATATGGAGATCATAAAACTTTTAAATATGTATTATCATATCAAATCTTTGTCAATACATATTTTTGCTACGCGAATACTTGAACGGTGAGATAAACTAACTAAAGACAATGGCACTTGAGATTGGAAAATTATTAAAGTATTTGCTTAAACAGCCGTAGGCATTTTAGGACATTGACATTTTTTTAATAGGTAGGTATTTTTTGTATTAATATTAGACCTTGTGCGAAAACTAGAGTAATTGACAAGGTAACATGCGGATCTTTCTTTAATTTATCAGAGTTTAAAATCTTAAGCGGATATCCCACGTGGTTAAATGTTTACCTTGGAAGAATCTGTGAAAAATGATGAAATTGAAATATTTTTTATTACAGCGAGTTTCCTGTTTCCTAAAATAGCGGAATAATCCGATTTTCTTTAAATTCCAACGAGAATGGATGGATTTGGACAAAAAATATCGCTCGCTCTTCCTTTTTATTAAAGTAGAGTATAAAACCTTGAATAGTTCGTCGATCTGACATTCATTTTTAATTGCTCCTAGAATTTGGAGTTCATCCAAGCATACACAACATTTGGGGCGTTCTTATTGTCCACAAGATATCTCTGAAAGTTATTATTTATAGAACAATGTTAAAGATTGACATTTAGGACTCTTGTAATAGTATATATATATATATATATATATATATATATATATATATATATATATATACCGGGTGTCAACGAATCTATTAGACAAGTCATAATTTCTAGAGTATTATGTGTATCAAAATGAGAATTGGTACAGGTAAATGTTATGTGAAGAGGAGAGTTTTCGCATATTTTCCACTTTCCGGTCACTTCCGGTTTCACCGGAAATGGCCCCAGTTTTGAATTCTTAAATAGAACACCCTGTATATTTTAACATCTTTGGATTTCTGAGACAATTCTAGATCAGAATGTGACATTTTAAAAACTTTTTACGTCTACTTCATTTTTTTAGAACCACTTTTAAAATTGCATCTAGGTGGCCATGATCGGACGCAAACTAATCTAACGGCCTTAGGTGATGTCAAAAAAATACAATCGCAAAGTTTTAGTGACTAGTATGAAAGACAGGAATTGGATTAAAAATTTAACAAAATTAACAAAAAACTAACAAAATAAACTAATAACTTAGACGATGCACTTAAAATATTTGAAAGTACAGTAGCTGAATTTGTTAAAAAGTTTAATGTAGTAAATGTTCAAAGTGCATTCCTTCTTTTTCACGACACATTTCAGCTCGTTCAATTATTTCTCTCAACACGTTTTGTAGCATTTGGGGCGTTATACTTCTAAATGCCCGTAAAATTCTTTCTTCTAATATTTCAAGAGTAGCTGGGGCCGCTCCATAGTAAACCCTTTCTTTAACATATCCCTAGACAAAGAAATCGAGCACTGTAAGATCCGGTGAGCCGGCTGGCCACCGTACCGGACCATTGGTTGCAATAATTCGATTATTAAAATGCTCTATTAAATAATTAAGAACTTCTCTAGTATTGTGAGGCGGTGCTCCATCTTGTTGAAAGTAAATTCGCCGTAAAACTGCTAAAGGTATATCATTGAGATGATTTTCGATTTCATTTTGAAGAAAACCCAAGTATCTAACCCCTGTTAACTGACCTTGGCCCAATTATTCTGTTTCCAACGATACCAGCTCAGACATTGACGCCAAATCTTTCTTGAAAATTGCCCTCTCTCATTTCATGTTGATTTTGTTGGGCCCAGTACCGAATATTTTGCTTATTGAACATACCATTATTTGTAAATCGGGATTCGTCGGAAAATAGAATAAAATCGATAAAATTTGGGTTAACTCTATGATTTTGAAGCAGCCAATCACAAAACACTACCCGTCTATCGCCATCCTCAGTATACAAATGTTGATGTAACTGATATTTAAATGCTTGATATCCATGCTTTTTCAGTATTTTTCTTGCTGATTCACAACTTATCTGCAGTTCTTGACTAATTTTTCTTAACGAAACTGTTTTATCAACCTCAACCATAGCAAGTACGTTAATCTCAGTCTCTTCATTTATGATAAACCTCTGTTCCGCCTCTTGATTTCCTATTTGCCTAAAACGAGTCTCGACATACGGAAAATACTGATGGGCCGGATGTCGCCGATTCGGATATCTATGAGCATACAACTTGGCAGCATTCCTTGAATTTCTATGACACTTTCCAAATATTAATAACATATCCACTTTTTCACTTTGAGTATACATTATTTCAACGAAAATTTAAACTAAACTTAACGAAAATTAAGAAACTTTTGTCACTGTCATTATCTACTTAAGTGAGTGCTTTGTTTTCCAAAGAAGACTTGATAAAAACAGTTGCAAATTATTATGCATCATGGCTGTCCATGGCGCACTTGTCATAAGTAAATAAATTATCCAGTATTTTTCTTAATAATATTTAATTTCTGTTCTTATGTCTAATCCAATCGCAAATAAATTAGTACCGTTAGATTCCTCAAATAATGCTTTTTTCGAAAAGTAGTTGTCAAAAAGGGGTCGTCATTTGAAAATTAATAGTTAGAAATGAAAACGTAATTTTGTCAACTTGTCTTATTCCTGTCTTTCATACTAGTAACTAAAACTTTTCGATTGTATTTTTTTGACATCACCTAAGGCCCTTAGATTAGTTTGCGTCCGATCATGGCCACCTAGATGCAATTTTAAAAGTGGCTCTAAAAAAATGAAGTAGATGTAAAAAGTTTTTAAAATGTCACATTCTGATCTAGAATTGTCTCAGAAATCCAAAAATGTTAAAATATACAGGGTGTTCTATTTAAAAATTCAAAACCGGGGCCATTTCCGGTGAAACCGGAAGTGGCCGGAAAGTGGAAAATATGCGAAAACTCTTCCCTTCACATACCATTTGCCTGTACCAATTCTCATTTTGATACACATAATACTCTAGAAATTATGACTTGTCTAATAGATTCGTTGACACCCGGTATATATATATATATATATATATATATATATATTTATGATATTTTGAAAATTATTAGTACCGAGTGGCCAAAAAAGAAGAATAAACATTATATTTAAAAAATCGTCAAAAGTCAATTTTTTCAGAAAGGAAGCACCTGTTTTTATAATTTTATCATATTAAGCATATAATGTGATTATTTCAAGAACGTGCGATACATTTGCGATCCGATATCCGCAAAAACAGAAACCAACACTAGCAACTGTTAACAAGATTATAAAAACTTCAAGAACTCTGGATCTATAAGGGCTAAAAGAAATAGAAATAAAACCGTTGTTAATAAAATAAAGTTCCAAAGATTTTTTGAGTAAATGTTCAAAGTGACGCCCTTGAACTTCCAAACATTTTTCGCATCTAAGCAGGAACTCTTCATGGGTGGCTCTTCTTATTAACCTAGGATAAGTTCTTCAAATGGTATTCTGACGCGCTGCATGCAATCTTCCATAGTGGTTAATGTGGTGTTGTATACTTTATTTTTGATTGTCTCCCAAATAAAGAAATCAAGTACTGTTAGGTCGGGGGAGCAAGGTGGCCAAAGATGTGGCCCATTCTCGGCTATCCATTGATCATAAAACAAGTTTTGCAGATGATTATTAACTAAATGACTATTATGTGGAGGCGCCCCATTATGTTGATAAAATCGATTTCTGTGATCAGCCAGTAGCAAGTTATTTAAATAGTTCACTTCCAAATTTCTTAAGATGTCGAAGTAGCGCTCCCCTATAAGTTAAAAAACGTATTTTGTATCTAGAAGTCTTTAAAAATGGCTAACTTACCATTCATATTATCTGGGTAGAATTCTAGGGCGACGACGCTGTCATTTCTTATAACACAATACACGTTAAACTGCAAAGACTCTTGAAAATTTAATTCTTTAAATGGATGTACGTTTGAGTTGCTCCAATAGTGAAAATTGCGTCGATTAAACAATCCTTTTTTTTTGTGAATTTGGCTTCGTCCGAGCAAATAATATTATCCAAAAAACCAGCGTTTTCTTGTGACCGGACTAAAATAAATTGACAGAATTCTACTCTCCATGGGAAATCAGTGCCTTTTAAATGTTGTACTATGGAATATATATATATATATATATTGAAAATTATGTTTCCATAAAATCCTTAAAAATGATGTTTGAGATAATCCAGACTCTAATACTATTTTTCTTGTAGTTATTGCCGGATATGTGGCGAAATATCCCAAAATTATAGTTTCAATATTTCCATTATTAACAAATGGTTTATTTCTATTTCTTTTTGCTCTTATGAATCCAAAGTTCTTGAAGTTTTCTATAATTCTTTTAACAGCTGTTGGTGTTGGTTTCTGTTTCTGCGGATATCGGATCGCGAATGTATCGCATATTCTTGAAGTAACTCTAGCACATCTTCATAAATAATAAATAAGTTAAAATAATCTTCTTGCGTGTAATTTAATCCCCCCGGCATGATTATTATTAATGAATGTCAAGTGACAAGAAATAATGACAATTCTGTAGGGTTTGATTGTTTTATTTTCGCCACGCCTCGCCGTCATGGCCAACTAATAACAAAACTTAAAAGCCGTATAGCATTTATACAATAGAAATATGTTGAATTGCCAATATTTTGAATATTACCAATTTTTGGAATAGACAATCTTATACAAAGTGACCCTTATTTTTAATGCTTAATACGATAAAATTATAAAAATAGGTGCTTTCTGTTTGAGAAACTTGATTTTTGACGATCTTTTAAATATAATTTTAATATTTCTTTGTTGACCACTCTGTACTAATAAGTTTCAAACTATCATAGAAAGATTACCAAAGTCGACCTTTGTTAATAAGGAAACTAATCCAAATTAAATAATAAAGATTTTCATATAGGAACAATGTATAGTTAATATTTGTTCTGCAAACGTCATTTTTGACGTAAAAATTTAAATACGTCTAAAACGGTGAGACTTAAGTATAAAATACTAGCGACCCGCCCCGGCTTCGCACGGGTGCAATGCTGATACTAAATACACTACAGAAAAACTGTGACTATTTATTTTATTTTTACAACAATTATTACATCGGCCTCCGACGCGCTATTTATAGGCACGCTGCCGCCGCCCCGGTCGGCCAGTACCGCCGCAAGCGCTACTTCCCGCAATTTTAAATCTGTAATATCTTCGAAAATATTCATTTAAATATTGTGCTGTAAAGGACCATATAGATCTATATTAAATCAACAATGTATTTAAGCTATTTAATTGGATAAGGATTAATGCTGTATTGGTTAAAATCGCTTCAAAATTTGCCATTATTTGTCGTAAAAAGTAAATGACAAAAAAATGTTATTGTGGGATATCCATGAGAGATAGACATATACCATCGCGGAGTTTTCTGTAGACCTTTTCAATGTGTACAAATAATTAGTACATTATTTTGATAAATCTCGTAGGGTTCAGCCTGCGTTTGCAATGTAAGCGGAAAAAAATATGATAATTAACGACATCACATTAGAAACCTCAAAAATAACAGTATTTCTCCACTATTTAATGGATGGTATTATACATATAAACCTTCCTCTTGAATCACTCTATCTATTGAAAAAAACCGCATCAAAATCCGGTGCGTAGTTTTAAAGATTTAAGCATACAAAGGGACATAGGGACAGAGAAAGCGACTTTGTTTTATACTATGTAGTGATTATACATAAAATATGTCTACAATTTTAAGTAGAAATCAAAAATGCAATGATATGGAGGGTGTTCCATTTAAAATAGGCAAGTTGACATCTACTTCCGATATAATAGGAAGTGTCGCCCTCTTGAAAATATTTTAGCCGCCTATCCCTCATGCACATTAGTACACTGTAAAATTTTCAGATTTTTCCTAATTGTAGTTTTTCCACAATCGATTGATAAACTTCCCGGAGAATCACATATAATTAATTTCATCAACAGGTATTCAAAGTTTAAAGGCAACAAATCTTATGAATTTTCACTCAATTCGCTCCAGCTACTGAATACAAACTTTATTAATTGGTTACCAGACCTAACTGACATATTCCGAAATAGATCTTATACATGAACAATATAACACGTTAATAGAATGTAAATTATTAAATCCTTTAAAATGCGCTTCACAAATCCTAACATTTCCAGAGCTTTGGGGTAATATATTATAATTAATATGACAATTAAAAGTAAGTTTTTAAATCAAAATATATACCTAGGTCCTATGTGTATTCTATTTTCTCTAAATTTTTTATGCAAATTTCTGAAACAGTCACCATCTCGATTGAATATATAGGCAATATAAAGGGTGTTTTTTATAGAGGTATAGAACTTAAAGTTGGCAACACTTTTTTAACTGGCGGCCATTTTGTCAGCTGTCAAGTGATTTATGTTTAGTTTGGTTTGGCATTGCAACATGAATAGACTGACGCCTGAACAACGTTTCCAAATTGTGCAAATTTATTTTGAAAATCATGGTTCTGTTCGAAATACGTATCGCGCACTACGTCCATTTTACGGTCAACATAATCGTCCATCAGAGCAATTAATTCGATTAACTATGGAACGTTTTCGCACCACGTTTACTCTAAATGATAATACGCATCCACAGAGACCTCGTACAGTGCGTACAGAAGAAGTCATTGCTGCTGTAGAGCGTAGCGTAGAGGAAGACCCGAATCAGTCTATCCGCCATCGTGCACAGGAATTGGATATGTGTCCATTCACTTTATGGAAGATTTTGCGGAAAGATCTTGGCTTGCGTGCTTACAAAATCCAACTCGTGCAGGAATTGAAGCCACACGATCACCTAGCAAGGCGTAGATTCGGAAGGAATGGGCCCAAAACAAGATTGCCGTTGATCCCGATTTTCATAAGCGAATTTTGTTTAGCGATGAAGCTCACTTTTGTTTGAATGGATACGTCAATAAATAAAAATGCCGTATTTGGAGTGATGATAATCCTCAAGTGTATGTTGAGACACCGTTACATCCAGAAAAACTGACTGTTTGGTGTGCTTTATGGGCTGGTGGAATCATTGGTCCGTACTTCTTTAAAAACGATGCTGGTCAGAACGTTACAGTCAATGGTGACCGCTATAGAGCCATGATTACTGACTTTTTCGTTCACCAATTGAACAACCATGATGTGCAGGAGGTGTGGTTTCAACAAGACGGCGCAACATGTCACACAGCTCGTGCTACAATTGATTTATTGAAGGAAACGTTTGGTAACCGCATAGTTTCACGTTTCGGACCCGTGAATTGGCCTAAAAGATCGTGCGACTTAACGCCGCTAGACTATTTTCTGTGGGGATATGTGAAGTCGCTGGTCTATGCCGATAAGCCCGAAACGATTGATCACTTGGAGGACAACATTCGCCGCGTTATTGCCGATATACGGCCACAAATGTTAGAAAAAGTCATCGAAAATTGGACCTCCAGATTAGACTACGTCCGAGGCAGCCGTGGCGGTCATATGCCAGAAGTCATATTTAAATTATAATGCCAGAAGGTCATCTTTCGAATAAAGTAAATTTCATGTCAATTTAAAAAATTCATCTTTGTTTTATTCCATTTAAAAGTTCTATACCTCTATCAAAAAAACACCCTTTATTTTATAATATGCTATTATGCAATGAAATTGTTACAATATAGTTTTTAATAATTCCATTGATTGTTTTTATTTAAAAATGCAGACGAATAAATACATTTTTATGCATTTTTTTTGTCTTTTGCTATAAACCAAAAAAATGCTTAGTTTATAGTGAGACTGAACTTGTTTTTCAATAAATACATTTTAATTGCTAAAACCAATACCTATTTGGTATTAGTTGGTGTACAATATCGAATAATTGTTTTAAATTTTTACGATTTTTTATTGTGTTGATCTTATTTTACAGTTTCAGATTTTAGAAACTTATTCCTGAAAAAAAACCTTTTGGGTTATTTAAATTACCTGTCGTGAATAATTTTAATAACTATTGTTTTCGATTAATTGGTGAAAAATAAAAGTATGAATAAATAGTTATTACAACCTTCGTAACTAATTGATGCCATTGTACTTCGATATTATAGCTTTGTTCGCTGGTCACTGTCCGAACCGATTCAGAACTAGTACGGAATTAGTTCAGGATTGCCGTACAACGCATGCTCAGTTATTAACCGGTTCAGGATTAGTTTTTACCGCGAACGATTTTGGAACTTTGAATCGTCCACTCTGGTATGCTTACGGTGTTAAATGCTGATTAAACTAGTTGTTTTTTTTTTGTTTTAAATAACTTAAAACTGTCTTTTATTAGGTTTTATTATTTGTATTATTTTAAAGAAATATTGAATAATAATTGTTATTCTTATATAATATAAAGTCTAACTGTCAGTTCCTTTTGGAATAAAACGTCTTGTTTTTTGCTGAATAGAATTTTTGATAAAGAAATATATATTTTAACAGATATCTATTGTTTACTCTTTATTTTGTGTTAAGTTCATATTTCGGGAGCCTCAAAGTAAATCTAATTCTAAACATACGCCTAATAAAAAGATGGGGATTTTTCTAAACAAAAAATAAAACGCAATAGTTTTAGGTCCATTTCTTTTTGATTCAAAAAACATTTTTAATAAAACTAAAAACCGGTCTAATACGTCCCTATACGATGCAACTTCATTTATCGCAAACCATAATACACGCCAGTTCTTGTCCATTTCTCAGCTTAACTGAAAATGGGGGGCAAAATTTCCTCAAAATAATTAGCACTTTTAGGAATTTTGAGTAACTCTAAAATTTCTTTTAAGTCCTCATCGCTGCATGATAAATGATTTGACATAGTGGGAGTATTCACTAAAAATATATTTTTTTAGGTTCAAACTAACACTTTTTTAACTTATTATTCAAGGTTCTAGGTCGATTAACACTAATTAAAGTAAAACCAATATAATATAATAAAATATATACTGGAACATCAAACGCAACGAATGACATAAACAAGAAAAAAACCTAAAATAAAATAAAAACAATTGTCAAATAGTTGCACATTGCGGCCGTAGCATGAACACTGGCGCTGCATAAAATTCCGAACCTTCGATCATACTCTAGATTTAAACAACAATAGATTTGTCTGAAGGCTGTTTATGGTCGGTGGGGGAGACGCTTTTTTGATGTTTGACAGACATAAACATATTTACTTATCTTGTCTTTCAGTTTAATTGCTTGTCGTGAGTTTTTTCGGTGTTTTTAAGTGTTAGAAATTACTATAAATGCGAAGTTTACAATTAATATTAACAAAAAGGGGCTTAAAAACTTATTTTTATCGGTAAATATTGTTAGATTGTTTACATATTGAAAATAACAATAATAAAAATTTAGGCAACCATATATTCATACTTTATTTTCAGAATTGACGTACCCAGGGGTATGTTCGAAGGACGTACCGATGATACTCGTTTAAATTATGCAATTAGAAAAGGATAGCATAAAATCGGTATGTCTGTACCAAGAAATTAAATATCTACTGTTTATCAACACTTTTTCAAATATAAATAAAAATATTATTACGTTATTCAGCGTTCAAACAACCGGGCCCTAGTTCTGACGTTATGCTACTTCTACAGGGGTATGTTCGAAGTTCCGAACTTACAGTTCTTCTTCAATCCTTAGAACCGGTAGGAGTGATTCAGAATCGATTTCGAACCGAAATATTTTCTCCGCGAACATGGGACTGTAACTAAAAATTCTGAACTTTGTAATCCGCGAACGCTGCTATTTCAGCTGCGCATGCGTATTAGTTCAGAATCGGTTCTAAATTCTTGCCGCGAACAAAGCTTATGATTAGGTTTTTTAAGCGTCATTCTGGCCTTATAAATATATTGAAATAAAATAATAAATTTAATTTCAAATTAAAGACAAAGGTAATTATGTGAACTAATGAAAATATCGACTTTTTTGCTGATATTTTAATACTGGTATAAAATGGTAGTTGCAATATCCACTATAATACTACAAAAAACTTCAGATTCGTTTTATATGACTAACAATGGGGATTACGAAAAAAATTAACAAAAAATTCGTTGTCATTCATTTTAATTGATTAGAAAAAATATATCTAGACTTTATTAATTTAAGAGTATTTTTAATAAAACAAGTATAATCTTAAAACGTGCAAAATGTATGTTGTGTGCACAGTGTCTTTGCACACCGTTTGGTGTGCACAATCAAGTTAAAAAATTATACTGTTTATCGCTCGGCTAAATTTGTATTAAAATTATTTTAATTTTTTCACGTAAATTCTATATAAAATATTTGAGATATCTGCATTTTTTCAGTTGAATCTTTCAGGCTCAACTAATTTCAATCACATGATTTTCTTTTATTTTAATCTATGTTTTAAATCAAAAGAAAATTGAAATTAGAAATATAGGAGTAAACATTGTTTAATACAAATAAATATAGAACATTACAAAATAATTATAAATAAGAAAAAAGAAAATTTTCATTGTAATGTTTGTGAAGGAATACCAATTTTCCTGCTTTTTCTATTCCTAATTCCTATCATGCGTGTGAACGAGCCCGAATGTAGAAAAAAAAACCCTTTCTGTTGAAGCTGATGTTACATAAAAACTGCTTCAGAAATGGGAGAAAACGTTGAACATCAGGAATGTTTTTTTTTGTGAAATACACCAATGTAGAGCATTAACATTAGATAAAACCTCCTCTGAAAACATAATTGCTGAAAATGGGTTCATTTTAGCTTGGAGTTTTGTAATAAATGGAAGTATTTAAAGCTTGTATATTCTCTACATCATTCAGTTTATATTTGGTTTTAGTTACATCTGAAATATAAGCTATAAAGTGATAGTCCGTAAGTGCCTGTTTATATCGTCTTTGAACAATATGAAGTTTGCATGGCACCATAAATTTAAACGAGTAATAATAGATGACCATCGGTATGGCTGTTAACTATATGAAATATTTTTAGGTCGTTAGCGAAAAAAAAAAACAAACGACAATTATTATAATAAGAATATCCTACCGGTTAATTCCGATGCAAAATGACTTCAAATAGAAGTTTCAAATTATAGTAAGTGCGACAGGTGGTGATCTAAATTAGTTGCGAATTATACGTTCTTTCCATCGGAGGCATTATTATAATATGGTGCCTGAGCAGCGATGACGCAACGGTAGGCTGTCAAGTCGTGGCTTTGGTCTAACGCTATATCTGACCTTGGAAAGACCACTCAGGATGTCCATTCTACAATTTCTGGGTCAGGCTCGTGCTTCTATAACTTGGGATTACTACGAAGTCAAGTCACATAAGCAGGGTGCCTTAGGGGTGGGGCATATTGTATTAAGAACATCCTACCGGTTAATTTCGATGCAAAATGATTTCAGCTAGAAGTTCCAAAGTATAGTAAGCACGATAAAGGTGTCTGGAACAGATGACCGAGGACCCACTGCCGAATCCACCGCCGGTTAACGAGGACGAAACATGCGAACTTCTAGTGGTGATTGAAATTAGTTGTCAATTATATGTCCTTTCCATCAGGGGCATTATTTCAACACACTGCTGGATGACATGGTAGTTCTTTATTAATAAATAATAGAAATAAAATAGGTCTCAAGTGGAAACCTTGGGTCATTCCAGAATGTATATGGATCTCAGAAGAGATAACTCCATTGACTCTGACTACACCTGCCTTATCTGGATAACTCTCAAACCATGTAAGTAGTTAAACTGATTGAAGCCGTTTTGAAAATCGAAAAAAATGGCATGCACCTGCAGATCAACATCATCAGTGAGGAAGCTAAAAAGCTTGAAAATGAAGTAAGATTGGAACAATAAGAGCGATCCATGAAAAATCCATAGTGATGCATGGAAGTATATCCTGAAAAATTTGGAATAATGCTTCAGTGACAATGTTTTTGAAGATTTTTCCCAATTCAGATATCGATGGATAATTAGAAATTTTGTTACACCAAAAATCAATTTTGGCATTTTCGGTGCTTACTGCTTGATCTTTAAAATTTTGTAAATGACACGTTTTTATCATGTAACTGAAGAAAGCATCTAATTTTTCTTTTAAATGTAAAGGTTGAGATTTCGTTATAAATTAATATTTGGTTGTATGCATGTTAGGGATACAGAACGTAATGATACTCTGGTTTTTATAAACAGATCAGTATATTTCAAGCTTGGTTCAATAACTAACATATCACGTTTTTGTTAAATAAATGTGATGTATTTCAATGAAGCTGTGTACTACATTAATCAAAACCTCTAGCTCTAATTTTATGGTCACTGATAACAGTAATTCTTCCTTCCTCCTCTTCGAATACTGGAGATCTGCTTCTCAGATATCTTTTAAAAATATCCTTGTTAATTTCTCCAGCCACTTCATTTTTTAAATTATCTGAGATAGCTGTAAATCCATCTCCACCTGCAATAAACATTTGTAATCTTAGTAAGAATTATTGACAACGCAATTAAATTTGGCAATCACCAGGATAAGATTTAAGGTCGATTATCTTAGATCAATATGTGTTTTACTGTTCTTTTAACATTTTTAAGATCAGAATAGAATACAAATAACCAGTAAGATACACTATACATATATATATATATATATATATATATATATATATATATATATATATATATATATATATATATATTATATCGTAGGTTTTCACAGATAGTGGAATGAATGGTTTGGTTATTCCGGGTTTCAATCCGTTCGTTCAAAAAATTGTTTTCACGACGTTTCGGATTTATACCTACCAGATGCTGATACTAATCTAATAAGTACCCAATCATATAAGAAACCAAAAATTTCTAGATAATAATTTGAGGATGCTTTTTGATACGTTTGTTAACTGTAGTTACCCCAAAAACATTTTTAAAAAACCAATTTATAATATCAACATATATGATGGTCCAACAGAAGAAACCAATGAAAATCTAATTAAATTTAAAAGACTTCCTTTTAACATCTACGTGAGCATTTCCATGATTTCCTTATTTAAAAGATTCTCTAATACAGAAATTGCCAAATACAATTTGTTAAGTGATCAAAACCTTTTTTCACGAGTCAAGCACAAAACACTCTTGTTATACAGGGTGAGTCAACGATTGGATGAAGTAGGTTTGTGCCTTTTCGGTGAAATTTACAAAGAAACTATATTTATTGTTTGATACAGTTTATTTTTACGCAGATTTTAAAAATATTTACGACTCTACAGGGTGAGCCAAAAAACTAGGACAGCATAAAGTTGTATTTTTTTAAATAGAACACCCTATATACGAATCGTATTTTCGATTTAGTTTATAATTTTAAATCTTTTTTATTAAGGGTTTACTATAACAAAACTTTATAGTTTCTGAGATAATTAAGTTTAAAGAAAAAAAGTCATATTTTCAAGCATCAATTCAATCCTAAATACCGTTTTCAATTTTGTGACAAATATATTCAAATTTGGAATTTAGCAAGGCCAAGAACAAGTTAACATAATTTTTACCTAATATTTGCAATAAAAGCTACAGGGTGTTGAACACATCGGCTCAAATTTGAACAAGTTTAAATGAATAAATATCTTTTTTTTTAAATGGTACACCCTGTATATTTTCATGTTATTTAATAGAGTAATAAAAACCCTAAAATTTTTGTTCAATATATCCTATACCTATTTATAATAGTTTTTGAGATATTTCAGTTTTTCTTATTTTCCATACTTTTTTACAGAAATAGTCTTCATTATCATAGTAGCCATGTAAAATAATAAAAAGAAACTACAGAAACAAACATAATGTGGTTAAATATGATGAAATACATTATTCGTTATATTACAATGGCAATAGTTTAATTAAACATAATGTGAAAAAATTAACACAACAATAACGACAAGGCAAATACATATTTACTTTTATACTAAATTGAAACAAAAAAAATTACCTATTAAATACTGAGATTAATTATTTCTTTTTAATAAGTGTTCGAATAAACGACCCTCTTGTGCAATGCACAAATTTAGTCTTTTTTGCAGATTTTCTCGGACCCTGGACAAAATTAGTGGCGTTATTGTTCTACAGGTATCCCTAATCCTGTTTCGCATATCTTCCACTGTTGTTGGTGGATTAACATACACCTTATTTTTAATATAACCCCATAGGAAGAAATCTAATGGGGTGATGTCGCAAAACCTTGGTGGCCACTCAATGAAACCCCCACGTCCAATCCATTTTTGCGGATATCGTTGGTCCAAAAACGCACGAACTTCGCGATGGTAATGCGGAGGCGCACCATCGTGCTGGAACCACATACTGTCAAGCTCATCCCTATCGAGACCTTGAAGCAGTTGGGGTAGTTCTTCTTGTAGAAAGTTCAGGTAACTATGGCGATTTAGTGGTTCATTAAAAAAGTGGGGTCCAATAATTCGATTATGATGAATATCACACCAAACATTTAATGACCAGTGGTTTTTATGTTGCACCTCTCTAATCCAAAATGGGTTTTCTGTGGCATAATAATGCATGTTGCGTCTATTTACGGCACCGTTACTTCTAAAAGTAGCTTCATCACTAAACATTACCTTGCATAATAAATTTGGATTTAATTGAATCTCCGCATTTATTGTACGACAAAAGTTTACACGACTTTCAAAATCCTGTCCATGCAATTCTTAGTGTAATTCCATGTGATATGGATGATACCTATATTTCTTGGTAGTACGATTAGCGGTGGATTGTGATGTTTCACATAATGCTGCTAACTGACGGCTACCAATATAAGGATTTTTCTGAACATTTAACAATACTTGAAGTTCTTTTTCTTCATTAGTTACTGGTTTGTTGACCACTTTACGTTTTGGATAATCAACAGTACCAGAAGAATCAAATCTTTGCATTAAGTTTTGAAAAGTATGGGTATTAGGCTGGCGTCGATCAGGATACTTCATTTTGTAAATTTTTTGAGCAAGAAGGCAATTTTTTTGAGCCTCTCCTATTGTATAAATTTGACACACAGAAAAATGTTCTTTTACATTGTTTTTGCCATGGCTACTATGGTAATGAAGACTATTTCTGTAAAAAAGTATGGAAAATAAGAAAAACTGAAATATCTCCAAAACTATTATAAATAGGTATAGGATATATTGAACAAAACTTTTTGAGTTTTTATTACTCTATTAAATAACATGAAAATATACAGGGTGTACCATTTAAAAAAAAAAGATACTTATTCATTTAAACTTGTTCAAATTTGAGCCGATGTGTTCAATACCCTGTAGCTTTTATTGCAAATATTAGGTAAAAATTATGTTAACTTGTCCTTGGCCTTGCTAAATTCCAAATTTGAATATATTTGTCACAAAATTGAAAACGTTATTTAGGATTGAATTGATGCTTGAAAATGTGACTTTTTTTCTTTAAACTTAATTATCTCAGAAACTATAAAGTTTTGTTATAGTAAACCCTTAATAAAAAAGATTTAAAATTATAAGCTAAATCGAAAATAGGATTCGTATATAGGGTGTTCTATTTAAAAAAATACAACTTTATGCTGTCCTAGTTTTTTGGCTCACCCTGTAGAGTCGTAAATATTTTTAAAATCTGCGTAAAAATAAACTGTATCAAACAATAAATATAGTTTCTTTGTAAATTTCACCGAAAAGGCACAAACTTACTTCATCCATTCGTTGACTCACCCGGTACAAGAGCAATGTCATATATGAGCTATCTTGTGTGGAATGTCCGGGCTGTTATATGGGACAAACGGTTCAATGACTAAAACAGTGTGTTACTCAATAGAAGAGTGACTATCGTTTGGGAAAAAATACATGGTTGATCATCATCTGAAGACTGGGCATGGTTTTTATTATAAAAATGTAAAAATTTTAGACCACCGAAATAATTACAAAACTTGATTGTTTCTCTGCTACATCAACAGAAATAAAAACGCAATTAGTCACAAGTCTGATATCAATCAGCCCAGCAATATTTATTCCAATGCTTTAAATTTTATTTAATTTTATCTAATTTTAAATTCAACATCCACCATATGAAAATTAATTTCATTAGGTTCAATTTTCATTATAGGGTCGCTCTATATACGCTCTCGATTCGCTCTGGGTCCGGTAAAATATTTTTGCAGGAGAAACAATGAACTTATTCACACTATCGGCTTCGCGGAGATTCCGATATCGTAGCCTTTTTTTCATTTTAAAATACTTTATCGAACCGGGAGCGTATCGAGAGCGGCACTATAGTGAGAATCGAGCGTTGGTGTGTTGTCTTTTTGGTTGCTAATCTAAGTTTAAACCGTTATTGTAAAGTATTTCGCTTGTTTTTAACATTTTTTTTTTTATTTTGATATTGTTGGAGATTTCACCTGTCTGCCCAGCATATTTGGGTGAAGTGGACTGTATTTTTCTAATTGGGGGTTTTTGGGGAAAGTCAAGAAACCTTTAAATACTTTTATAAATGTAATAGATCCAAATATGGAAAACAAATTAAACAACTAGTTAATATAGAAAAATATCACTAACTCTGTTGAAAGCATGTAAATCGCCGGCTTTATATGACATGTGAATATTAAAAATGTCAGTTTGACAAGGGTTTTTGGGTTCAAGGAGAACACTATTCTAATTTACCAATATTTCGGGTATATTTATGCCGACAAATAATAAATACTTTGGAGGGATTTTGATAACCTTTCGTGTACCAATACTTCTTCTTCTTCTAGGTAGAACCTAGTTCTGTTTTCTATATAATGCCTCATCGATCCTCGTTTGAGGTCGAAATCCAGCTGTCTCTCCATCTTTTGGGGGGCCGTCCAGGCGGCCGTTTGGTGTTTGCTTTCTCTCTCATCACGGTTTTTGCTAGTCTGTCATCGTCCATTCGTTCCACGTGATCTCTCCACTACCTACGACAGTTTCGAACCCACTTCACAACATCCCTCACTCCGCTGTCCTCGCGTATTTTTGCATTTCTTATTCTATCTCTTAAACTTGTTCCCGTGATCATTCTCAGCGTTTTTATTTCTGTGGTTTTCATAATTTGTTTTGTCTTTGTGGTTTCATTTCTTGTTTCTGCGCCGTAGGTCAGTATCGGTCTTACACAAACCTTGTAAATTCTTGCTTTGCTCTCAACCGTCATATGTTTATTGTTCCAGATTATGTCTCTTAGTTGGCCTGATATCATGGCCGCTTTGTTGGCCTGTGTGCGTACTTCTTCCGTTACTGCCCTGTTACTTGTTATATGTGCTCCCAGGTATTTAAACTTCCCAACCTGTTCGATATGTTTGTCATCAAACATTAGTTTGGATCTTACCGGTTCTTTTGCTATTACCATTGCTTTGGTTTTCTCCACAGATATCTTCATATTATACTGTTTGGCTGTTCGATTGAGATGGAAAAGCATTCTTTGTAAGTTGTCCTCGCTATCTGCTGTCAAGGCAACATCGTCTGCAAAGCATATAATCTGAACGGTGTTATGTCCCATTGGGTACCCAATATTTGTGCTTTTTACCTCATCAATGATTTCGTCCATGATTACATTGAAAAGTGCTGGACTTAGGCTATCACCCTGTCTTATTCCTATTATGGATAGAGGGATTTCCTCTTTTAGAGTGTTATTTGTGTTAATTACCATGGTGTTTTTGGAATTCAGCTCGTATATTGTTTCGTCTACTTGTTTTCTTCGCAGTAATTCTGTTATGTGTTCCAGTTTGACTCGGTAGAGCGCTTGTTTAAAGTCCACAAAAGAAATGAACAGCGGTTTATTGTATTCGATAGATTTTTCAACCAGCTGTCTGGTACTAAATATACCGTCGATAGTAGAGCGGTTATTCCGGAAGCCCTGCTGTTCTTCACACGCCCCAAACTTGTCTACGATCCGTTGTGACAGTATTTTGGTTAACAATTTGGCTGAACTGTTCAGTAAGCTGATTCCACTGTAGTTTTCGGGTTGTTTCTTTGATCCTCTTTTGTGGATCGGAATTGTGATGCTTTTCCGCCATTCGTTGGGCACTGACGTTGTGCAGAGTATTTTTTGAAATAGAACAGTGAGCTCTGTGACAAGGCTGGGGCCTCCGTACTTTAGCATCTCATTCGTAATTTGGTCGGTACCAGGTGATTTTCTGTTTTTTAATTTCTTAATTGTCAGGCGCATCTCTGCTTCACTGATGTTAACATGTGTTAGTTCTGTGATTTCTTGTTGATTTTCGTCTACGTTGTTTTCTGTAGCTGGTGCCTGGAGTAAGTCCTTAAAATGGCTGACCCATTGTTGGCTGTCGATTGGGCTTAGTTGAACGTATTCATTGATTGGTTTTTTTCTGTTCCTCAGCATGTTCCATATTTTCATTTGTCCTCCATATAAGTCGTTTTCCTTGTATTTTGAATACTTTTCCCAGTATTCGTTCTTTAGTTGAGCTGTTTGACTGTTGATTCTGTGTGTGTACCAATACGACGAAAATTATCTTTTTTGAAGCGAGTGTTTAAAATAACTCACGCACTGTCAGTGATAGTTTGACAAGCTCTTTTTTTAAGCATACCATTTCCCCGGATACTAGGCACTGTCATCGCCACCTAGAAACATCCGTAAATGTAGTTATAATTTTGTCGGTCCTATCGACAAATGCTTTAAAATTAGATAATAACAAGAAAAATGTGAGAGTTTATAAAAAAGAGATTAGACATTTTAAAGATCTTTATTGGTAAGTAGTTCTATTTTAAATCACGACTATGCTGAGCGTGTTGGAGTTAAGTTTTCAGGAATAATTCTGAAACTGTAAGTTTGTTTATTTTAATGTTTTCAGTCTCTTATGATCTTATCCTTTTTTTCTTTTCGGTTTTCTATGCTCCTGCATACACATTGTGCGGTTGGGAATTACACTACACACACACACACTCACACACACACACACACACACACATATATATATATATATATATATATATATATATATATATATATATATATATATATATATATGTGCACTGGTGTTTTTCCGGTTCTCAACCCGTTCGTCAATAAAAAAAATCTTCATGGCGTTTCGTCAACATCTCAGCTGGCATTTTCAAGTGATGCTTCCTCGATGGCTGCTCGACTTAGTATTACTAACATGGCTTCATATTTCGTTGCAATTATTAAATAAAAAGAAATAGTTTAGGTATCCTCATTATACAAAAGACATCAAGGTTGTAATAAGAAATAGGATCGGATGATGGATATTTATTGTCAAAACGTCAAAAAAGCCCATTTGCCATGCAGCGATTAAAGCATATGATCCATTATGTTATGATTATGAAAAACTATTTTGAGTTAGGCTGTGCGAAGTTTCTGGTCATTTCATTTTATTGTGATTAACGATGTTGTGTAACCGTTTTTAGATGAAACTTACCGCGAGAGAGAAATGATGGCATTGCAATCTTATATGTTGCATTCAAATCTATATCTTCGTAATATGGAACTTCACATCTTTGACAACGAACCTTTAAACTTGTTACACGATCTCCTGGAGGCCGTGACAGGTCATAGACGACATGAATACCTAAAATATTGTCATATTGGGATTATGAACTATTATATATGATTTAAAAAGAAATTGGTAACACTATGTTTTCCACCCTCACTAGGTATTAACGAATGATTTTCAATGACTTAAGATTTAGCATTTTACCTGACACTTGTAATAGTTTCAATTCTGATCCTATTCTTTGACTATTGTAATTTCCAGCTGACTGTTCTAAAACTTCTTTGATGTATTTTCCCTGAAGCTCTCCGACATTTACAGTATTGGGAAATGGCTGGCAATTAATCATGTCGTTGTAAGTTATATCTGAAAGTGAAATATGTAAAAGTAAGCTTAAATATATGCTTTTAAGTGATTATCGTGTCACCATCGTGGTTCTGGGTTCGATTCCCGGCATCTGCCGTGTCTGTTTGTGTATGGATAAAAAGGGTATGTCTTGGGATATTAACTATTTGTATATAATGTTCAGTTATGGTTGTGGCTTTATCCACTAAATTGTAAAGTTAGAGGGAAAGTTGACTCTTTCAGATTTCATTATCTCAGTAATTCTTTTTCTTTTTTACTCTCAATTCAAGAAATTATTTGCAAATTTTGAATATTATTATTATTATTATTATTAATAATAGGACAGGAATAATCAAGAAAATCCAGAACTGGAAAGCTTGAGGTCTCGACCGGGTCCAGAACTACTGGCTTAAGAAGTTTTGGTGTATGCACCATCAATTGGATAATCTTTCTTAATAATGATGTTTTCCTTAACCCAAAATGCTTTTGACGAAAGGTATTACGTATCTCTTACCAAAGGACCAACATAGCACACAGCACCCAACTAAGTATAGGTCAATCATCTGCCTTTCCACACTATATAAGGTGATCACCTCCTGCTGAATAAAACGCATCTATGCACATTGTGAACAAAGTAACATCGCCACAACTTAACAGAAAGGATGCACCAGGGGAGCAATGAGATGCAAGGAGCAATTAATTACTGACTTTGTCATTTGCAACCAGAACTAGGATTCAATTGCAAGTGCTATCCAGTAATACCATCGAAACTAATACAATTCCAATATGAAGAATTAAAAAATTAAGAAATATCAGTAATTTAATTTCTTTAGATTTGCTGTATTTTTCATTTAAAGGTGTTAATTGGCTTATGGTAAATATCAACCTTGGTATGTAATGAATTAATATCCCTGTACATAGAGAAATATGACTGTTAAAACCAAAATTCGTTCGATGATATGCCACCTCAAACAAATAGTGAGCTCTAAAACTTAGGAGTTCATAATCTATAGAGTAATATAAGATGAAGATATATGTGTTTCGCACACAACGGTAACAGATCTAAAGCATCAGAAATATTGTTATATATAAGATGATCCCGTTGAATTTCGTATTTAAGAGGATTCAAATGTAAGAATTGAGGTGACCAAACTTCGGGCGTATACTCTAAGATTGATTTAACTAAAGAACAGTATATTACTTTAAAGCAATCCACGTTTTTAAAATCCGCAAGCATTCTCCTCACAAATCTGAGCAACTTCAGATTTCTGTTCATAACATTATTAATATGAGTGTCGAAGCGACCAGTCCTATCAAATGTAATACCTAGACTTTTTACTTGTTCAACGCGGGGTATCGTGTTATCACCAAAAAAGTATTAATACAATTTTTATAAAAATAAATGGAACCAACTTTTCAAAATGCTCTAAAAAGTGAAAAATAACTATAAATTTTTATATGAAATTGAAATTTTTGAAGTCGGCGCCAAACTAATACCTGACAAAATGTGATTCGCATAAACAGATTAAAAATACTTTATTCGTAATTGCTTTCTTACCATAATTTGTATATATTAGTAGTTATTTATATCATTTAAAAATAATTTAGCGCCTACTTCAAAAATTTCATTCATATAAAAATTTATAGTTATTTTTCACCTTTTATCGCAGAAGTCGGTTCAATTTTTTTCATAAAAATTTTATTTTTCGATTTTTACTTTTGAATTCATTATAATATTTATAAATTATTCGAACAAAGTACTGATCGAGATTAGTGTACCTCGCAATGACTTCAAGGTGGTAAAAATGTACCAATTTTATCCAAAGTTGTATATCACCCTAAAATGAACCACTAAAAATTCTGTGATTCTTAGAGTTCTCCACATACCAATGAAATTGTGTCAAACAAATCTTTAGTCTGTCATAGTAAATCTATTATCTTAAATATCAAATTAATTTTAAATTGGGAATATAGGCCCCAAAACCTTCCACTATCGATATTTAAAGAACTTGAGACGTACATTTCTTAGCCCGATAGATTTTACACTGCATATTGAGTTCGTGTATGCCCCAAGAACCTCGCAATATCAGTTTTAGACAAAATCGGAAAATGTAAAATTTTTAGTCCCTCATATTGCTTCTTATCAACCTAATAGTTGTAAACAATTAACTTCTTATTTGTAATACACGACCCCGAAAACTCCCTAATACTAAATCTGAAAAAATGCGAATAAGATAAAATTTTCAACCCACCATATTGAGTCTCAAAAAAATAATTAGGACGTCTTAATCTAATCTAAATCTAAACCTTTTAAAGCCACTAGTACCAGTTTTGGATAAGATGTGGAAATTTAAAATTTCTATACCATCATATTGCATCTGACATATTAGATTTTCTTAAAATTATTTTATATTCGCTATTTACATCCTCAAAAACGATTCAGTTCCACATTTGAACAAAATCGAAAAATGTAAAATTTTTAGTTCGCTATATTGGATTCGTGATATTGAATCATGAAAAAATACTTTTAAATTCTTAATTTACACCCTTAAGAACCCTCTAAATCAGTTTTGGAGAAAATCAAAGAATGTAAAATTTTCAGGACGCCATATTGAATCCGCCAGATTCAGTTTCTCAAAAAATATTTTAAATTCGTAATTAACACTAACAAAAATCTCCCAATACTGATGTTAGACAAAATCGAGATATGTAGAATCTGTAATTCGTCATGTTGAATTTTTTATCCGCCATATTGGATACGCCATATTTATTTTTTTAAAAAATAATTTCAGATTAATAAAGTGCGATCCCAAAAACTCCCCCATATCAATTTTGGAAAAAATCGGACAATATTAATTTTTTATTCGCCATATTGGATACGTCATATTGAATTTTTTAAAAATAAATTCAGATTCGTTATGTGCAACTCCGAAAATTTCCCAGTTTCATTTTTTTAGAAAATCGGAAAAATTCATTTTTTTTTTTAAAATAACTTTTGATTCGTTATGTGCGACCCAAAAACTCCCTTGTGCCAATTTTGGGGAAAATTGAACAAAATTGATTTTTTTGTCGGCCATATTGGATTCGCCATATTGAATTTTTTAAAAATATTTTGGATTCGTTATATACCACCCCAAAAATTCCCCCACACAAATTTTGGAGAAAATCAGACAAAACTAAATTTTTTTGTCTGCCATATTGGATTCGCCATATTGAATTTTTTAAAAATAATATCATATTCGTAGCGTACGACTCTGAAAATTCCCACATATCAATTTTGGAGAAATTTGGACAAAATTGGATTGATATTGTCGTCGCCATCTTGGATTTTACTGCACCAATTTCGTCCAAAAAAATATGGGACCACCGCAGTAACTTCCTGAACATAACGTAAAAAATTTCATTCAAATCGGTGCTGCCGTTCCGGAGTAATCGGTGTACATACATAAAAAAAAAATACATAGTGGACGAATTGAGAAGCTCCTTCTTTTAGAAGTCGATTAAAAAGATATACAATCTCGTCCATTTCTCTCTACCAAGTACTGCTAATAAACAAGTAAATTAGTGTTAGTTGATCGACTTGCCATAAATCCATGCTAGGAGGTTGTTAATATATATTTAAAAAGAGAAGATATCTTCTGATAAACATAGCCCCTCAAAAAACTTACTAAACAGTGAAGAATTCATACTTTGGAAAAAAAACACGTGGATAAGGAGATATTAAAAATCTAGAACAACACAGAAGACAAAATGCCCTGTCAATTTAAAAAAATATGATTGGTGGCAAGTCTGGATCGGTAACTAATTTGTTATTTCAGTGATCTGTCGCATTAACCACGTCCACTGGCCCAATTTGAAAAAAAAATTGCAAAAAAATTTGCAGTTATTGTGTAAATAAAAGAACGAACCTTACAATGTGATTTAGAAATGAAATAGTTATCAAACCTTAGAAATACTTACTTCCTATGCCAATATCAACACGTAGACCACCAGCGTTGATAAAACTAATTGCAACTTCCGTCCAGGAACCATTTTGTGGATTTCCTGTATACTAAAAAATAATATTCTATATTTAAAAATTTTCTTACAAACACATTCTGGCAAAGCAATGCCAGGAGGATGCAAGCCTTATGAAATAAATATAAACATTTAAATAAACAAACTTACAGCAAACACTTGGGCGTCTGCAATAAAATTTCCTAAGTTGCATTCTTGATAAAAACAAGCACTTTTCGATAACTTAACTAGAGTTGAACCAATCACTATCCTTCCTTCGTCATCCACGATCTTTTTCCATGACTCCAAAGCTGTGTTAATTTCTTCATCTAAAAAAAAATATACAAGATACGTCATCAAGTCTAAATTAGGAGAGAAAAATTGTAAAAGGGTGTCTATTCATTGTACTGTTAGGAGACTGGATGGTTTCAACATGCTTTAGGTTCAGATAATAAGTCATAATGTCTTCGGAGATGACTTATAAATACTATTACCGTGTAATTAAAAAAAAGCTTAGAGGCAAAGCGCACTGAAAAATCTACAAAGCCTTCCACTCTCTCCAACACCCCTGAATGCAAAATATATTGATGACTGTTTTCTTTCAAGCAGGAGTCTCCACCTACCTCCCGTGGACCAACATTTGCCCGCGAGCACCACCAATCTGACTCGCCCTAGTTTGTTTTAAAAACATTGTAAAATTTACAATGTAAGTAAGAGATTACGCTGCAGAACTTTTCCAGAATATCTTCTAGATCTGTTACCCGCAACAAGATGTTATACAGGGTGTCCACGAAAAGGTGGAAAATTTCGCTGATATGAGAAAAATACGTGAAAGGAATCCCACAGGTCTATATAAACTTTTTTCGTATACGCCACCTCTTCGAAGATATGGAATCAAGTTTTTTACACATAATTATTGAACCACCATGTATATTTCAGTTTTTTTAATATGATGTATATTAGGAAAGGCCCTGTCCAAGAAAGTATTGTGTATTACTCACAGCTGCAGGGAGGGACTAGCTGTGATATTCATGACCCCATTTTTTTACGCCCTGTATGATAAGAACTTTGGACAACGTTTTTCACAAACCTTTAACTATTGACTAAAAATCAAGTACTCTTCATTCATGTCGCTATTCCTACCGGGTTTCGAAAATACGTCATTTTATTTACACTGTTAGTCCCCTAACTTGTGTTGGGTTGAATATGAAAAAGAGGAATTTTCCCCTGTCACCATAGTCTCAGTAAAACTACTTAGTTAAAAACTTCTTAAGACGGTTCAACATGGGCTCCGTGAAGTCTGGTACACTCGCTAGCACGACGAATTGAGGACTGCCGTACCCACGACATTAACTCAAATATATAGGCATGACTAGCCAATTAGTAAAGAACAGACTGAATGGCCATAAATATACGAAAAACGCCTCAACAGCGTTAAACAAACATACACAGGACGAAAAACATCCATATATATATATATATATATATATATATATATATATATATATATATATATATATATATATATATATATATATATATATATATATTTCAGGACGTTTCGATTCTTTCGAATCTTTTTCAACTGAGTTCATCGAAGGATTCTACAAAAATGTACATTTTTCCCATTAATATATAACAGGTTAAAAACTTACCATTAAGAACAGAGATTTTTGTTTTAAATAAACAATTAATTACAACACCAACCAATTATAATCACACACTCTATTGTATATTAATTTTTCAAAAGTATTTTTAAAAATCCAACAAGGAGAGTGGACACTACATTTTTAACCCTATAACTGCCTTGACTTGACTGAATGTGGAACCCAGATGGTGTATGTATTACGTACTTTAAGTGGCGTAAAAAGTTTGGGTCTTTTAATTGAAATGATATCTTTCTGAAAAAATATCGTGATTCAATTTAGAAGATTTGAAAGCGGAGAATGATTCTTATTTAATGTTTTATTTATTTTAGAATATCCCTTATATTGGTTTATTTTAATATGTCATAATCAAAGGTGTGCTTGTGTTTCACTTCATGTTTTTTTAGGGCTGTAATATATTTTTTTTGTCATATTTATGTTCATTTAGACGATTTTGCAGATACTGACTAATTTGGCTTATATAATTCGATGGACAATCCTTGCAGGGTATTTGGTAGACAACATTTAATTTTTTTGTTTTCTGGAATATCACTTTCAATTTGCTAAAATTGCTTTTAAGTAAATTATGACCCTTATGATTAGTGGTTATATTATGTTTCTTGAAAAAAGTTTGAAAGTTTTCGAAAAGTTTCAGTATGTATGGCAAGGAAAGATATTGTTTTTTAATTTTATTGTCTTCTAAATTTTCTGTTTTAGTGTTTCTCTGTTTGTATTTTTCTAGCCTTCTTTTAAAGATTTTATTGATCAGTTTATTTGGGTAAGAGTTTGACATAAGGACCTCTTTGGCTTTTTTGATACAGTTGTTTCTAAATTCGGGATTACTAAGGATGATAGCTCTATCGGCTATTCCAATTATTACTGATTTTTTTTGGGTCATGTGATGTTGGGAATTGTAGTTGAAGTAGCGACCAGACCATGTAGATTTGTGTACCACTCAGTTAGTATTGTATTATTTTTGTGATGCAACTTCATGTCTAGGAAATTTATATGGTTATTATTTTCAAATTCTATGGTAAATTGTAATTTTTCATGATAGCTGTTAAATTTGTTTAAAATGTATGAATCTTGATTTTTTGGTATGGCTGTTATGCAATCATCTACATATGTGTAAAAAAATGGTAAATTTGTGTATTTAAAGTATGTAGAAGTTAGGCAGATTTCTACAACTTCAAGAAAATCATCTAATGGTATATCGGTGTATTTCTTTATTTCTGACCATTTTTTTCTGATTATGTTTAAGGACACATTTATAGGTATATTTGTGTAGAGAGATACAACGTCTAATGAGATCAACACGTGGTTTTCTGTGATTTTAACGTTTTGTGTTTTTTCTTTAAAGCTCCATGAGTCTTTTATGTAAAAATTATTTTGGCCAATGACATTTGATAAGATATTTTTGAGATATTTTGAGAGTGCATTAAAAGGTGATTGTATACAAGATACAGTTGATCTAAGTGAAATTCCGGGTTTATGTAATTTAGATAGCCCATATAGAAAAATTAATTCCTGTATATATATATATATATATATATATATATATATATATATATATATATATATATATATATATGTAATCGAAGGTTTTCGGGCATCCCGTGTATGTGCTGAGTCCCTCTCAGGACTGTAAGGCAGCTGACGTTTCGGTGAAATCTTATTCACCATTTTCAAAGCTCACTGTATGGCGTCTACGAGCGAACAGACGTAGTACGCTCGTAGACGCCATACAGTGAGCTTTGAAAATGGTGAATGAGATTTCATGGAAACGTCAGCTGCCTTACAGTCCTGAGAGGAACTCAACACATACACGGGATGCCCGAAAACCTTCGATTACACATCACACTCGTGAGAATATCCGACATAACATATATATATATATATATATATATATATATATATATATATATATATATATATATATATATATATATATATTGAGACGATAGTTGATAAATAAATATGGTTATCTTTCGTTTTCGATATAAACTGGAAAAACCGAAAAAGTGACCATTTTTGGTTCGCCATTTTGTTAGCACAGGGTTGCCGATGTTGATATAGAGATATGTTTTTTAGAACGCTATAATAATTTCCATGGACCAATTGGATACAGTTACACAGAAATTTAGAAAGGCCAATTTTTGAGAGTTTATTCAGAAGAACAGAATTGTGCAACTAGTCAAAAGCTCTTGTGAAGTTGACATCAAAGATGCGCTTCTAAAAGAAAATTAGCCAATTCGAAAAGGGTTTGAGGTGAGAAAAGATCCCTATTTACAATGTTTGTCACACACTTTAGCAAAATAATTTATTATTCAGGTTGGTCATTAATTTTTTCTGAAGTGCCATTTGATCCTTGCAAGTTTCGAGCAATCTAAATGTTTTTATAAAGTTCTGGCTGAATATCGTAGAAAGCGGTTGACCAAAGATACTTCGACAGTGTTCTGGTGCCCATGCATGTTGGGTTTTGTCAAGATTTTTCGCTTCAGACCTAATTATTATAAGAAATATTTTGTATGATAGACTACTCGCTAAAGCTTAATACTTTCTGAGCCCTTAATATTTAAAAAATGGCATATTTGACACATTGCCATGATATAACTTTAATTTTTTTTTGTTTAACACGCTCTAATCCACAATGCCATCTCTTTTATTGTAGCATTCAATTATTACTTGATATTTTTTGAGACTATTTAGAACACCAAGCCTGTCCTACATTGTAAGTATTTATTCCTTTAAAAACTTACCCTTAGGTTTGGAAGTATCCAGAAAAATAGGAGAGCCTTCATAATCAGCAATTTCTCCATCGTCGTTGTAATATACTGTTATATTTCCAAGATATTTTGTGTATGCTGAAGCCTGAACAACAAGCACGTTTTTACCATTTTTACTTTTTACTATGGTCGGATAGGGACCCCGTGGAGTGTCAGGACCTGGTGGGTTATCTAAAAAGTAGAAATATTTCATAAATTCCAATGATCTGGCAACAACGAATATCGCAGAATATCAGAAATTAAAGCCAACAGCAAAGCAAGATTTATTTTCTTTATTTGCTTCGTCCATATACTTTGACATTTAATGTTATTAGATCTTTGATATTTTCTCCATACTATCTAAAACTTCCTTTTGACTTAAATTTAAGAAAAAATCTGTATAGACATATGTTTGGAAACGTTTAATTTTAGGGATAGAGTATTTAAAATATATACATAAAAATACATTAAAAAATTCAGAATATTTGCATAAAATTAAAAATTAGACGAAATATTGGATAACAGGTCTCATCAGGACAAACATACCCAAAAACGGTTCTTGTAATCAGTGATAAGATCATATAAAACCAGATATATTTAAATTTAGTACGTACCCCCGGTATATAAAAATGTATGAGAGTGTCCACCAACTATTAATCCAATTTTTTCACTAGCATTGGCGGCAATTTCTTGATCAATAATATATCCAGCGTGTGATAGTACAATGTTAGTAAAGACCCCCTCTTCCTTTACCAAACGATCGGCTTCAGCATTGACAGTTTCTGATTCTGGGTAAAATCTGAGTTTTCCGGTATTGGAAATTTCCTGAAATTTTTTTAATTGTAATTAGTTCATAATTACAATTTTTTAAAACAGGATTTTTGAGAAAAATAAGTAAGATACATGAAAGATGCAAATTTTCACAACCTAGAAAATGCAATACAGAACATAAATAATACTTGTTGGACATTTTTTGCTATATTGAAATATATCACAGAATAAGACAAATCAGGGTATGATTCCCGAGAACATTTCCTTATTAGTAGCTTTCGAGAAGACTGTAAATAGTCATTAGAATTCAGGGTGGGAGTACTCGTTGCTAATAATGCTCTTCTTTAAAACTGATTATCTGGCCGTCAGATTCTAAAAAATAGCATTTAGAAGAAGGTTCATTTTTTAAAAAGCCTACTGATGAGACTTGTGTCAAGGAGAGCAATTCTCCGAGGCTGCAAGAACATTACATCCCAGGATCCAAGACGCTAATGAAAATGAATCAGGAACTCTACGACGAAGAACCTTTCGGTGAAAAAACCGTACAGTGTGGAACAAAGTTGATGCAACAGATAAGCAAAACAACACAAAAAAATGCACTGATATCCTGGAGAGAATGGAATAAATAAAAATAAAAAAACTTTATGGCGATCCAAGGGATTAAAAGTCTCTCTGCAATATCACACTTGACGAAGTCGCCACCCAGCTCCTAATAAACGGCACTCTCACTTGCTAGGGATCGATAGGAGACATACCATAGAAAGGAACCATTTTGGATTACTTTTTTCTCTTTACTAATAACGTTATAAATACATGAAGAACGGCAGTTCTACAGTGATCAACGACTGACGACTTATCAATCTGCGTTCAGGGTTAATCTTTTCCAGAAGTGGAGGAAGAACTCTAAAGTGCCCTTAATGAAATGGCTGTATACTATAAAAAGAATTTCTGAAGGACGTGCATATGTGAACCATGCGAAGCCTTCCTTGCTTCAACCCCCCCCCCCTCCCTAAGCGGCCAGTACCTTAACTTTAAAACCACATAAGCACAGGTGTAGTACCAGTTAAAACCAACTTGGCAAAATGGAAAATAAACTACTATGACTACCATTGCACCTGTGGCAAAGTACAAAATATGGATACCTTCTTCTATGCAAATTATGTCCTCACAGATGTCCCCTTGATGTTTTATGTCTTTCTAATGATATATAAATAAACGTGGTCCTATAATGGGTTGAAAATTTAAGATATCTGGCCCGGGCATGATAAAGTACGCATTAATTTGTTTTCACGAATTTCTTGTCATAGAATGAAATACAGGGTGTTAAAATTTTCAGAAAAAATTGTTTTTTTAATTAGCTTATTTTAATAAAACTTGACATGCTCATTTAAGGGAATAAGGGGCTTCTTTCAATGTAATTAAAATAAAATTACTAATTTCAGTGGCATCCCAGAGAGTAATCTAATTAATATTTATACAAAAAAATGATTGTACGTCATTGTTTTTTTCATTTTCTATATATATATATATATATATATATATATATATATATATATATATTAGATTAAGCAATTGAAAATACGATTTTTTGTCTCTTTAATTTCTTTAGTATCTCGATTTGTTTTGAGAAAAAAATTAAAAGCCGTTTGCCTGCATGTGTGTGGAGTCCTGAAAACAATTAACAATACGAGCAAAAATCTTTAAAATTTGCTAAAATGTGTACTGTTTAAAAGAAATATAAAGTTGGTTGGCACCATTTTTTGTTAACAGGAAAAAACTTATTTCAACATGAATATCATCATTCAACATTAAAAAAAAAGAAATGCATCTCGATTTATGAGATTTATTTTTTAAATTTTATTATAAAACTGGTAACTTTAAAAAAATTACAAAAATTGCTCAAAATGACCACTGTCTTTTTCAATGCAAAATTCGCACCTACAAACGACAGATTCTGCAGCTGCATGGCACTCTGCTGGTGTGATTTCTCAAGCTCCCTAAACACTCCTTTCCCGAAGAGTAGCTTCGTCGTTTATGGACTCGGCATAACCTTGGAGGCAGAAAATATTGAGTCATAATATCATCTAAACATTGCACGAACATTCATGTTGAAAATTGGTTTTTTATAGCACGAGGATTTTCGGTCGCTCAAATGTGAACATTATGCTAAATAAAAATACCAGAACGGGTGAAAGTTGCTTCGTCCATCCAAATCACCGAATGAGAGTAGGAAGTATCATTACTCCAGGAACAGGTCGGAAAATTTACTTCTTTGTGACAAGTCATCAGGTAGCAAATTCTGATATTTCTGCAGATGATATGTGTAACGACCATCTGCTTTAAAAGTTCTGTTTACTCTGCTCTAAAAAAATCGTATTTTAAATTGCTAAACCTAAAAAATATTGAACATACAAAGAGACAGTGACATACGATGATTTTTCCTATAAATATCAATTATATTACCTTCTGGGACGCCAAAGGAATTAATAATTTTATTGAAGAAGCTTCTTATTGCCACAAAGCATATCAAGTTTGATTAAAATCAGCCGAAAAGTTTTTGATTAATTAATAAAAAAACTAAAAATATATTATATTAGATAATTTTGGCAGTCTTATTAAATATTTTTTTTATTTAGTCTTATGACTTAATAATTTTTGGGAATTTGTATGCTGTATGTAGATTTTTTAAATATTTCAATTATTTTGTTCATGAGTATAGACTTATTTTCTTTCTTTACGAAACCAATAAAAAAGGAAATTTTTTATTATTTTCGAGAGATAACTATTCCTCTTACCAATTTAATGAGTTTATCTTCAAATTTTTATCCTTAATTTTTAATATCTATTATCTTAATTTTCTACTTTAGAATAAGTAGGCTGGATCACCTCATATAAAATAACGCATTCTAATTTATTGTTTTTTAATAAGATTGTTGAATAACTTAAAAACAATAAAAATCTTACGTCAGTCTTTGAATAAAGTACTCCAATAATACCAATTTTCTTTCCATCTCTCTCTACGATGGTACTTTTCGTGTATGTTCCCTGAATATCTGGTTCCTCACTGTCATCGATATTGGCACAAATCACTGGTGCTTTAAGCGATTTGATAAATGGAACTATTCCTGCAATATGGTCATCAAAATCATGATTTCCCAACACCTAAAATTGAAGCAATATTTTTTCGGTAATGTTGAAAATATTTTCTTGCGTTGCTTTTCTACAATTGCCCACATTATTATTTTACCTATATCTTATATTTTAAAAAATATAGTAGATATAATAAGAAAATAAGTTTCTATACATACAGTTTAAGACATAAGTTTTAAGAGGAGAGTCATCAAAAATAAATTTAAAAAATGTTTTTTCTTTTACCGTTGTTAGTAAAAAAAAGCTGATGGGTAAATATAATGAGTTAAAGGGTAGTTTTAATGTAGGGGTAGGATGTGTTTTGTACGATAACCTTTTTATTTTTAACTTTAATTTGGAATTTTAATTCAAGTTTCTTCAAAAAAATAGAGATAGAGGCAAGGAAAACCGGTCTAATAGTCAATGAGGAGAAAACCAAATACCTGCGCATAAACAGACAAAAGAATCGAGATAGAATAGGACAAAATGTAACAATAGACACATATAACTTTGAAAGAGTGGAGCGTTTTAAATATCTCGGAGCGACAATCACCGCAGATAACGATATCACAGAGGAGATAAAAGGGAGAATTCAGGCAGCAAACAGATGTATGTATAGTCTCAACAACACCATCAAATTCAAGAACCTAACACGAACCTCAAAAATCAGGATATATAGAACAGTGATTAGACCAGTGCTCATGTATGGCTGTGAGACGTGGACGCTGACAAAAGCAATGGAAATGAAACTTAGATGTTTTGAGAGGAAAATCCTTAGAAGGATTTTCGGACCCTATCACGACCCCCATACTAATCAATACCGAATAAGAACAAATGTCGAGGTCAAACAGATATATAACGCTAGCGACATTGTACAAGAAATTAAATCCCAACGCCTAAGATGCGCTGGCCATGTCCATAGGCTCCCTAATAACCGCCTTACCAAGTTGATTTGGGAGGAGGCCCCGATAGGGAAAAGACCCTTAGGACTCTCAAGAATGCGATGGAGAGATAACATGTGGTCAGATTTAAGAACAATGGGGTTACCCACTGACCCAACTATTATGGAAAACCGTGTGAGATGGAAGCATGTTGTGCAGTCAGCCAAGACCCACCCCGGGTTGTAGGGCTACTAAAGAAGAAGAAGAAGAAAAAATTCAAGTTTCGAAAAGAATGGACAGTTTTAAGTAAAAGAGGTGTTTTTATTTTAAATCGATAGCCTAACTGTTTTCGAGATATTTGAAGTTCAATGTTATAATGCATATTGTATCACTGAAACTTAAAAATATTGTCTCAGTAATCAAAATCTATAAGAATTAAGTAATAATTAATTTAAACTGTTTTGCAAATTATTTAAAACCAAACACTTTGCCTTTTTAAATAATTGAATTTAGACTTTCCAAAGGTCTTATTATCCTTGAGCCATCTTGACATTATTTTGCAATCTGTTTACTCCTCCCTTGAGTGAATTTGTAGTAGTAACAATTTAATATGAATGATCCTAGCGATATCGGATATGAATATTAAAAATGAAAGAGAGCTTAAGTTAGAACCCTAATGTACCCTTGAAGATGATGCAAAACACTAACATTGAACTAGTCCCTTTAAGTAAATAACTTTGAACATACCCCTGTAGAATCAGCATAACGACAGAACTAGAGCCCGGTTCTTTGAAGGCTGAATGACGTAATAATATTTTTATTTATATTTGAAAAAGTGTTGATAAACAGTAGATATTTAATTTCTTGATACACTCATACCGATTTTATGCTATCCTTTTCTAATTGCATTATTTAAACAAGTATCATATGATAATCAGTATGTCAATTCTGAATACATAAAAGTATGAATATATGGTTGCCTAAATTATTATTATTGTTATTTTCAATATGTAAACATAATCTAATAATTTTTACCAATTAAAATAAGTTTTTAAATCCTCTTTTTGTTAATATTAATTGTAGACCTCACATTTATAGCAATTTCTAACACCTAAAAAAGTCACGACAAGCAATTAAATTGAAAGACAAGATAAGTAAACATGTTTATGTCTGTCATACATCAAAAAAGCCTCTTCCCCACCGACCATAAACTGCCTTCAAACAAATCTATTGTTGTTTAAATCTAGAGTATGATCGAAAGTAAATAAGATCGACAAAACTCTAGAATCAATCAATGGTCAGTGAATTCAACTTTGCAAACTTCATTAGAATCATATTGTGGCTCATCTTGTGTTAAAGGCCTTTGAGAAGTGGATGAGACAGATTTTGATCCTATTCAGGCTCTAAATACACTGGACATTTTGGCTATTCTCTGGATGCATCAGCTCTTTAAGAAAATATTTACGTAAAGGAATGAGTTTAGTGAGAATTTTTAGATATGTGGTCCAAATTTTTATAATTTTTATTACACCCTGTTCTATAGACGATACTGCTCTATAAATTCCTTTGAAATGCTTAGCAAATAACATGACAATATCATTAGGGTGATTAAAAAGTTTACCCTGATAATATAATCGCTCATGAATAGCATTTTTTGTTGGATATATAATAAAAACAATCTACATCTGTGCCAAAATCCCTTACTCCTCATTTGTCAATTTAATATCAACACCACCAAATTCTAAGTAAGTTTTAACATAAGTAAACAAAATTTTGTTAAAACTACGTTTTATTGCTAGTGATAATAAAATAAAAACTACTTTTTTACTGTATTTAAAAGGTTGTAGTTTCTTTAATACACCATTTCGAGGCTATCTTTATATGAACTTTTTGCTTATTTCTATGCTCCATACAGTATAAATTTTCTAACTGAAAATGAAACCACTGTAGGTTTTCAACAATTTTTTAATACTTACAACAGCATCAAATGGCAATTTGTTCATAAACTCTTGCGTGATATTCCACTTTCCAAGAGAATAATACATTGTTCCTTGAAAATTGTCTCCTCCATTTAATAATAGCGATTTTGGTTTCTCAGCTAGTATACTTACAATTTGTGCATATAATCTCGAGAATCCGCCGATACAGGTTGATGCATTTTTGCATTCTCCAGATGATAGGCTCGTTTCATCAAATCTGGAAATCAAAAAAAAACACAAATACTGCACTTGGTACTTTTGCTCCACACTTTAAAGAATAGTAAGCAGTCAAGTTCGAGAAGGACCGGGTAAGTATACGCTTTATGTCTATTTACAGGAACTATGTTAAGAACTATTTTTTCTGTTAAGTCAGATAAAATTGGACCAGTGAATGAATATTTGTGCATCATCAATTTCCGAGTATATCAAAGACAGTTTTAAGACATGTTCATCTCTATTTGTTTATAAATAAAAATAAAATTTTTATAAAAAAATTGAATCGACTTCTAAAAGTGCGCTAAAAAGTGAAAAATAATTATAAATTTTTATATGCAATTGAACTTTCTGAAGTCGGCGCCAAACTAATACCTGACAAAATGTGATTTGCATAAACAGATTAAAAATACTTTATTTGTAATTGCTTTCTTACCATAATTTGTATATATTAGTAGTTATTTATGGCATTTACAAATAATTTGGCTAAGACTTCAAAAAGTTCAATTTCATATAAAAATTTATAGTTATTTTTTACTTTTTAGCGCACTTTTAGAAGTCGGTTCAATTTTTTTATAAAAATTTTATTTTTCTATTTTTAGTTTTAGAATTCACTATGATATTCATAAATTATTTGAATTAAGTACTAATCGAGATTAATGTACTTCGCAATGACTCCAAACTGACAAAAAAGTACCCATTTTATCCAAAGTTGTAAACCGCCCTAAAATGAACCACTAAAAATTCTTTAGTTCTTAGAGTTTTCCAAATACCAATCAAATTGAGTCAAACGAATATTTAGTCTGTCAAAGAAAATCCACTATCTTAAATTTCAAATTAATTTTAGATTGGTAATATAGGCCCCAAAACCTTCCAATATCGATATTTAAAGAAAATAAATTAATTTTTTATCCACCATATTGGATACGCCATATTGAATTTTTTAAAAATAATTTTAGATTCGTCATGTGTGACCCCGAAAACTCTCCCGTACCAATTTTGGTGAAAATTAGACAAAATTGATTTTTTTGTCCGCCATATTGAATCCATCCTATTGAGTTTTTTAAAAGTAATTTCAGATTCTTTATGTGAGGCCCCGAAAACTTCCCCGTACCAATTTTGGAGAAAATAAGACAAAATTTATTTTTTCGTCCGCCATATTGGATCCGCCATGTTGAATTTTTTAAAAATTATTTTAGATTCGTCATATGCGACTCCAAAAACTCCCCTGTACCAATTTTGGAAAAAATCGGACAAAATAAATTTTTTTATCGGCCATATTGGATCCGCTATATTGAATTTTTTAAAAATTATTTTAGATTCATCATATGCGACTCCGAAAACTCCCCCGTACGAATTTTGGAGAAAATCCGACAAAATTGATTTTTTCGTCCGCCATATTGGATCCGCCATATTGAATTTTTTAAAAATTATTTTAGATTCGTCATATGTGACCCCGTAAACTCCCTCATACCAATTTTGGAGAAAATCGGACAAAATTGATTTTTTCGTCGGCCATATTGGATCCGCCATATTGAATTTTTTAAAAATTATTTTAGATTCGTCATATGCAATCCCGTAAACTTCCCCTTACCAATTTTGGTAAAAATCGGACAAATTTTATTTTTTCGTCCGCCATATTGGATCCGCCATATTGAATTTTTAAAAAATAATATCAGATTCGTTATGGGCAACCTTGAAAACTCCCCCACACCAATTTTGGAAAAAATCGGACTAACCTAAATTTTTTTATCCGCCATATTGGATCCACCATTTTGAATTTTTTAAAAATAATTTCAGATTCGTTGGGTACAACCCCGAAAATTCCTCCGTACCAATTTTGGAGAAAATTGGACAAAATTAATTTTTTTGGCCGCCATATTGTAAGCGCCATCTTGGATTTTACTGCACCAATTTCATCTAAAAAAATATGGGACCACTGCAGCAACTTCCTTTACATAACGTAAAAAATTTCATTCAGATCGGTGCAGCCGTTCCCGAGTAATCGGTGTACATACATAAAAAAAAAAATACATAGTCGACGAACTGAGAACCTCCTTCTTTTAGAAGTCGGTTAATAATAGTGAATAGAGCGATGTAAAAAGAAAAGAAAGAAGAGCTTTTACGACATATCTATATACATTATAAATAAATTGAAATAATTAATCAATGAAATCAAGTTAAATGACTTCATAAGACAAGAATAAGAAGGTAAAAATTTTTTTCTATTTACCTGGCATGAAAATCATTCACGTGAACAACCGACAATTCAAACAAATTTGAGTTTACGGGATTAGCCAACGAATAGCTAAGTGATAATAGTAATATTGTTAGACGCCACATTGTCACCAATACAAAACAGAACTAAAAATTGTAACTTCATTCGGTTAGATAACAATAAAAATTGTTGTTGTCCAAACGTTGTCAATATATGTTTTTGTTACGCGAAGACTATAACATATAGAATTGCATTTAAAATTAGAAAATTATTAAAATATATGCATAAATAGCTGTAGGCATTTTAGAACATTAACATTTTTTAATAGGTAAACATTTTTTGTAGCAATATTCGACCTTGTGGAACCCAAATATCAAGCTTCCTAGCAAATCCAAGACATTTTTAAACGACTTCTAAAAGAAGGAGGTTCTCAATTCGTCGAGTACCTATGTTTTTTTTTATGTATGTACACCGATTACTCCGGAACGGCGGTACCGATTTGAATGAAATTTTTTACGTTATGTTCAGAAAGTTGCTGCGGTGGTCCCATATTTTTTTAGATGAAATTGGTGCAGTAAAATCCAAGATGGCGCTTACAATATGGCGGCCAAAAAAATTAACTCTGCTCGATTTTCTCCAAAATTGGTATGGAGGAATTTTCGGGGTTGTACCCAACGAATTTGAAATTATTTTTAAAAAATTCAAAATGGCGGATCCAATATGGCGGACAAAAAAAATCAATTTTATCCGATTTTCTCCAAAATTGGTACGGAGGAGTTTTCAGGGTCGTACATGACGAATCTAAAATTATTTAAAAAAAATTCAATATGGCGAATTTAATATGGCGGACGAAAAAATCAATTTTGTCAGATTTTCTCCAAAATTGGTATGGGGGAGCTTTCTGGGTCTCACATAACAAATCTGAAATTATTTTTAAAAAATTCAATATGGCAGATCCAATATGGCAAAGAAAATAATTTAATTTTATCCAGTTTTCTCCAAAATTGGTACGGGGGAGTTCTCGAGGTCGCACATAACGAATCTAAAATTATTTTTAAAAAATTCAATATGGCGTATCTAATAAGGAGGATAAAAAATTAATTTTGTCCGATTTTTTTCAAAATTAATATGGGGGAGTTTTTGGGATAGCACATTACGAATCTTATATTATTTAAAAAAATAAATAAATCTGGCTGATCTAAGAAGGCGGATTAAAGATTCGACAACTCTCAATTTTGTCTAAAATCAGTATTGGGGGATTTTTGTTAGTGTTGATTATGAAATTAAAATATTTTTTGAAAAACTCAATAAATAGCGAATATAAAATTATTTTAAGAAAATCTAATACGTCAGATGCAATATGACCATTAAGAAATTTTATATTTCTGTATTGCATCTAAAATTGGTACTAGGGGGCTTTGAATGGTTTAGATTTAAATTAGATTAAGACGTTAAAATTACTTTTTTTTGAAATCCAATATGGAGGATCCAATTTGGTGGGTTGAAAATTTTACCTTATTCACATTTTTTCAGATTTGGTATTAAGGCGTTGAAGGGTGGTGTATTACGAATATGAAGTTAATTTTTTACAGCTATTAGGTTGATAACATACAATATGAAAGACTAAAAATTTTACATTTTCCGGTTTTATCTAGAATTGATATTGCGAGGTTCTTGGGGCGTGTACAAACTCAATATGCAATATAAAATATATCAGGCCAAAAAATTTACGTCTCAAATTCTTTAAATATCGATATTGGAAGGTTTTGGGGCTAATATTACCAATTTAAAATTAATTTGAAATTTAAGATAGTGGATTTACTGTGACAGACTAAATATTTGTTTGACACAATTTCAATGGTACTTGGAGAACTCTAAGAATCAAAGAATATTTAGTGGTTTATTTTGGGGTGATTTACAATTCTGGATAAAATGTGTACTTTTTTGCCACCTTGGAATCATTGCGAGGTACATTAATCTCGATTAACACGTAGTTCAAATAATTTATGAATATCATAAAGAATTCAAAACTAAAAATTAAAAAATAAAATTTTTATAAAAAAACTGAACCGACTTCTAAAAGTGCGCTAAAAAGGGAAAAATAACTAGAAATTTTTATATGAAATTGAAATTTTTGAAATCGGCTCCAAATTATTTCTAAAATGAGATAAATAATTACTAATATATACAAATTATGGTAAGAAAGCAATTACAAATAAAGTATTTTTAATCTGTTTATGCGAATCACATTTTGTTAGGTATTATTTGACGCCGACTTCAAAAATTTCAATTTCATATAAAAATTTCTAGTTATTTTTCCCTTTTTAGCACACTTTTAGAAGTCGGTTCAGTTTTTTTTTTTATAAAAATTTGATTCTTTTAGTGTTTATATCGTCAATATTATTGTTTTATGTACTTATAAAGTTATTCTTTATAATTTGTCTAATATATTTAAGAGAAAAGCAAAAAACACATTAAAATTAATATATTTTAGCAATAATAATGCATCACTAAATAAAAGTGTATATTTTGTATTTTATATGGAAATTGTATGTAATTCGAATACAACTAGAAGAGATTCCTTATTTTATCAATGTTCAAATATTTTAGAGTCCTGAGGATGATCTCATAGAGATCGAAACGTCGACAAACGCATTAAATTTATCCTATAAGTTGTTTTATTGACCTGGTGCAACTAATTTCCAGATTTATAGAAGAGATTTTCTTCGCCGCTCTTTGTTTAAAAGAGATTAAGCGGTGTGCTTTTTTCGCCGCTTTTTTTCTCGAATGTTTTTTTGCCGCACTTATACCGGAGGAATTGCATTCGCCGCAACTACACTCGTAATGTTTTTTATAGCCACCAACGATATATTCTCGGTAGAGCTGCTATCCAGCCATGTGGTACTGAGTCGAAGACTTTTTGGCAGTTTACGTAGGCGGTGGTATAGACCCACGAACTTGAGATATAAAACTGGACTGCTCGTGTTCCATTTGGTGCAAATAATTGCTTTGGCAACAATGAATTCCCTAAGTTTTTATGATATTGGTGAAAGTGTATTTATGACATTGACTGAATAGTTTTCATTTTGACAAAAATTTATTTTTGATTTTGCTGTTTTATGAATTTTATCACATTTTATGTAACGTTTTACTGAAAATTTCAAACAGGAATGTGAACTTTAAGGTCTTTTTTTGTATTTTAAAAAATGTGATTCTTTATCGTAAGACGTGCAAAAACCTCATCGGGTAAATTGGAATTTATTTAATTGGTAAGTTATAAAGCATTCAATAATAATTATATAAAATTTTACCTTAGAATCAAATTGTAAATCTAAGGGTAACAAGTTTAATCTTATGGATATGATATATGATAATTATTAAATGCTATCAATATTTTAGTTTACTAAGAGAAAAGAATCTTCAAATTCAAGAGCTGAAGCAAATTGGTCATGATCATAATTCTTTTATACATCAGATAAGTAACTCTGTTCAGAACATATTTCTGGAAATTGTTTTATACAAGAAGATGAGCAAAAAGTTTGTGTTGTGCTTCTTACAAATAAACTGCCTGAAAAAAACTACGAAGCACTGTTTGATGTAAACATCTTGAAGCAACTAAACTTGGACTTAATAACATACACTGGCTCTACAAAAAAAAGTCCTGAATTAGGTGTGCATTAACCAACAACAATATCGTTTTACCATAAAGTTAATGTTCCGCTGACATATAAAGCTGAATATTGAAACTGGTATGGTGTTAAAATTTAAAATGATTATACGTTTAAAAACCAATATGCCATATTAAAATAGAAATAAATGATTGCATATAATATAAAATTTTTCAATATTATT
Organism: Diaprepes abbreviatus; assembly: GCA_034092305.1. NCBI lineage: Eukaryota > Metazoa > Arthropoda > Insecta > Coleoptera > Curculionidae > Diaprepes > Diaprepes abbreviatus. The sequence continues at coordinate 970,727 of JASJET010000265.1, read as the reverse complement.
AAGGATGTTTGGAAATTACATAAATTTTACTTTTATGTATTTGTTTTGTCTAAAAATAAAATAATAACCTCTTGTTTGAATATGTTATTAATTAATAAAACAAAAATTCTTGATTTTAGCTCAGATAGGAAATTTGTGTCATGAAAATCCTTTGTCAAAGTAGTGAGAAGCTGCGATTGATTACCATTTCAAAAATTCAACTCTAGGAAAGGTCAATTCCAGATCCTGAGACAGTTAAGTAAATTGAAAGTTTGACCTAGTGTAAAAATTAAAAGTTGCTAGTAAACCTTTATGTATATATTTAGATTAAAAATGATTGTATTAATGTAAGTATTCTCTTGTATTTACAAGCTTCTTTATATTTAAAGTAACTTAATAAATATTGTTTTGTTTACAATTAAATATAAACCGCTTTAACACTATCTCCTTTAGAGTTTAATTTTTTTTTTTTATAAAAATGGGTTAGTACATAATGTTACTTTACTTCATTTAAATTAAAGCTCCGTTTTTATGAAGGAAATGTCAACATTATTATAAATGTTAACCCTGTATAAATACCTAACATATCAGTTCCCTAAAAGCATCGAGAAGAAAATAATTTTAACAAAGACCTAATCGAAGCTATTTTTAAATAATGAAACTATCTTACTTTGCAATAGATTATGTGGACATTTCGATACCTTACATTAAACAATATACTATATTAATTCATGATATAAAATTTTTAAAAGTAAATGCCTTAATACTTTTTCTCGTTAACTTCTTATACTCTATGTCTGAGAAAGGATGTTTCTAAAACAGATATCTCAAAAAAAAAATTAGTCTGGATTTGTTTTTGGCGCATATTTCACATTTTAGCTATTTTGCTAAATAACAATTTTATTGTAAAAAATAAAATATGTAAACAATCATAGAAAAAGCATTTTCATTTATTTATAAGAACTGACATTTCATGCTTGTTATCTAAAAATAATAAAGTTGTTACATATTTACGCTGTTCCAAAGAAGTTAAAAAAAATTTGCTTTATTGGAGTTGCTTTAAACAGAAAAATTATAATTTTGAGGAAACTAAAAGTAGAAATTCAAGTTAAATATTGTTTTACAGAAACAATTATCCTGGGCTGCGACTTTATAACTAATTAACAGGTTTAGACAATAACTATCTCTTTCTATATTATATCTAAAATAATAAATCGCTCTTCCTTGTTTTACTTGACAGATTAATTGAGTATATTCAATAAAAAAGACCAGGGCTGCGATTCTATAAGAGTAAAGGGAAAGAGGATATCATAATACGGATCTTCTATCTTTGTTCAGTCTGTATTAACACATAAGTATATCACTGTCCTAAAAGAGGTAAGGAAAGAGAATGTTAAAAAATATGCTTACAGAATCGAAGCTCTGGTTTTTTTTATTGAATATACTCGATTAACCTGTCAAGTAAAACAAGAAAGAGCGATTTATTGTTTTAGATATAGTATAGAATGAGATAGTTATTGTCTAAACCTGTTAGTTAGAATAATAGAATTGACATTCATTCACGCCAATGTAAGAAACTAGCAGGGAATTCAATGTTGCCATACAAATCATTGCACCGAATGGCGACCAATAAGGGGGGGTCGAAAATTATTTTCATGAGCAGTCCAGTTTTATATCTCAAGTTCGTGTATAGACCTGATTGCACATGGCTGAATCGATATTAATATTAAGTTGCTCCTTGCAATCCATTGCGTTTCTACCTCTCTAACTTATTATTATTAATATTTTTAATGCTTGGCGAATAAAAATTTTCATTTTTGAAGAGTGTCTTCATGTATAGCCAAAAAAGACGTGGCCATATAATTTTCGCAAAATTAGTTATTTTATTAATTATTTTCCTCTTGAAATTGAAAATACATGGCCGCTAGTACTTACGATATTAATAATTTTAGCTTAATGAATCTAATCCGCTTGTCCTTATCAATCGTCTAAGTAACTTTGTCGCTTAGATAATATTAGCAAATCCTTTATTCTCTATGTTTAGAGCTGTTACATCATTGCCCTCGTCAAGATTCATGAATTATTCTCGCTTTGATTAAAGTTTGCTATCCTCACCTGTGTTTAACTTCTTAGAGTGATTGACACTTAAGGTATTGGGAAGCCGCTTATTTTGGAAAACATGCTCTACATGTATATGTAATAAAATTAGCTTGAATATAAAAATTGTATTAAAAGAAAAAGAAATTAACAGCATTATACAGTATTATGATTAGTCTAATAACTGTGGAATTATTTAATAATTTACTTTTTGGAAGTCGAAACTGCAGTAGTTGAAGGCGTTATTTTAGAATTAGTCGGATTGGTATTTTTTCCTTCCATATCATTATCATATGGTTTACTTTGCTTTTAATTTAAATTCTATGTCTTTTTGTCTTATTTAAGAGAGTTTTTGTGACACTAGGTATTCTCTTTGTTCTTAGTCTTTCTCAATCCACTCTCATGCTTTCTCAGGACTTAAAAAATAAAGTAATTTAATACAAAACTCAAATAATACCATTGATATTAACATTCTAGTGGGTGTTTGCGCTGAGCTACTCTTTTGGAATAGTAAAATGGAGCAGGACGGACATCCAAAACCTGCAAAGAAAAATAAGGACACTCCTAACAAAAGCACAAAAACATCACCCTCGGAGTGCTATTGAACGTACAATGCTTCCAAAACACCAAGGAGGAAGAGGATTGGTGGATATTGGTAAGTAGCTCGACCAACAAATAATAAACTTACGTTCATATTTCCACAGGTTAGCGGACTCTTCCACACTACATCGAGCAATATGCGAGGCAGACGATTCAACGCCGCTACAGTTGAGGGAACAAGATATTACGTCTCACCACCAAACAGACCAAGAGAAGTTACAAACTTGGCTACGGAAGCCACTTCATGGACGGCATCCAAATGAGGTCAATCAGGACAATGTCGACAACTCAGCGTCGAACTACTGGTAGATTTCAAGACAGATCTTTCCGGAAACGGAGGGCTTCTTATTGGCTATCCAAGACCAGGTTATTCCGACGAAGAACTATCGGAAGTTCATCATTAGAGATCCCTCAATAGAAAATGACCAATGCAGAAATGGCTGTCGAACATCGGAGACAATTCAGCACATAACTGGAGGATGCCAAGCGTTTGCCGCAACCGAGTATAAGGAAAGACACGACTCAGCCGCTAAGATACTCCACCAAGAGTTAGCAGAAAAGTTAAACCTTTTACAGGTAGAAAAAGTGCCTTATTACAAGTACAATCCGGAGCCTATTCTTGAGAACAACCAGTTCAAGTTATATTAGGACCGAACGGTTCTGACGGATCAGACAGTAGCTCATAATAGACCAGACATTATACTAATAGATAAAATTTCTAGGCGAACTACACTGATCGACATTGCTGTACATAACAACAACAACCTAAGGCCAAAATACAACGAGAAGATCGCCAAATCCAGAGATCTGGAGGTCCAAATCCGAAGACAATGGGCAATGAACAGCGTCCAAACGATTCCTATAATACTGTCAACAACTGGAGTGATACCAAAAAACCTCCTGCAGAACATCAAGGGACTGGGCCTTAGTGAGCATCTGTATAAACCTATGCAGAAAGCAGTTCTCCTTGCAACCGCGAGAACCATCCGAAAGTTCGTAGGAAATACAGCAGACAACGTCACCTAGGACCCGATAACATGGAAAGGGTTCCCACAGAGCTTCATACTTTTGGTGTCTTTGTATGCCTGGTATGAGTGAATACTCCTTTTAGGGAGTGCGAAGCCGTTTGGCTTGTAAATCAGAATACATTGATACTGACATTCTAGTGGGTGTTTTCCGTACTTACGGTACTATTTCTTCACTTATCATTAGACTCCAAATTTGCCGATTCGACTAGCTCACGTAGAGTTAGGGGGGTTATAGCAAGAAGCCTTTATGTCGAAAGATTTCCAGTTCGAACATTGGCAAGTCCAAAAACGTTTCAAAGGGTTGATCGAAGCCTTAAGGAAATAGGTAAAAGATGACTAGAAAGTAATAATTAGAGTTAACGAATTAATTTTTTACATGTTTTATTCAGGATCATTTTTACCGTGACGAGGTTGTCAGGACCTCCCAGGAGAGCACGAGACCCTCACGTAGACGAACAAATTTTGCAAATACTCCTGTCAAGAATTAGGCCGATCGAGTGTGGCTACAAGTCCTCTCCTGACTTCTTTGATAGTCTAAAATATCTACTTTAGTATGGTTTGATGATTCTTTATGGTCGCTATAAAATACTAAAATTTCTTTAAATTATACAAGTCGGTTCAAAGCTTAGAGTCGAAAAGGTAAATTGCTGGGTTCCTCTTTAGGGTTCTGTATCTCCGTTAAGGGACACTTTAGGAACTTTTTTTCTATAAAAAAGTAGAGTTATTTTGACTTCCTCTGTATACTCCCAAAAAATTAGGTGGTACTTAACGGTCATCCTGTATTTATTTCAAATTCAAATATTTGCTTGCGAAGTTGGGTTATGTCCATATTCATATTTTTTTAGGGTTAAATGCACAATTTACATGGTTACCCGCACTATAGACACTTAGCAACGTAGGTTAGAAGATTTTGTTTCCTATCTTTCATCATATCGTACAATAATACGGTAATATACGACCAGGGTGGCTAGAAAGTGATCATTCTCTTGAGAGAATAGGGACAATCCCATCCCACGGTTATTCTCTCGGTCGTGTATTACTTTATTCTCGTACGATATGATGGGAGATCGGAAACAAAATCTAGTAAGCTATGTTGAAAAGCATCTATAGTATATGTAACCATATAAATAGTGCACTTAACCTTAAAAAAGAATATGAATATGGACATAACCCTACTTATCAATCAAATGTTCGAATTTAAAATTAATATAATAATTAATATTTTTAATCTATTTAATGTTCTTAATGAGAGAAAAGAATTAGAAAAGGAGGTTTATAGAGGAAAAAATAAATACGTAAAAATACAGTCAGAAATCAGTATCACCTACAAAGATGTAAAGAATATCATGCGAAATAATATTAACATTTTCATTTCCTAAAATACAAACTTAGTTTTTCCACTGGGTTGGGAAAAGAAAGATTTTCCTTATTTTTGTAAAAATGTTATTTTTTATACTCCCTATAAATATCAAGGAATGAATATATAAAATAAGAAAACAAAATGAAATCTGTAATAATTTATTTCATCAATAAAATGCATACTTGAATATATACATAATATTTGGCTAATAGGAAAATTATTAATTTTCCCTAAAGTAGTTACTGATAATGTGTCGTTAGATCTGTCTTGCGTCTTGTAGATCAAGGTGTATCTCTTGTTCTTGATGAAAATTTCCCATATTAAAAAATTATTATCTATCTATCTTATGGAAAACATCTAAATCTATTCTTCAAGACACCACAACATCTTTCAACGGTACTCCGCAATGAACAGATATCTATTAAATCTTTCCTCTGATGTCCCCAGTTGTGAAACATCTTCCTAAGGCCACTGCCTTAAATAAAATCCTGAAAAAAATAAACTTGGTTCACTTTCCTTAATATATTTAAACAGATTCTAAATTAATAACAAAATATCGGTTTATTGTACAATTAATTTACTTGAATCTCCAATGAGGAAAAATAAATCTTCTGGATTTCTTCTATAGATCATTTCCATTATACTGGAAATGTTTGATTCATTCTAAATATAGGAATCATGGGTACTACTAGGAAATTTAGCATTTATATTCATGATATATAAAGTCTCATCGCAAATTCTGGGTCATCTGTTACTGATTTTGTAATTGCACCATGAGTGCCGTCAATGTACCTTATAATACCAGGGAAATTATGTTTAGTATAAAACCTAAAACATTATAAAAATATTTCAAAATTATTTTACATATTAGTTATTTAACACCAGTTTTAATTCTTAAAAAAAAAACAAATTACATTTAAATTTTAAGTTTGCAAAATACGTATTACAGCTAGCTGTTTATAATTTAGGATTTAACAGAAAATTACCCTGTTGGACAAGCTCATAATTTATTTAAATTTCGTAGCAATTAGATCTACTTTGAGATAGCATCTTCTCTATTTAAAGCATCTGGGTTTTTCTTCTGCAATATTCTAACTAACCCTTGGCTGACTAATTCCAGAAATATATTCAACCCATTAATTTCGTGGTAGCTGCTAGTCGCAAAAAATCTACAAACCTACAAATATTAATATTTTAATAAAATTATATTAATATGAGTACCCAAATGTAAAAAGGAAAATTAATATTAGCTTAACATCCTCCTAATTTTTTAATAGTAACTAGTTAGTTTTTACTTTTTTGGGTTTCGGTCATATTATTACTTTATAAAAAATTAACACATGTTTTTTTTCTGACGTTTCGGTTTATTTTATTGATTAAACCATCTTCAGAAAATTACTGTAAATATGAAAAGGAATATGTAAATTTATGTTATATAAACTGAAAATTTTACTTTCTTACCTAATGTTAACAGGTGGTTCACTTGAATAACTTACATTTAACTATTTTATTACTTTAATACAACATAATTAAAAACTTCTTTTTTAGTATAATTATAAATATAGAAAACTATTATTTTTTGAATGCATTTTTTTTCTCTGGTTTGTTTTGCTTTTGACACAGTACTACCAAAAGGTTTGAAAGTTTCTGGACCATCTGCAATTTTATTGCCCTATTAGATTGGTATGTACATTACTCAGGTCATTTGTGTCCGTTCTGAAATTCATTGTACAGGGTGTTCTTTTAATATGGATCATTTCTTTAATAGTTCTTTTTTTGTAATTAATTTCTTTGTCTAAAATCTCCACGTTGTTAAAATCGATGTTGTGCATGTTATCTATTGCATGTTTGGCTAAGGCGGTTTTATTATCGTTATTTTGATGTCTAATGCTGTATTTGTGATTTTGTATTCTATTTTTTAAATATTGCTTGGTTTGACCGACAAGATCAATTGCTTAGATTGCAACCAAACATATGTCGGTCAAACCAAGCAGTATTTAAAAAATAGAATACAAAATCACAAATACAGCATTAGACATCAAAATAACGATAATAAAACCGCCTTAGCCAAACATGCAATAGATAACATGCACAACATCGATTTTAACAACGTGGAGATTTTAGACAAAGAAGTTAATTACAAAAAAAGAACTATTAAAGAAATGATCCATATTAAAAGAACACCCTGTACAATGAATTTCAGAACGGACACAAATGACCTGAGTAATGTATATACCAATCTAATAGGGCAATAAAATTGCAGATGGTCCAGAAACTTTCAAACCCTTTGGTAGTACTGTGTCAAAAGCAACTCAAACAAGATGTGAAAAAAAATGCATTCAAAAAATAATAGTTTTCTATATTTATAATTATACTAAAAAAGAAGTTTTTAATTATGTTGTATTAAAGTAATAAATAGTTAAATGTAAGTTATTCAAGTGAACCACCTGTTAACATTAGGCAAGAAAGTAAAATTTTCAGTTTATAAAACATAAATTTACATATTCCTTTTCATATTTACAGTAATTCTCTGAAGATGGTTTAATCAATAAAATAAACCGAAACGTCAGAAAAAACATGTGTTAATTTTTTATAAAGTAATAATATGATCGAAACCCAAAAAAGTAAAAACTAATTAATAACTACACGGTCAACAAATAGAAACAAAATTTAATAGTAACTAAAGCAGGTTATATATTACAAATATGTATAATCCAACCAAATGAAAAATTCATTAATGACTTACTGATCTTTCATATGGTAACTTCATAGTTACTAAAGATTACCCTGACTTTCGGCAAAGATGATGTTGCCTCTTTTCAAGCCATCAGAATTTTAGAAATTGGGTTATTTTTAGTACAAGATATCTTCTCAGATTTTTACCAAGCTGGTAAAATAAATTAAATGAAGTAGAATCAGCAAAATTTCACAAATATTTATATAATAGAGACTTACCTAAACAGTCTCGTGATTTCCGAATCATTTAAATCTCCAAATCGACGCAATCGTGGTAGAAATCGACGATTATACTTTGTCATTTGTTTTTCCGCTCATCTGACATCCTCTTGTCCATCATGATTTAAAATTACTTCCTCAATACCCACTTTATATATGTATGTTTGTGAACAAAATTAATTTATAAAAATTACAATATTTTCAAAACAATCATGAATTTTCTTGAACTTTTATAATTTAAAAATATCGCATAATGATGGGAATGACAGTATCGTTCTCTCAAAATCTCGCCGTTCGTTTGCTTCGGACTAGTAGAACAAGTTCTCTCAAGATTTGATAGATGTGAAAATCGTTTAAAATTACCAGAATACGGTTTCTTACTTTTTCATGAGAACCACGCCCACTTTCCATCAAGAACGAGAATAGCCACCCAGAAGAATAACTCTGGAATGGGATTGTTTATCTTCTCTTAAAAGAATCATCAGTTTCTATTAAGAACTAGAATAGTCACCCTGCAATTTTAAATAAAAGAAAATATAAACGCGAATTACTGTCATTTATCTTTATTACCACAAATAATTTGATTCTCTGACATTTTTTATTTATGTACGGATTTTTTTATGGTGATGTGAATATTTTTAGAAAAAAGTAGTAGTTGATTGAAAGTTTTATTCAAACTATAATTCTATCTAGCTTAAACCTACCTTGAAAAAAAACCAACAATTATTTCGTTATTATTAGCATGAAACATGAGTTAATCCTCCCACTGAAATGATTGAGAAGAAATTATATCGTACCGGTAGAAGTCACGGACAATTATCTCGGGAATAATTAAATCAGTGATGTTATTAAGTCATTGATATTAATATTTACCCACATTTCATACAAAAGCAGCAGTTTGTTTAATAATTATAAGGTGCAACAAGGTCGACAGGTCCGGTAAAGCATTTATTTCGATTTACGTTTTCAGTGTTTTGTTGTTTTCATGTAATGGTAAATAAAAGTCTGAATCACACCGGTTAACGCGAGCAGTGGTTTAATCGAAATTTGCCGAAAAAATTCATTGTGTATGTTTTTTTTTTACATCTTAAAATTTGTGGAAAGTGTGGACATGTGTGCATATTAGTGATTTTTATTGGGGAAATTAGTGCTTTTTCAGTTTATTGCTATCTTTTATCTTATTGGATACACAGAGTTTTCCTAAATATATTTTAACTATATTCATTTCCGATAATTTTTAATTTTTTAAAATTTAGTATAATTGTTTATAAAAGCCTATAAAAATCTATTGGACTCATCTTGTCTATTTAGACTAATATTATTAAATTTTTTTTTGTCGGTGACAGATCCATTTTTGACACATTCTATATTAAAAATCGTGGTTCTTGGGATTAGACAGTGTCAAATTGAAATTATTATCCGACATTTTGCCTACGATTGCGCGAGGCTTCTTCAGGGATCTTTAGTCCACCAAATTAGAACACTCAATTCAGTATTCGCAATCGTAGGCAAAACGTCGGATAATAATTCCAATTTGACACGGTCTAAACCGAAAAGCCATGATTTTCAACTTGGCCAAAGTCGTGAAAGCTTGCGTTCTTTATGACGTCCTATATTAGTAGAAAAATGTTTATCTATTATTAATTAATATACCGCAAACATTATGCATTTTAAGTGTTGTTTGTGAATTGCAATCATTGATATAGAAACAAAAGGAGACGCCATGGTCATTTAATAATGCCTAGAAAAATGGTATCACTGAGTGGAGCTTAAAATAGTAACAATATGGCGGCTTAGCACAGTCGGACTTCTTATAGAAAATTTTTAGAGTTTGCTAATTAGTCAAAATGACATGAGTTCAGTTACTTACCTACAAAATTATAAAAAAGTATTAATCAATATGCTCATAGTTTATGATGGTGTCCATTTGATCTTTGTTTATACTTACTCCTATGTATGTATTGTATGTTATTAGGGGAACAATGAAAATGAGAGAGAGAGAGAGAGAGAGAGAGAATTTTGAAATGTGATGCGCGTCGGTATCTAGGACCATTTAACTAAATAAAAATTAAACCAAAATAAATTTTTATTTATTTAAGGAAATCCAATCGTTGCCAATGTTAAATAAAAAATATTAGATTACGATGAAAATATTTTTTTTCGTAATTGTTTAAGTCGTAATCTGTGCGATCGCGAAATTCCGATTAATTTTATTGCGTAAATTTTTGATAATTCAATGTTTAAAATTGTAAAAATTTCTATAGTGGTTTATGGGAAATTAAAATCTTGACACTTTTCTTTAAATTATACTACAATTACTAGCTTTTTGAAACATAGAGATTTCTTTTTTTTTTCAATAAAATATTTAGCTTACTGCAGAGTTTACCGAGATATCAATAAAAATATGCCAAATTTAAAATTTACCTACATTAAAATGGAGTAGAAATGTTTGGCAACGTTGCATGAGGGCGCACTTAAGATCTTTGCATACATCCTATATGAAAACTTTGTCAGATTGATATTTTTTATTTTACTAATTCTTAAATCCTAAAATTTTCAGGTTAGTTCAGGTTTGGAGGTAATATAATTAATATGGTAATTTAAAGTAAATTCTGTATCAAAATATATACCTAGGTCCTTCAGGTTTTCTACTCTCTCTAAATTTTCGTTATTAATAACATATTGAAAATTAATGATATTTTTCCTTCTATAAAATTGCATTATTTCAAAATTTTCTTTTATTGAATTCTATTCCATTTGTATGACAGCAGTTTACTAAGCAACAATATATATCCTCCTAAAGTTCTCTACAGTCTTTCACTGATTCAATATACTTCAATATTTTCAAATCATCCGCTTAAAGAAGTACCGAAGAGTACTTAACACCATTACAGATATCATTAATAAACACAGTTTAAACACAAATAAATTATAGTTTATGGATTGATTTAATTAAAACTGGTTTTCTCTTAAACTGTTGGAGCAGTAATTTTTTACAAGAACTTCTTTTTTATGTAAATAGTTTTGCGGAATCATAATTTTAATGTAGAATTTAAAAAAGTGTCATGTAAAAAAATATAGATAAATTAACTAGATCGCCTCCCATTGGAACACCCCTGACTAAATTTGCCGCTTACTCTTTACATCAAAAAATTTCCGTTAATGATATTAGTTTGAGTACTTTTGAAAAGTATTAAATTAAAAACTCGGGCTCCATTATGACGAATATGAAATTAATTTTTTTTCATGTCTTCGTGTGTAGAATCTCTCTACAAAGTATAAGAATGAATTTTTCGGATTCCCTATATATATATATATATATATATATATATATATATATATATATATATATATATATATATATATATTTTATATATTTTACAGGAAAAATACTTGCTAACCCCAAAAAATAACAGTAAAACTACAACGTTGCCAAATCTCCCTCTAGTTATGGCCAGTTGATTTAAATTAAATTTCGTATTTAATTATTTTTTTAATAACATTTTTTTTATTTTCTATTAGTATTTTAATTTAATTTGTCAAGTATTGGAAACTACACTTCATTTGAGTCATGTGGAACTAATGGATCTAAAATGTGGTTGTCGGACTTGCATTGTCTTTATTTTTATTTATTTTTACGACGTTTCGATTAGCTTGTATCTCTAATCGTTATCAAGTATAAACTGAACGTTTTGTCTTAAGATTACCAGCTTATATAGGGACTATGTCCATTGAAGTGTAAAGTTTCGTTTCACTGTACACACCTCAATGATTTGATGTTACAAAGTAATGGTTGCTAAAGATTAGGTATCTCAACACTCGGTTTACTAAAGATTCCCTTATTGTTTTTAATGTAAACTGCTTGATAATATAGATTTTGAATTAATTTATTAAATTTTAATTATAAAATTTATGATGTTAGAATATAGTAAATAATAAATAGAAGGAGACAAGTAAATATTTAGTAAAAGTTAGAGATAAGCTTAGGGATTAATTTCCTTCCAGTAAAAATTCAATAAAGTACTGTGACGTATCTTTAATATTACTAATACGGATAATCAAGTTTTAAAGGTGTATTTTTACTCTGTTTATTTTTTAAAGTTGTAGTTTATGTGTAACATGTGTTTAGATTGTTTAGTGCCAGATTTAGATTCTAAGATGAAAATCTTTTTAAAAACAGGAAAATATTGGTAAGTAATTATTTTTCTATCGAAAATATTAATTTTAATTTGGAACTGGGATTAAAAGATAGCAATTTAAATTATAACAAATAAAAGTTTATATTCTATAACACGCGCGTTTGATAACGTTAATCTCGCGAAATATTTATGAATAGACTTCTGCCTCACGCATATCACCATTCACTAATTAATTCCAATCCTTCACATAACCTACACAACCTGTAAAACACAATATTTACTTATGAAACGTAAGATATACAGTGTGACCAGTACAGAAATTTATTTTTGGCAACAATTTCTGCCTTGATCGAAATGAAAATTAACCCAAAAAATAGTAGTCACGTGATTAGCATTATCTGTCAAATTAAAAATTTTTTCCCAAAAAAAAAAACTCAAAAGTAGGATTATATCTCAAAATATCGAAAAAAGTTGTTAGAAAAGTTTTTCCAAATGCAATTTTTAGCCCATATGTAAAATTTCAGCTGTATAATATAACTTAGATTTTTTGCCCATTTTTTATAAATTGCACCACTGTTGTGATTACAGCGCCAAATTGATCCAGGAAAGATAATTGATAATCGATAATTACCTCCGGATAATTAAGTGTTAATTCTTTATAATGCTAGTCCATCAATGCTCATTCTCCACTTATCTCAATCTTCAAAAAAAATTAATATAACATATTTTAACATTAAGTTGCAAGTTGGTTACGATGGCTTACCATTCAAATCTGCTCTTATTGTTCTGCAAGGATGCGATATCAGTAGTATTATTAATTGTTTTATTTATTTTAATATTATCATCAAAAATCGCACTCGTTTATGTCATTCCCAAACAAATTAAAGAATAAAGGGAGTAATATGCACCTTGACAAAAATCTAAAACTGCTGCAAAACCATTTAGATTATAATTTTCTATATTGACTGTACAGACGATTAAATATTTAATTACTGCGCAAAAGCTGAGTTAAATTTCATAACAAACAGTTTAGTCAGCAGAAGTGCATGATCAAAAGCCTTGCAAAAGTCAGTATAGCTATCAGATAGCTACCAATTATAATTAAGTTGAGACCAAACTAAAACCGCCATATTAGTCCGCATAGTGTCACGGTTCAATTTTGCGCTAATTCATTTAATTTAATCTTGTTTTGCCAATACTATCCTAATGGGCAACACAGTATCATTTTCCATAAGTATTTCCCAGGGATTCTTTGAAGGAAAGCATCTCATTAAGTACAGTTTCGATTAATTTTATTTACCATTATTTTGTCCTATATATATATATATATATATATATATATATATATATATATATATATATATATATATATATATCTTCTTCTTTAGGTGCCGTCTTCGTTCCGAAGGTTGGCGATCATCAGAGCTATACGTATTTTCGAGACTGCTGACCTAAACAGCTGGTTATTGCTGCAATTATACCATTCTCTTAGATTTTTTAACCAAGAGTTTCGTCTTCTTCCTACAGATCTCTTTCCCATAATTTTTCCCTGCATAATAGTTCTCAGTAGTTGATATCTTTCTCCTCTCGTAACGTGTCCCAGGTATTGTAATTTTCGTTTTTTAATTGTAAGTATGACCTCCTTTTCTTTATTCATTCTCCTCAGTACTTCAGCGTTTGTGATTTTCTCCATCCATGATATTCCTAACATTCTGCGGTACATCCACAATTCAAAGGCTTCCAACTTGTTAATATCGATCTTTTTAAGCGTCCATGCCTCCATTCCATAAAACAAAACTGACAGTACGTAACATCTTGCCAGACGAACCTTTAATTCAAGACCCAGGTCTCTGCCACAGAACACTCTCTTCATTTTCGTGAATACGGCTCTTGCTTTCTCTATCCGAATTTTGATTTCTTCAGAGCTATCGTTGTTTTCATTGATGACGGTGCCTAAATAGTTGTATTTTCTGACGTGTTCTATATTTTGACCCTGTATGCGTATATCTGGAACATTTTGGGTTGATTTGGATATTAACATGCATTTTGTTTTTCTTATGTTTGGTGACAGTCCATATTCTTCACTGACTGTTGCTATTCTATTGACTAAGGTCTGGAGATCCTCGAGTGTTTCTGTGATAAGTACTGTGTCATCGGCGTATCTGAGGTTTATTAAAATTCCATTTATTTTAATACCAACGAATTGGTCAATAAGTGCTCTATTCATTATGTCCTCAGAGTAAAGATTGAACAAGGTCGGTGAAAGTATACACCCATGTCTCACTCCTCTTTTTATTTGGACTTCTTCAGTCGTCTCATGCTCCACTCGTACTACTGCTTTCTGATTGTAATAAATATTCGATATAATTCTGATGTCTCTTTTATCGAGGTTCTTTTCTGTCAATAGACTGATAAGGTGATCATGTCTCACTTTGTCAAAGGCCTTATTGTAGTCTATGAAGCACATATATACATCCTGATTTATATCAAGGCATTTTTGAGACATGACATTCAATGCAAATAACGCTTCTCTCGTTCCGAGTCCATTTCGAAATCCAAATTGGGTATCGCTAATATCTATTTCCAGTTTTTTATGTATTCTAGTGTGTATAACTTTTAGAAATGTTTTCAGTATGTGATTCATCAGGCTTATTGTGCGATAGTCGGTGCATTGTTTTGCTTTTCTCTTTTTTGGAATAGTTACAAATGTGGATAAAAGCCATTCCTGTGGTATTATTCCTGTTTTGTATATATGATTAAAAAGCTCCACCAATGCATAAATCGACTCTTCCTCTATGAATTTGAGGACTTCCATCGGTAGTTCATCTGGACCCGGAGCCTTTCCATCCATGTGTGAAATACCAAAGTAGGACAAAATAATGGTAAATAAAATTAATCGAAACTGTACTTAATGAAATGCTTTCCTTCAAAGAATCCCTGGGAAATACTTATGGAAAATGATACTGTGTTGCCCATTAGGATAGTATTGGCAAAACAAGATTAAATTAAATGATTTAGCGCAAAATTGAACCGTGACACTATGCGGACTAATATGGCGGTTTTAGTTTGGGCAGATGCCACTCGTAAATTGCTGACAACTGTAAAATTTTTCAACTAATTCGGAAGGGTAAGATCGAGGGTCGTAGAGAAAGGAAGCAGATCACTTGGCTGAGGAACATCCGTGAATGGACAGGAATACACAGTGCTAAACAGCTATTTAGAATAGTTCGCCATTGTAATTGTCAACGTCAGGGGGATCTGACACGGCACAGGAAGAATAAGTTCATTTCTCACATACGCTTATCTGGGAGAGGGGCATTTGGAGAAAGATGTTTGCGCTATCTGCTTTGTGGGTACCAGAACTTACCTTTGTAAACAATGCTACCCACGACTGGCGATGCTTTATAACCCAAAAACGCCGTTTCTATATGGAATCTATATTCGTTGATTCTATATTGGTACGAGGATACGACAACATAACTAGACAAACTTCGGACAAAAAAAACCATACTTTCCGAATACAATTTTCCTTATGTAAATTTTTGAAACAGTCATCATCTCGATTGAATGTAAAGGTATTAATTTTAATGATGGCTTGGTTGGTGCAATTGTGCACTGAAATTGTTACAATATAGTTTTTAATAATTCCATTGATTGTTTTTGTTTACAAATATCGAATAAATACATTTTTATGCAAATTTTCTTTTTTGCCTTTCGCTATAAATCAAAACAATGGTTAGTTAATATACAATGAAACTGAACGTGTTTTTCTATAATTACATTTTAATGACTAAAACGTATACCTACTTGGTATTAGTTGGTGTACAATACCGAATAATTTTGTTACATTTTTACGTTTTTTTGTTGTGTTGATCTTATTTTACGGTTTCAGATTTTAGAAACTTATAACTGAAAAAACCTTTTGGTTTATTTAAATTTTGTGTCGTGAAGGATTTTAATAATTATTGTTTTCGGTTAATTGGTGAAAAGTAAAAGTGTGAATAAATAGTTAAGACAACCTTCGTGACTAATTGATACTTTAATATTATGATCAATTTTTTTTGGAGTCAATCTGGCTCTTATAGGTATGTAGGAATAAAACAATAAATATAATCTTAAACGAAAAACTAGTAGAAATAGCGACTTTTTTGCTGATATTTTAATATTGATTAGAAGAAAACTCCAGATTAGTGTAATACGACTACAAATGGTGATTAAGCAAAAAATTAACTAAAAATTCATTATTAAAAAAAACAAGCATAATCTTAAAACGTGCAAAATATATGTTGTTTGCACACTGTCTTTGCACACCGTTGGTTATGTTAAAAAATTACACTGTCTATTGCTCGGCTAAATTTGTGGTAAAATTATTTTTATACTCTCATGTAAATTCCATATAAAATATTTCAGATATCTACATTTTTTCAATTGAATTTTTGTTATATGTTAAGTGAAAGTGTGAAATATATTAATGAAATCACTGTTATAAAATTTGGAAGGTTTTTCTTGTTGATTGGCTAGTTGAAGGTCGAATTAAGTTCAAGAATATTATGGATAATATTAACCTATTATTCGAGCATTACAAATACAGTAAAGTTTTAATAAAAGACATTGAATCGACTTCTAAAAGTGCGCTAAAAAGTGAAAATTGGAATTAAAATTTTTGAAGTCGGCGCCAAACTAATACCTGACAAAATGTGATTCGCATAAACAGATTAAAAATACTTTATTTGAAATTGCTTTCTTTCCATAATTTGTTTATATTAGTAGTTATTTATTTCATTTAGAAATAACTGGGCGCCGACTTCAAAAATTTCAATTCCATATACAAATTTATAGTTATTTTTCACTTTTTACCGCACTTTTAGAAGTCGTCTAAATTTTTTTTATAAAAATTTTATTTTTCGATTTTTAGTTTTGAATTCATTTGATATCAATAAATTAATAGGTACTCATCGAGATTAGTGTACGTCACAATGACTCCAAGGTGGCAAAAAAGTACCCATTATATCCAATGTTGTAAATCACCCTAAAATGAACCACCAAAAATTCTTTGATTGTTAGATTTCTCCAATTACCAGTGAAATTATATGTGTATGCAAACAAATATTTAGTCTGTCATAGTAAATCCACTATTTTAAATTTTAAATTAATTTTTGATTGGTAATATAGGCTCCAAAATCTTCCAATATCGATATCTAAAGAACTTGAGACATAAATTTCTTAGCCCGATATATTTTATACCGCATATTGAATTGGTATACGTCCCAAGAACCCCTCAATATCAATTTTAGACAAAATCGGAAATTGTGAAAATTTCAGTTCTTCATATTGTATCTTATCAACCTAATAGTTGTAAAAAATTAACTTCATATTTGTAATACACGACCCCGAAGATCCCCTAATACCAGATCTGAACAAATGGGAATAAGGTAAAATTTGCAACCCACCATATTGGATCCGCCATATCGAATTTCAAAAAAACTTCTTAATCTAATCTAAACCCTTCAAAGTCCTCTAGACCGTCATATTATATCTGATATATTAGATTTTCTTAAAATAATTGTTTATTCGCTATTTCCATTCTCAAAAACGATTCAGTCCCTCCTTTGAACAAAATCGAAAAATGTAAAATTCTTATTCCGCTATATTGGATTCGCCATATTGAATCATGAGAAAATACTTTTAAATTCATAATTTACACCCTCAAGAACCCCCTATGTCAGTTTTGGAGAAAATCGAAGATTGTAAAATTTTCTGGATGCCATATTGAATCCGCCAGATTCAGTTTTTCAAAAAATATTTTATATTCGTAATTAACACTAACAAAAATCCCCCAATACTGATTTTCGATAAAATTGACAGACGTAGATTCTTTAACCCGCTATCTTGGATTTTTTATCCGCCATATTGGATACGATATATTAAATTTTTTAAAAATAATTTCAGATTCGTAATGTTCGATCCCAAAAACTCCCCCAGCTCAATTTTGAAAAAAATCGAACAAAATTAATTTTTTATCCGCCATATTGGATACGCCATATTGAAATTAAAAAAAAAAAAAATTCAGGTTCGTTATGTGCAACTCTGAAGTCTTTCCCATAATAGTTTTTGAGAAAATTGAAAAAAAAAAGATTTTTTCGTCTGCCATATTAAATTTTTAAACATAATTTTAAATTCGTTATGTGCGACCTCGGAAACTCCCCTCTACTAATTTTGGAGAAAATCGGACAAAATTGATTTAGCTTTCGGCCATATTGGATCCGCCATATTGAATTTTTTAAAAATATTTTGGATTTGTTATGTGCGACCCCAAAAACTCCCCAATCCTAATTTTGGAGAAAATCGGACAAGATTAAATTTTTTTGTCTGCCATATTAGATCCGCCATATTGAAATTTTTAAAAATAATTTCAGATTCGTTGTGTACGACCCCTAAAATTCCCACATACCAATTTTGAAGAAAATCGGACAAAATTAATTTTTTCGGCCGCCATATTGTCAGTGCCATCTTGGATATTACTGTACCAATTTCGTCCAAAAAAAATATGGGACCACCGCAGCAACTTCCTGAACATAACGTAAAAAATTTCATTCAAATCGGTGCAGCCGTTCCGGAGTAATCGGTGTACATACATAAAAAAAAATACATAGATGATGAATTGAGAACCTCCTTCGTTTAGAAGTCGGCTAAAAAGAGTGAATAAAATTTTGTTGTACACGATTTCGTTGAAAAAAAGCATACTGATTTGTTTATGTGATGCCTAAAATTCCATTTATTATTATTAAAAATGTTTTTTAGTATGTCCGTGTTTGGTGAATCGACTTTTTTTGACAGAGTTGAGTGCTTTGGTTTTTAAAATATAGTATACGACACGAAAATTTGTTTTCGCAGCTTGCTCGCATGTCAGCTGGCATCTGGCCTGAGCCTGTGTAAAAGGGATTTATTCGGTCAAAACATTACCGATCTGACACTTGCAAAAAGAGGTTTGGCTCAGATGTGCTTTTTACTTTCGTCAGCTGAAAATCACGAGAAAAACACTCAACAGGGAAAAATGCTAAAATTATAAAAAATCGGGTTTAACTTGAAAATTATTAATTAATAGTTCTTAATTGGTTTGAGAGAGAAAGAAACTTCTTAGAGCTATTTTAAAACTGAAAAGATTCCATATTTTTAACCCACTTCATAATAAAATATACAGGGTATTCCAAATTCGATACTTTTATGGGGTTTCCCTAACTAACTACTAAAGTTTACAAATAACTAATGCAACATTCACGAGCTGTTTTTAGGGATATTAAAAATTCTACAAGCAGAACTTTAAAATTATCTTTTGTTTTGAAGATACAGCGTAAAATTCACAAGCTGGCATTTTTTTTTAATGCCCTGTAACTTATTTGAAAAAATATTACATTTTAAACGACTTATTTTTATAATGTTTTAAGTATAATTGTTACTTTAAGGGGGGGATAAGGTAATTTTTTCAAAATTTTAGCAATTTTTTTTATTGTCTTATTTGATAGTACAATTCTTGAAGAATATCCAGTTAAAATTTTAGGCGGATCGGAGCAAAATTAACGGAGCTGCAGGATTTTGAATCTTAGCTCTTCGGCGTGCTATAACCTGCATTCGAGCGGTTTCTCGACCCTTGCGCATTGTCTTTCTCGTAATTGTAGAGTATATATATATATATATATATATATATATATATATATATATATATATATATATATATATATGATATTTATGTGTGTGAATGCCCCACATATACTCTGTATTCCGTTTAGTTCAACGTCATATCTATTACTAAGTGTTTATACATGCGTTAGTTTTTTTAAATGCGTTTTTCCAACACTTAGCTTTTTTAAAGTCGGTGAACGCTCTAACTGAAATTCTATTCATCCGATCGTTTTCAAATTTTGCACACATTTTCTTTATACAAATTACGAGGTAACGCCGTCGAGATATTTTATTATTAATAATTAGAATTTGTTTTACAATAACAAATTAGTCGATTTTTCAATTGAAAAATTTAAAAAATTCGTTTTTTTAATTTCATATTGATACTAAAAATTGGAAAATCATTTTAAAATAAATATCTTGATGGCGTTACCTCAGAAAACTTATAAGCTAATGAAATCTTTTTGGTTTTTTGTCATCAGATGATCCAGTGATGAGTAGGGATGTTCACCGCAAATCAACTTTTTTTTTAGGTGTCTGCGAAAATTTGCTGTCATTATTTTATTTCTCAAGATTTTCTTACAAAAATTTAACAGAATACTCTTAAAAAGTTGTATTATTATGTAATTCATTTAGAAATAATTTTATATATACCATATTTTCAAAAAAAAATCTTAAAAAATTGTTTAAAATATGAAAAATTAACCCCCCCCCCCCTTAATACAAGATGTGGTTAAAAAGTTATTTATCGTAATTTGGTTATTTCAGACCGAACACCCTATATATTGTTAGATGATAAGGTGCAGTTTGTAATTATATTTATAACAATAACAAGGTAAGCCGGATTTTGCAATTTTTTCATTTGATATTATACTTATATTTAAGCTCAACAGATACACTTACTATTTATTTAATTACAACACAAAGCAATGACTAAATTCTTCTTCAAGTGCCTTCTCCATTGCGGAGGTTGGCAATCATAATAGCTATTTGAGGCAGTTGCTCTAAATAGTTGTTTTGAACTGCATCCAAACCATTCCCTTAGGTTTTTTAGCCATGAAATTCGTCATCGTCCTACGCCTCTTCTGCCACTTATTTTGCCTTGGATTATGAGCCGTAAGATGCTGTACTTTTCTCCCCGCATAATGTGTCCGAAATATTGCAGTTTTCTCTATTTTATTGTTATCTCGACTTCCTTTTCTTTCCGCATTCTTCTCAACACCTCGGCGTTCGTAACTCGATCCTCCCACGAAATCCTCTGAATTCTTTTATAGGTCCACATTTCAAAAGAGTTAACTGTTGTTATCGGGTCTTGTTAGTCTTGTGTTTCCTTCTTTCATCAATCAACTCCAAAATGTCATCCGTCATCCAATCTTCTTTCTTGTATCTTGATGTTGTAAGTACTTTCTTACTTGGTTCCATAATTGACGTTTTGAAAAACTGCCACTGTTGTTCAACGTTGTTATCGTTTAACCCAGGCTTTCCCTGTCTTCTTTCTAAGTTTGTGTTGATGTCTTGCCTCAGCTTTTCTTTCGTTTCTTCTGATTTTAATTTGTGTATATTTAGTTTCTTGATGTTATGATCTGTTTGTATCCTTTTTAATTTAAGTTGGAATTTAGCGATAAGGAGATTGTGGTCCGAAAATACGTCCGCACCTGGGTACGCCTTTACTGAATGTACTGAGTTTCGATATCTGTGTTTTATCAAGACGTAATCAATCTGGTTTCTAACTATGTTGTTGTCCTTATCAGCTGGTGACTTCTATGTATAGAGACGACGTTTAGGTAGCTTAAAAAAGGTATTTGTTACAACTAGATTATGCTCTTGACAGAATTCTATAAGATGATCTCCTCTATCATTGCGAACTCCAAGGTCGTATGGCCCGACAATGGAATCACATTTACCCTGGCCGATTTTTGCGTTAAAATCCCCCATTACAACAGTAATGTCTCTAGATTTTGAGGCGTAGTGTCTGTTGGAGCTCATTATAAAAGTTTTCTATTTCGTCTTCCATTTTATCAGCAGTTGGTGCATAAATCTGTAATATATTTAATTTGCCGTGGGTTGTTATCAGCTGTAGCATTATAATTCTTTCGGATACCGGAATGAATCCTATTACTGATTTTGCTACCTTGTCACTAATAATAATAGCGACTCCATATCTGTGTTGAGTGTCGCTGCTGTTAGAGTAATAGATTCTTCCATTCTCCGACTTGAGTTCTCCAGAGCTGACCCATCTTGTGTCGCTTATACCCAGTATGTCGATCTTAAGTCTCGACATTTCTCGTTGAATGTTTCTCAATTTTCCAGGTTCATATAGATTTGTCTTGTATATTTCCAGTAGACAGGGATTTCGCTGGATTACGACCTGGGAAGCCCTGCAGTCTTTGTTCTCACTTCCACTACCGAATCTTGGTCTCCGAGAACCATGATTAGTACGTTGTAAATCGTTATTTTCTTCAGCCATTACGATTACTAGGGAAATATGATGAGGTGGTTTCCCCTTGCCTTCCTCATCGCTGTGCAGACGCCTTTTTGTGGGTACCACTCCGCAGTTTGCTGTTTGAATCCTTGCTCATGATCGGCCAGCTGCCACTTCTCAATGCTAGTTTTGGTCCACCCCGCACTAAATAGTATTTAAAAATAAGAATATCAACACAACAACATAATTTGTTCTAAATAACAAGCTATATCCTTTTTAAGATTATCTAGCAAGGATGAAACTGAAAAGGGCCACCATTATTGTCGATATACTTTCGACAACACTTTATTACCGATCTTGCCGCGTTAAAAATATGAGTACTTCTCACTTTTCTAAAAGCGTTGGGAATTATTTCAAAAACTTGGTCCTGAGTATTAATTGTTTATTTATATATTTCATTTTCTAGAAATCCCCATAGAAAAAAAATCCAGTGGTGTTAGTTCCAGAGAGCCTGGTGGCCACATTACCAGTTTATACGTGCCCAACCATCCATCAAGGAAATTTAGTGTTTAGATATTTCCTTACTTTTAAGGCATTATCACTGAGAGCATTATCTTGTTGAATATAAATGTTAAGTCGTTCTATTATCCAACAAAATTTCATCAAAATATATGTCTCTTCAAAAGCTACAACTCATAAGAAAAATTAAGGGGTACCCATTTTTGGTCCCATATCTTCGTTATGATACAGTACGAGTCCTTTGACATCTTCTGTAAACTGCCGAGAGCTTGATCTATACTTACTCGACACCCTGTATAAATACAATTTTAAGAAAATCAGATTCCGTGAAATTTATCCTTTCCCCGATACTCTGTTGTTTTTGTCTTTACGGTCTATAACCTTGTAAAATTATTTTCGCAATATCAGTTAAAAAATATGCATCTTCAGTATATAACGTTTTATATTTGACCTTTTCTTTATTAATATTCAGTCTGTAGGTCAATGTTTGTAAAATCTTTCTTAAAATAGACTAGATTATATGAATCAAACGACCGTAAAGATGTTCGGCCTTCTAGTAATAATTTAGTAACACACATATATACATTGAATGTTTGCACTAATTACTATGGTCTTGACGAGTTAATCTCTGGTCAAGTACATCTACCTGGCAGCGGCTTTCGCCACATTACGCATTGTAACCTGCAGCTAGGTAAGTTTTCGCATACAACCATATGTTGTTTTAATATATTTCACAAACAAATAAATAAAATGTTTGAAGGTTGTAAGGTAATGCGAAATAATACATATATTTATAAAAATAGTTTCTGTATTGTATTAATGAATTGTTTAAATGTGAAAGAATCCCTCACATTGTGATTATTTACGAATACCAGCAAATTATAAATTAATTTGTTTCTTTGTTTACAAACATACCTAATGACATCATTCCCAAAGTATTGGAAAAAAACGAAATGAATTAAAAAAACACACAACATTGACACTCAATGAATTTCTAGAAAACTTACAATAAAAAATAATTACTTCCAGTTCACAGATAGTCTGTACTAACAATCAGACGGTTGTGCTATAGGTTTACCAATCTCCTCAACAATAGCATAAATAGTTATGGAATATGTAGAAGAAGAAGTATTGAAAAAATTGGATCTTAACATAATATTTTTTAAACGCCATGTGGATGACTATTTGGCTGCTGCACCCGAATATAAAGTATATATCCTATAAAAATACTTTAATAATTTTCACTCAAAACTAAAATTTACATCTGAAATTGAAATGGAACAAAAAATAAATTTTTAGAATTAACTATACACAGAAATAAAACAAATAACAGTCTTCATACAAAATGATACCCAAAAAATACTTGGTCAGGCCTGTTTTTGGATTTTAACTCTCAACATCCCAATAAACAGGAAAATAGTGTCATAATTGATTTAGTTCATCGAGTTATAAAATTGTCTTCACCCAAGTTTCGCCCAGAAGTATTAAAAAAAGTGGAAGAAACCCTAGTAATGAATCATTTTCAAGAACTCCTTATAAAAAACAATAATTAAACAAAAAACCTTTCACATTATAACACAAACACAAACAAAAAATTAACAATACCACAACACAAAACATTTTCATTGCTTTACCGTATATAAACCAACTATCAGGAAAAATAACATAACGGTATGCCCCAAGGCGAACAATTTACTGGGATCACTTTATATAAAATTAAAAAGCAAAGTTCCCACCAAAAAAAGATCTAACGTAATATATGCACTTCCATGCCTAAACTGTCCTAAGAAATACACTGACATGACGACACGATATATTGAAAATAGAATTAATGGACACAAGTATACTAAAAACGCATCGACATCTTTACATAATCATGAACAATCAACTAAGCATAAAACCGATTTGAAGAACACCCACACTTTAGATACAGACAGAAATTTCCTGGTCATTAAAGAAATGATACATATAAAAAGAGATAAAATTGCTGTAAATGACAAACAAGATATCAAAAACCTAAGTGAAATTTACTATAATTTGATTTTTTAATACGACATACTTGAAACGACATTATAATAAATATTGAAAATAGTGTAATGATGTTTGGCACGATTTCGTATAAACTCATGTAAATCGAAGAATGTTAAAAAAATAATCCTTTTTCCCATTTTTTGCTGTTCTAAAAAGTAATCTACCCATATCAGTTGCATACCAAGTTGTAGTAATTGAATTTATTTTTAATACAAGTAAAAAGTTACTTTCAGGGTATGTACTATTTTATGGTTTTCATTGTTTTAACCTTTGTATCGTTTGTTTTAATTTTAAGACAATCATAAAATCTATTTATTTTTAACCGACTTCTAAAAGAAGGAGGTTCTCAATTCGTCGACTATGTATTTTTTTATGTATGTACACCGATTACTCCGGAACAGCTGCACCGATTTGAATGAAATTTTTTACGTTATGTTCAGGAAGTTGCTGCGGTAGTCCCATATTTTTTTGGACGAAATTGGTGCCGTAAAATTCAAGATGGCGCTGACAATAGGACGGCCAAAAAAATAAATTTTGTCCTATTTTTTCCAAAATTGGTACATGGGAACTTTCGGAATCGTACACAAAGAATCTGAAATTATTTTTAAAATTCAATATGGCGGATTCAATATGGTGGACAAAAAAATTGAATTTTGTTCGACTTTCTCCAAAATTGGTGTGGGAAAGTTTCCGGGGTCGCACATAACGAATCTAAAATATTTTTAAAAAATTCAATATGGCGGATCCAATATGGCGAACAAAAAATTTAATTTTGTCCGATTTTCTCCAAAACTGGTACGGGGGGGTTTTAGGGGTCGCACGTAATGATTTTAAAATTATTTAAAAAAAATTCGATATGGCGGATTCAATGTGGCGGACGAAAAAATCAATTTTATCCGATTTTCTCCAAAATTGGTATGGGGGAGTTTTCGGGGTTGCACGGAACGAATATGAAATTATTTTCAAAAATTCAATATAGCGTATCTAATATTGTAGATAAAAAATTAACTTTGTCTTATTTTTTTAAAAATTGATATGGGGGAGTTTTAGGGATCGCACATTACGACTCTGAAGTTATTTAAAAAAAAATTATATGGCGGATCTAAGATGGTGAATTAAAGATTCAACATCATTCGATTTTGTCTAAAATCAGTATTGGCGGTTTCAAAATGGCGTCCAGTAAATTTTACATTTTTCGATTTTCTTCAAAACTGATATAAGGGGTTGTTCAGAGTGTAAATTATAAATTGAAAATTATTTTTTCAGGATTCAATATGACGAATCCAATATAGCGGATTAAAACTTTTACATTTTTCGATTTTGTTCAAAGGTGGGACGGACTCGTTAGATGTAATATAACGGTCTAGAAATTTTAAATTTCCGGATTTCATCCAAAATTGGTTCTAGGGGGCTTTGAAGGGTTTAGATTTAGAGTAGCTTAAGACGCTAAAATTATTTTTTTGAAATTCAATATGTCAGATTCAATATGGTGAATTGAAAATTTTACTTTATTCGCATTTCTTCAGATTTGGTATTAGGGGGTTTTCGAGGTCATGTATTACGAATATGAAGTTAATTTTTTACAACTATTTGGTTGATAGGATACAATATCAGGGTCTGAAAATTTTACATTTTCTAGTTTTGTCTAAATTGATATTGCGAAGTTCTTGGGGCATATACAAATTCAATATGCAATATAAAATATATCGGGATAAGAAATTTACGTCTTAGGTTCTTTAAATAGCGATATTGGGTTTACTAAGAGAGACTAAATATTTGTTTGACACAATTTCATTGGTATTTGAAGAACTCTAAGAATCAAAGAATTTTTAGTGTTTCATTTATAGTATGATTTACAACCTTGGATAAAATGAGTACTATTTTGCCACCTTGGAGTCATTGCGAGGAACACTAATCTCGATTAGTACTTAGTTCAAATAATTTATGGATATCCTAATGAATTCAAAACTAAAAATCGAAAAATAAAATTTTTAATAAAAAGAATTGAACCGACTTCTAAAAGTGCACTAAAAAGTGAAAAATAACAATAAAATTTTATATAAAATTGAAATTTTAGAAGTCGGCGCCAAATTATTCCTAAATGAAATAAATAACTACTAATATATACAAATTATGGTAAGAAAGCAATTACAAATAATGTATTTTTAACCTGTTTATGCGAATCACATTTTATCAGGTATTAGTTTGGCGCCGACTTCAAAAATTTCAATTTCATATAAAAATTTCTAGTTATTTTTTACTTTTTAGCGCAGTTTTAGAAGTCAGTTCATTTTTTTTATAAAAATTTTATTTATAATTTTAATCATTAGCTTAAAAATATGAATGTAATAAGTATAAAAAACAATTAGTGTGATATATTTGTATCAAAAATTCGCAATGATGAAGATACAGATAAATATAACCTAATTTTAAAAAAGCTTACTTTGTTGAGCGAAACTTCAGAAGAATTGCCATCTTTGAACCTAAAAATAAGAAAACTTATACCCCGGAAAATATTCAAGTATAATTATTAAGTAACTCACCAATGTGGTTTGAATATAAAAATAGACCTCTAAAAATAGTTAAAAAGTGCTAATGTCGTTTTTTTCCCTGTTTTTCAAACGTGTACTTGTTTCATATTCAAACCACATTGGTGAGTTCCTTAATAATTATAAGTTAGGATAATACTCCAATTATTTAATTAATAATTGTAGAGATATCCTGAAAAAGAGATAAATAAATTCTCGACAGCTTGATAGAATCAAAACATGCATACAAATTTAAATATACTATATATATATATATATATATATATATATATATATATATATATATATATATATATATATATATATATATATGTTGGATTTCCACCACTTATATTTTGAATTAAATATTATAACAGTTCGGCGAGTAGTTATCTCTAGCCGTTTTCAATTGAAACTAAACAAATTCTTAAGCTTCTTCTTCTTCGGCTGGCTATCCACTACTACGGAATGTTGGTAATAACAGTCCTTGACGGTTCTTACATCAGTCCATTCTCTTAAATCTCTGAGCCAGGGCAATTATTTACTTCCCACACCACGTTTGCCCTCCAATTTGCCCTAGATGATCAACTAGAAAGGTCGGTATTTTCGATTTCTCATCTTTGTCAAGTGTTCGAAATAAGCTGTTTTTCGCTTTTTTATATTTAAGAAAAATTTTCTGTCTTCCCCCATTTTCTCATTCGTAACTTTATAAACCCATGGTATCAACATTTCAGACGTTCCTAATCTGTTTATTGATATTGATTTGCGCATCCATGTTCAAATCAGGGGCGGATCCAGCCTTTCTCCTTGGGGGGGGCGGTGATATCACAAAAGTACAGTATGGCAAGCGAAAGCAAGTTGTCCCGGGGGGGGGGGCACCAGCAACATTCCCATTTCTAGTGTAAAAGGCAGAGACGGGGCTATTTTTTTGAATTTGAAGCTCTTGGAGAGGGGGGGCGATCACAAGAAAAAACAAGTTTCCGACAGGGGATGGGAAGATGCGATCAACATACACATTCCTCGTATAAGAGGCAGAATCGGGTCTATTTTCCTAAATTCAAACCTCCTGGGGGGGTGCTATCGCAAAAAAAAGGTGTCAACGGGGGGGAGGGGGGTTGCCAGCAGCATACACATTCCTAATATAAAAGGCAGAATCGGTTCTATGTTCCTGAACTCGAAGCCTTTGGGAAAGGGAGGGGTGATCGCAAGCATACACATTCCTATACTCTATTCAAGAACTAGAGAGAGTAATAAAACTGTCACCGAAACCTCCAACGTACCTGCTTCAGTGCCCCCGGTAACTGAGAACTGCCGTAAATCTAATTATATTTAAATATTATAAGCTTTTATAAATTTACTGCAACAATAAAATTTCTGATAATTCAATTGAATTTCTGTCAGTGAGCAAAGTACACCTTACAGTGTGTCCTTGGTGATTTATTGTGTTTGTGCTTGTTTTTATATATTATTTGAGATTAGTGAGATACCCAAAAGATGGAGGAATTTTTTCCTCAACGAAAAACTTATTACGATGAATGTTTATGATGCCTTAATATCTAGATAATAATGTTAATAGCTCTGTTGAGATGTGTTCCAATATAACAGGAGTTCGAAAATCTATCATGTACCGAATACTGACGGAGAAAAAAACGACTGGAATTGTTAGTAATTCCAAGCTATATTCGATCACAGGCAGACGAAAAACCTCGTTGGAAGAAGACATGTAAACTGTAATAAAAGGAGTTGTACATACATTTTATTATGAGAAGCAGATCTCAACCATCGACAAAATTCTAACTAAAATCAATGAAGATCGGGATTTGCCTGAAATTAAAAGAACTGAGCTCTGGAAATTGCTCAGAGAATTTAATTTTTGTTGGGAAAAATCAGATAGGAAATCTGTTCTTATAGAGCGTCCGGAAAATGTCCGTTGGTGAAGGAAATATCTCTCTCAAATAAAAGGTAGAGTTGCTGGAAATAACACAACTTACAAAATTAATAATTTAACTGGACTTTTGAAAGATTTTTTTGAATAAAGTTACTGCAGATAATTGCGAAAAATCCATATAATAAAAGAATAAAAGAAAATGTGGAAACTCGATCTCATGATCGGTGAGAGAGGAATCAATTAAAATTAATTTGTGCGAAGATAGCTTCTTTGATGACGAATAAGATACGTAATGTTTACCAGCGTTAACACAATTTATTATTTAAATTTTCGGTAACATATAAAAATTAATGACATTTGAATCCCTTTTTAGTGTTTAGTTGTAATTCTGCAGATGGTTTAAGAAATAAATAAACTGGAACGTCAAATATCCCAAAAATGTTTTTAATTAATAATAAAATGACCGATAGCCCCAAAAAAATTTTAATATTATATTGACGAATTTATTTTTTTATATATATGTTTAACTTCTTGTATTTTTGATAATGGGTATTATGTAAGTATTTAAATTATAACTTAGAATTTTTTGAGAGAAAAAGGCCACGTTTTGGTCTGAATGTGCCTAAAACGGTTTCTATGCCAAAATTAAAAATAATAAAACTACAGTTGTGATTTGTATTAAATATGTCAAAATTATCTATATTTTCATTATTAAAAAATCATAAGAAATAAAATAATATTATAAAAACTTTTTATTTTAAGTTTATTACTGAAATAATACTCTATGCCACAAATATTTAATGATAAAATAGACCTCCTTTTAACGCCTTCCGATGTCTGTGACAAGGATTAAAATCCTTTTTAACACTTCACACATTCAAATATCTATTGCTATCCAACCCAAATAGTCCATTATTATAGACCAGTATTTTTAATTATAAAATTTCTAACCCATTCCTATGAAAAACATATGTGTCTAACAGATTTTGCCAAAGACACCGGACTAAAGAACATAGGTAGTTTGCGAAGAAAACAAAGGTAAAAAATGAAAAACTCTCCCTAGTTCTTGAATAAACTATAGTATAAGAGGCAAAACCAGGTCTATTTTCCTGAACTCCAAGCTCTTGGGGGGGGCGATCGCCCCCACCGCCCCCCCCTTGGATCCGCGCCTGGTTCAAATACCATACAATAGGACGGACCATACATAACATTTAACGTGTACTGGTACCTCACTTTTCGTGAAATTCCACTTCTCTATTTTTATAACATTTTGCTTAAAAATTTGTTCAGTTTCACTTGAAAATGGCTAGAGATACTTATTAGCTGAAACGTCATGATATTCAATAAAAAATAAAGACAATGGATGTCCAAAAACCACCTTTTTCTATGACCTTCAAATAAACATTGTAAGATAATGTTAAAAATCGACTAAAATGCGGTTGTCGGACTTATATTGTCTTTATTTTTATTTGTTTGCACGAGGTTTTCATTAGGTTGTATCACTAATCATTATCAAGTATATTCTGTTTATTAAAACGCTTTACTGGCAATTACATTTTTTCTTAACTTGTTGAGTAACAGAATTCAGTGTCGGTTCTTAAGATGCATAATAACAGCATTCCTCAGAGCTTGACTTTTTGTTGCTGCATGTCGTTTATAGATTTCCTCTTCTAGAAGCTTTTTAGATTAGACTACACACATACGTATTCGTCATTTGATAGAGCTAATATGCTTGAAATTTATAAAATTATATACCGGGTGTCAACGAATCTATTAGACAAGTCATAATTTCTAGAGCATTATGTATATCAAAATGAGAATTGGTACAGGTAAATGGTATGTGAAGCGGGGAGTTTTCGCATATTTTCCACTTTCTGGCCACTTCCGGTTTCACCGGAAATGGCCCTGGTTTTGAATTTTTAAATGGAACACCCTGTATATTTTAACATTTTTGGATCTCTGAGACAATTCTAGATCAGAATATGACATTTTAAAAACTTTTTACGTCTACTTCATTTTTTTAGAGCCACTTTTAAAATTGCATCTAGGTGGCCATGATCGGACGCAAACTAATCTAAGGGCCTTAGGTGATGTCCAAAAAAATACAATCGCAAAGTTTTAGTTACTAGTATGAAAGACAGGAATAAGACAAGTTGACAAAATTACGTTTTCATTTCTAACTATTAATTTTCAAATGGCGACCCCTTTTTGACAACTACTTTTCGAAAAAAACATTCTTTGACGAATCTAACGGTACTAATTTATTTGCGATTGGATTAGACATAAGAACAGAAATTAAATATTATTAAGCAAAATACTGGATAATTTATTTACTTATGACAAGTGCGCCATGGACAGCCATGATGCATAATAATTTGCAACTGTTTTTATCAAGTCTTCTTTGGAAAACAAAGCACTCACTTAAGTAGATAATGACAGTGACATACGCTCTAAGAACAGACGTAAAAGTTTCTTAATTTTCGTTAAGTTTAGTTTAAATTTTCGTTAAAATAATGTATACTCAAACTGAAAAAGTGGATATGTTTTTAATATTTGGAGAGTGTCATAGAAATTCAAGGGATGCGGCCGAGTTGTTTGCTCATAGATATCCCAATCAGCAACATCCAGCCCATCAGTATTTCCGTATGTCACTATCATTATCTACTTAAGTGAGTGCTTTGTTTTCCAAAGAAGACTTGATAAAAACAGTTGCAAATTATTATGCATCATGGCTGTCCATGGCGCACTTGTCATAAATAAATAAATTATCCAGTATTTTGCTTAATAATATTTAATTTCTGTTCTTATGTCTAATCCAATCGCAAATAAATTAGTACCGTTAGATTCGTCAAAGAATGCTTTTTTCGAAAAGTAGTTGTCAAAAAGGGGTCGCCATTTGAAAATTAATAGTTAGAAATGAAAACGTAATTTTGTCAACTTGTCTTATACCTGTCTTTCATACTAGTAACTAAAACTTTGCGATTGTATTTTTTTGACATCACCTAAAGCCCTTAGATTAGTTTGCGTCCGATCATGGCCGCCTAGATGCAATTTTAAAAGTGGCTCTAAAAAAATGAAGTAGACGTAAAAAGTTTTTAAAATGTCACATTCTGATCTAGAATTATCTCAGAAATCCAAAAATGTTAAAATATACAGGATGTTCCATTTAAAAATTAAAAACCGGGGCCATTTCCGGTGAAACCGGAAGTGGCCGGAAAGTGGAAAATATGCGAAAACTCTCCCCTTCATATACCATTTACCTGTACCAATTCTCATTTTGATACACATAATACTCTAGAAATTATGACTTGTCTAATAGATTCGTTGACACCCGGTATAGAGAATTATATTTGCTTAATAAGCTACCATTGGAACATTCGCTTATATTAAACCTAAAAAATTTAGTTTAATGTAAAATACTATAAAAAAATCGATTAATATATAAATAGATCACTCAGTTTTTCCAATAAAAGACCAGCGAGATCGTTAACCTAGGATCTGGACGTTCCTGATTAAGAAGTGTGTAAAAAATTTATGACTCACCAAGAAATTACTTTTCTCTATTAAATAATTTTTTATTTTATGGTACATATTTCAATTATAGCCATTTCCATTCTTTCTCTGTTCCTCATAAAATTTTATTTTCAATACGTAATATTCCTCGCAATTTATTAACTATTGTTAAATCCTATAAAATTTTGTTACCTCATAAAATAAATACATAAAAAACATCATAAAAAAGTGACGTGCTGTAATTTTGCAAATCATTTTACAACCAAAAAAAAACAGATTATTGTTTATTATAAAAATTTTATTGGTTAGATATAGATTACAATAAACTTTCTTAAAACAGAAATACTTTTTTCTAAATAAATTAAATAATATTTTAGATGATCCTTTGTAAAAAGTGCTGTACAAGGTGGCCCATTTTCGATGTAGAGTAGCCAACAAAAGTATAGCCACACCATTATTACAAATTATAAGCGGAAACTATATATTCTTTGACTTGCAAAAGTCTAAGCAATAGTAGATATTTTAAATGAAATTAGATATCAATTTAAATCGACTAATTAACAATTAGTAGCGTACAAAGCTTTAACATAGACTGTCCGACTTTTGTGTTACTTCTTTCCCTATGTTTTGCCATCTATCAACTGAAACTTTTTGTACTTTATTTTTGCCCTTTGTTTCATGATATAGAATTATTTTGTTCAATAAGTGTCAAAGACGCTCAATCCGATTAATATCTGGACTTTGAGGAGGTGTTTGAAGCCTGTGAGGGGTGTTCTACATTTTCTTTTAAAATATTTAAGCAGGCATTTTTATTCACGCTAGCTTTAAATATTTCAAATTTTCAACCCCTGACGCTGTCATACTAGGCCAGGAAAGGAGGCGATTTTTGGGAGGTAAAAATGACTCAGATACTCCCTGTGATTGCAGGAAGGATAGAGGAAGGTAGTAGAAATGACGTCTCATTTCGTGTCGCAACAAATTTTGGGTGGAACATTGTTTTTTTTTTAACAAATAGGTCGAAAAATGATTTTTTCTCCGGTTTTTTGGATTTTACGGAAAATCTAAGGAATTTAGAGAAAAATGTTCTAGAAACGAATTGTCCGTCTTAAAAATATCTTCAAAATGAGTTTTTGTTTATCCAAATCGGTCTGTAAACAAAAAAGTTATTGCAAATTAAACATTAAAAATGGCTTATTTTTCAATTGTTAATAACTTTCTTAATATTTATTAAATTGTTTTCAACTTTTACCAGAATGTGAGTTTTAAAGTGCTTAAAAAGTGTGCGGAAGTTGGGCGCTGTCGGACCAATACTTTTTGTAAAATTGCAATTGTTTATTAGAAACACGAAAAAAGTGACTATTTTTGATTGGCTGTACCGTCGTCTAGGAAACTGCTACAGAGTTCTGTCAGTGCTCATTCTCTTCGTAAAGACTTAAGCTATCATGTAGTGAAAAAAAGTGGATAATTATAATTT
The DNA here is from genome assembly GCA_034092305.1 of Diaprepes abbreviatus. Taxonomy (NCBI): domain Eukaryota; kingdom Metazoa; phylum Arthropoda; class Insecta; order Coleoptera; family Curculionidae; genus Diaprepes; species Diaprepes abbreviatus. Next base: position 936,514 of record JASJET010000265.1, on the reverse strand, counting down.
AATGGATTATTGTATAACTTTTAATACAACCTTATTTTATAACAATAACATTATTCAAGAAATGTTATTTCAATACAATAATAAGAAAATTCAAATTTCAGCACGATATTATTATTTCTAGTTTATACATGTAATAAAAGCAAAAAATGTAATTTTTTTTTTTTTTTTGGGGGGGGGGGTAGGAGGGGACCAAATATAATTTTTCGAGTAAAAAAAAATTTAAATGTAAAAAATGCAATTTTCGTGGGGGGGGGGGAGTGGTCCGAGAAGGTTGAACATATGCCCAATATTATTTTTTCGATGAGCTACCCCAAAAAATCAAAGAATGAAAGCTCTACGTTATTTAGAAACGGAGATATTGCTAATTTTTCAAGCGCGCGCCGATTTGAAGACGAGCTCTTAGCTTGTACTCGGTGAGATTCGGTTACCCCCTCCAACTCACCTTATCTAGCGTCCAGCACGTACCCTCAGTTTAGCGATCTCCTGAAGGGTTGATTGTGTATAAATTAAACTCAATTGAATGATTTCATATACTTTAGGCTCTTTTTAATGAACTGTAAAATATTCAGCTCTTAATATAAATAAACAACCGCTCTGTGATTTTTTGAAAAAAAATTGCTAACTCGACTTCTATTGGTCGTAGAAACTTTTTTTTTTTCAAAATTCGTGTTTTTTACTAGCTTTCCAATGATATGCTTCATTAACAAATCGGACAAAAAATGCGGTTGTTAATTAATTTATTTATTAGCGAAAAACTACCCATATCTTCATGACGATTTTGCATAAACAAAATATGAAAAATACCCACTTTTTTACTACATGATAGCATAAGTCTTTACGAAGAGAATGAGCACTGACAGAACTCTGTAGCAGTTTCCTAGACGACGGTACAGCCAATCAAAAATAGTCACATTTTTCGTTTTTCTGATAAACAATTGCAATTTTACAAAAACTATTGGACCAACAGCGCCCAACTTCTGCATACTTTTTAAACACTTTAAAACTCACATTCTAGTAAAAGTTGAAAACAATTCAATAAATATTAAGAAAGTTATTAACAATTGAAAAATAAGCCATTTTTAATGTTTAATTTGCAATAACTTTTTTGTTTACAGACCGATTTGGACAAACAAAAACTCATTTTGAAGATATTTTCAAGACGTACAATTCGTTTCTGAAACATTTGTCTCTAAATCCTTTAGATTTTCCGGACAATCCAAAAAACCGGAGAAAAATTATTTTTCGACCTATTTGTTAAAAAAAAACAATGTTTCAACCAAAATTTGTAGAGACACGAGATGAGACGTCATTTCTACTATCTTCCCCTATCCATTTCGCAATCAGATCGCAGGCAGTATTCGACTTTTTTTTAACACTCCGTTTCTTGGGGTATACATCCACATATCCCTTATACCTCCACCTGCATGCTTAACAGTTTTGCTAGTGTTCTTAGGATTAAGTGGTTTTTCCCTTTTTTCTATACTCTTTTGATACTTTTGGATCAAAATATATTAAATTTACTGATGAGAGTAAATTTCGTATATTTAAATGAGAGTACTAATGAGAAAATTTGAAATATTTGAAAGAACCATGGATAAAAATGCCTGCTTAAATGTTTTAAAGGAAAGTCTATAACAGAGTGCAGAAAAACTAGAATTGACAGAAAATAACGATTCCCAGCATACCACTTTTATCGTTTGTGAATGGCTACCATATAACACCGCACAGGCTTCGAACAGTTCCTCAGAATCCTGATATCAATCCGATTGAGCATTTTTGGGATGTATTGAACAGAAAAATCCAATGTTATGAAGTAAACACAAAAAATAAATTACGACAAGTTTTAGATGATGAATAGTATAATATAGGGAAGAAGTAACACAAAAGTCAGTGCAGTCTATATAAAAGCATCTTCAAAGAATATGAAAAATATATGTACAAACAGTTTATTTCCTGCAAATATCGTTCTGGTCCTCTCTCCATACGCGTTTCGATCACCTCATGATCTCGTCAATGGAGCTGTATCGAACCGAGAGCAACATTAGCAGGAAATAACTGATATATGAACCATAAATTTCAAGGTATGTCGGCAGAATATTACACCTGTCGTCTATCAACTTCGATGTCAGACTGAAAAATATCGCCAGTCGAACGACATCTATGAATCAACGAAGTAACGTGAAAGGAGAATTACATATATAACAAACTATTTAAATACGGCAGAAAGATTTCTTTATTTCTTACTGAAATTGTTTAAAAAGCATCTTCAAGCTGTACCTGATTTAGGAAGTTACGCTACCAATGGTTAATCAGTCGACTAAAATGGATATTTTATTTCTTTAAAATGCCTACTAGGCATTTTAAATTTATATTTTATTATGTACTTAAACCTTTATGAGTTAAAGAATATATAGTTTATTTTTTCAATTTATAACCATTTTGTGAATTATTTCGCAAAAATGTTTTTTGTTTGCTGTCATTAAACCGTTGTTACATTGAAATTTTGATATTTATTTTCCTGACTTTTTCTCTGGTTCGTATTATAAACACGTTTCATTTTTAAAAATAGTGGTGTGGCTTAGACTGTTGCTGGTTACTTTTTATACAGGGACAGGGAAAACTAAAAGAGTTATAAAAAATCTGAATTTGCATTCCCAAGATTTTAGAAACAAGTAGGACATTGGAAAAAAATTAACAAGATATACATAGCTTCAAATTTTTCCCCTTTGAGGAATTAAAGTTTTTGTAGCTATTTAGGTGGCGTGCTTTTATTTTCTCTACAGTTTAGAATTTTTAACATTTGAGATAAAGTTTTTTAAACACAAAATCTTGTATATTATTTAACGGGTCGATTTTAAGTAAAATTACTGTTTCAATGGTATCATATTTTTATTTTTATGTAGCACAGAAAGGCTTTATTTTAGATTTGTTTTTGAGATAAGTTATTTTTAAAATTAATTCGCAGTTCATTTGTATTCTAAGCTAGAGTACCCCCCTCAGCCAAAAAGGTTATTTTGGATTTGGCCTACATGTCTTCAATTTTTTACTGTAGTGGATTTTTGTAACCGATGAAGGGACATTTCTCCACCAAAGTATTGTATATGTATTTTGATACCTTGATTGCGAATACGGTAATGTTAATTTATTATGACAAAAAATTGTTAATAATTAAAAAAATTGTTGTTTGTGTGTCTTGTGATTCGCTACCCCCCCACCCCCGCATAGTTTTTGAGTTAAAAATAGCACATTTTTGGCCACTTTTCAACATAAATAACTTTTAGTTAAATAAATATTTTCAAATTCTTAACTGTAATTTCTTGGCAAAGTTTGTCTAATTCAGTTTTCATGTTATCTTGTACAGCAAGTTGTTTTAATGTCTGAATAGTATATTTTCACTGTCTAAGCGCTTTTCATAACAGTTTACATCGAAAACAAAAGTTTGTAATAAGGAGATTATAATCTGAATCAATGTCTGCTCCTGAGTAGTTGCAACACATGTAATGCTATTCTGATATCTTTGGTTGATCAAAATGAAATCAATTTGGTTGCGTACAATATATACAAATATCCTTGTCCATATATCCAGCTGTAGAATAATCTAAGGTTTAATTTCTAGAACAAACGAAATTTTCATCATAACAGAATTTGATCAGTTTCACCTCGTTCATTTCTGTCACCTAACTCAAATGTTCCGTTACACCTTCCACAGTGACGTTACTGACTTATGCGTTGCAATCACTATATTAATATCTTGAATTTCAATGACTGCAGGAACTTCTGGACTTGCTCATAAAATGATCCTGCTGCTGGTTCTGATTTGTTCACTTGTTGTTTCTGATATTATAAATTACTTTTTTTTGTCCGCACAGAAAAAATTTTTAGTACTAATTCGAAAGTACATTCAATTTTAGGTTATTCTCTTGAAAACTGGCAGACGTTTCGCCAAAATCATATTTGGTATCTTTTGTTCTTATTGACGAAGGTTAACTATGGGAATTTTGCATTCGACGAATTCGCATCGTGTGTTTATTAGTTGGCGTTGGTTCCACCCACTTGCTTTGCTTCTATAAAGCTGATCGTGACGTCAGGAATCAGGCTTCGTATCGACATAGTGGTTCCAATTTGCAAATTAATCTTGCCTTGTAATATTTTATAAGCCATGCCGATATTCTTCTGTTATATACACAGTTCATTCAAAAAGTTTCGGGACTAATTTTTTTACGAATGAAAACAAGTGTGAAACAAGATTTTATTTACTTTTCAATATAATCCTCTCCTCGTCCTATACAAATTTGGCTGCGGTCGTATAGCCGCTGGAACGACCTGGAAAACTTCTCTTCGGGAATAGGTTTCAGAGGCCTGGTCACATGCCTTTGAATCGTCTTTAAAACATTCTCCCTTCATCGTCATTTTCAACTTAAGAAACAAAAAAAATGTTCTGGAACTAGATTTTGCAAATAGGGCGGGTGATGAATCATGGAGACTGACTTATGGACAAAAAATTGTGCGATGAGTATTAAAAAATGGGTTGGTGCATTGTCGTGCAACAGAAACCAGTCACCGGTGCGGTCCAATTCGGGTCTTACGCGACGAATCTACTTCAAAACTCAATCCAGAACATTTTTGTAGAACTGTGCGTTCACATTTGGCCCGGTGGCATTAATTCGCTATGGATATTTCCGCGAGAATTCAAAAACCAAATGAGTATCGTTTTGATTTTCACCTTTGTCGCTCGAACTTTGGTGGGTTGCCCGTCGCCTTTGCTTCGCCACTCAGTGCTTTGGCCTTTTGTCGATGGATCGTATTAAAAACACCAGGATTCGCTGCTGGTTACAATTTTGTTTAAAATATTTTCATGCGTATCTGTCCATTTAACCAAATCGTGTGAAGCTTCCACACGACACTCAGCTCTTCCATTAACAAGTGCGGAACGAACTTCGCACACCCTTTTTTTTCCCGAGAACATCGTGCAAAATGTGGTGCACGCTTCCTACACTAATGATGAGGTTAAAGGGCGCTCTTCCAGTGGATCGTCACACTTTTTTCCAATTGGAAACAAAATTTGATTGCGGCCCGTTGCTCCATAGCGAAAATTGTGACGCAGTGGCAAAAACACGTCTTCTTCAAACGAACACAGTTGGCTAAGAAATGAAGTTATAGCGCTCATATTTCCACGGTGGGTAACTAAGGCAGGATATTACATAGTGCTAGTTGAAAACTTTATACAAAATTAGTCCCGGAACTTTTTGAATGAACTGTGTATATTTTATTGCTAGGACCGCTTGAGATCTTGCACACTCTTTAATTTTCCAGGTTAGTTTTGTATTTTGGATTTCTTAGTGAAGACCCTATTGGTTTATATGGTCTCTAGGTGTTACTGGAGGAATCTGCTGATTCTGTATGTTGTATTTTTGATTTATGTATGGTTATTTGTCTGTTATTTGTAGATATCTTTTTGTTCTAGTTTTATTTCTGTATTTATAATGTGTGGCTTGTGGCAATTTTGTATCAGAGCTTTTTCTAGATGCTTTAGTTCTATATAAATACTGCCTTATTGTTTTTTGAGGTTTGCTTGAACATGTACAGTTCTTCAAATTGATTTAATCGTTGATATTTTGTAAGTAAAATAAATCTATCTATTTTATTTCACCTACTAAATTGTTCGGTGAAACAGTACTTATTTCTTGCATTATTTATCAATTAAAAAGGTTTAAATTATTAAATATACAATTAGGTCTTTTCTAAATTTTTAGAGTTATTTCTTAAAACATTATTGTCCAATTTGTTACCGCCAGCATAGTGCTCCGTAATTTCAAATAGTGTTTTACCCTCTGTTTCTGGTAATAAAAAGAATAGCAAAATAATTCCTAACAGTGCCACTCCGCTATAAAACCAAAACACGCCCGGTAACGTCATGGAGCTGACCATGTTCAAAAATGTTTTATTTGCTGTAAATCCTATTAAATACCCTGTAGCCGCGGAAAAGCCAGACCCTACGTCCCGAATTTCGTTGTGATATATTTCTCCCATTATAATCCATGGGAGGCTATAAATCATTAAATAGCTGAAAAATCCCATTAAAACTAGAGATGTGAGAGGTATCCAGCTGTAATTTGTTGTTGTAGAAGTATCGTCAAAATATGCTATATCTACAAGGTAAGTATAGGTGGCGGCACTACAGAAACACAGACAAACGCCAGCTAGTGAGATAAAAACTAACATTCTCTTTCCGCAATATCTTAAAATACATACACATACGGTGGTTCCTGTAAGATTGACGCATCCGTTGAGGACTGTAGCGTAATAAGAACTAATAGGGACTTGCAACAACAAGTAAATTTCTACCGCGTAAACCGTAACTGGGCTAATACCGAAGTGCCCTAATGCAAAAGTTAGGAAAATTAACAGAAATGGTTTAATAAAACTAGACTTCGTGTAGAGCTTTAAAGTTTGTGCTTTCGATTTTTCTTCCATGGAATGTGCTTTTATGTTGATCTGGATTTCTGAAAACTCTTTTTCCACATTATTCGTGGTGGTCCAACCTAAAAAATACTTAGTTACTTATCTACTAAATATTATGTATTAATGTGTAGATAATATGGAATAATATTATTTAATAATAACTTGATGTGTTTCGATATCCATCTAAAAATACTTAATAACGATTTTTTTTCTGCGAATTAAAGCTTTACTGTAAAAAATTTCGACGGTGAATCACGACCTGAAATTTGTACAGGGTGGATCGTTTTGAATGTTTTTATAGGCTATCTGGGAAAGCATGAAAGATTCTAATAAGATAATGTAGTCTTGAGCTCTTTTTTTGGGAAAATTTGAATGGCGATAATAAATTATGGCTATCGCGATCGGTTTCGGATTTACAGGGCGATTTTCGAATTTTTCCATTTTCTAAAATGTCCTATATTTTATTTATCAAAACCAATACGATAAAACTAATAAGGTATTCATAAGTTACTTTTTCTGTAGAACCCAGTGGCGTAGTCAGATTTTTAATTTTAGTTTTAATTCTTCCTCAGCCACTTCCTGTCCACTCCTGAACGTAGGCCTCTTTCATTTGTTTCCATACTGTTCTGTCCTGTGCTATTTGAAACCATCTTGCTCCTGCTTGCTTTTTGATGTCATCTAGCCATCTTTTCTGCGGCCTGCCGACACTACGCTTTGTTTGTCTTGGTCGCCAATGCGTTAGTCTTGCCGTCCATCTGTCCTGAGTCTGCCTAGCTACATGTCCCACCCACTGCCATTTAAGTTCTGCGACACGCCTTATTATATCTGTGACTTTGGTTCTTCTATGAATTTCCTCGTTTTTGATTTTATCCCTTAAGCTGATTCCAAGCATAGCTCGTTCCATTGCTCTCTGCATCACTCTAAGCTGTTCCGCAATTCTCCTTGTCACCGACATGGTTTCGAGGCCATAGGTTGCCACCGGCAATACACAAGTATCGGAGACTTTTCTTTTAAGGTTCATTGGTATGGCACTGTTTCGGAGTATGTAGTCCAACCCACCAAAAGCTGCCCAAGTTAGTTTTGTTCTGCGTCTGATCTCAGCTGTTTGATTATCTTTTCCTATTTTGATGATGTGCCCCAAATATGTGTATTCTTCCACATTTTCCAGGATTGTGCCATCCATATTGATGTTTCCTTCAGTGTTAGTAATTACTTTGGTTTTGGAGAGGTTCATTTTTAAACCAAATTTTTTTGATGTTCTGTTTAGTTGTTCTAACATCTCTGTCAATTCACGAATATCACTGCTAATTAGGACAATATCATCAGCAAAACGTAGATGGTTTAAATATATCCCGTCAATGCTGATGCCTTTAGTCTCCCACGGTAGTGTTTTAAAAATGTTCTCTAGAGCTAGAGTAAATAATTTTGGAGATATAGTGTCTCCCTGACGCACTCCTCTATTGATCTTGATTCTATCGGTGACTAAGTCGTCGTTGATCTTTACGTGAAATGTGGCATTTTCATAAATGTATTTTAAGAGATTCGAGTATCGGGAGTCGATTCTAGCGTCGTCTATTGCATTCAAGAAAGCCCATGTTTCAATAGAATCAAATGCCTTGTGATAGTCTACGAATGCCAAGTGGAGGGGCAAATTGTATTCGGCTGTTTTTTCTATTAATGTTCTTACTGTTTGCAAGTTGTCCAGGGTGCCAAACCCTTTTGGAAAACCTGCTTGTTCCACTGGTTGATAGGCATCGAACTTGTTTGTTAGTCGATTGGTGAGAATTTTAGTCAGAAGTTTATATAGGTGCGACAAAAGGCTTATAGGACGGTAGTTCTCTATATTGGTATTATCACCTTTTTTGAATAGTAAAACGACTTCTGCATTTTGCCACATATCCGGTATCCTTCCTTGGCTTAAACATTTATTGAGAAGCACTTGTATTGATTCTTCCAACACATCTCCTCCCATTTTCAACATTTCACAAGTAATTTTGTCTTTCCCAGGACTTTTGTTATTTTTCATTTGCTTGAGAGCTGCCCGTATTTCTTGTTTTGTTATCTCGGGAATATCTTCTGATCCAACGTTACGAATAAAGGTGTTTGAAATTTTTGGATCAGGTATAGTAGAGGTGTAGAGCAAGGTGTAGAACCGTTCAATATGTGCGGCGATGTCTTTGTTATCTGAAATTATGTTACCTTGCTGATCCTTCATGTTGGTGATTTTATGTTTACCTGGAGATAGTTTTGATTTTAGAACTTTCATATTTGCATTTTTTTCTATAGCATTTTCGATTATTTTGGTGTTATATGTTCGAATATCTTTTCTCACTTCTTTGTTTATTCTTTTATTCATTTCTTGGTAATCCGCTGCGTCTCTGGAAGTGTTTCTCCGTTGTTCCATAAGTTTTATTGTATCTGGTTGCAATTTATGGTCTTGTTTGTTTCTACTCTCGGTACAGATTTTCCTGGTAGCAATACGAATATCGTTAGTAATTTTTTTATTGAGTTCGTTGATCTCCATTCTGTCCAAAGCTTCGACTGGTTCAAGTTTCTTTTTTAGTTCTTTTTGGTACTCTTCTTGTTTTCGATTAAGTTCTTCACTGGTAGGAAACTTATCTTTATGAATAAGTTTGTTTCTTTCAGCTCTAAGATTAAAACTAAATGATGCTCTAACCAGCCTGTGATCACTACCTGTGTCGAACCGATTCAACACTGCGACGTCTGTGCATATTTTTCTGTTATTAGCTAGAATAAAGTCGATCTCATTCTTCGTCTTGCCGTCGGGACTTTTCCAAGTCCACTTCTTCTGCTTAGGTTTTTTGAAGAAAGTGTTGAGGCAGTATAGGTTTTCTTTATTTAGATAATTTGTTAGCATGTCCCCACGTTGATTTCTTGTACCTAAGCCGAAGTTTCCGATGTTATTTGAGTCAGTTTCATGTTTCTGACCAATTTTAGCGTTGAAGTCTCCGCTAATGACCTTATAATAGCTAGTTTTAATTACGGAGATATAATACCAAGTTTTAATTTTTTAAACGGGACACCCTGTATGTTTTTATATCATAATATATTATAGTGTCGATATAAATTGACAACAAATAGGCTAAAAATGGTTTTTATTAAATATGTAAACTTTTTAATATAGGGAACGTCTATTAACGAAGCTATATTAATATAACCTTAAATCATTTAGTTTATTTCTTAACCGACTTCTAAAAGGAGGTTCTCAATTCGTCGACTATGTATTTTTTTTATGTATGTACACCGATTATTCCGGAACGGCGACACCGATTTGAAAGAAATTTTTTACGTTATGTTCAGGAAGTTGCTGCGGTGGTCCCATATTTTTTTGGATGAAAATGGTGCAGTAAAATCGAAGATGGCGCTGACAATATGGCGGAGAGAAAAATTCAATTTTGTCCCATTTTATTCAAAATTGGTGAGGGGGAGTTTTCCGGGTCGCGCATAATGAATCCAAAATATTGAAAAATAATTCAATATGGCGGATCCGATATGGCGGTCGAAAAAATCAATTTTGTCCGATTTTCTCCAAAATGGGTATGGGGAAGTTTTCGGGGACGCACATAACGAATCTGAAATTATTTTTAATAAATTCAATATGGCGTATCCAATATGGCCGATAAAAAATGTAGTTTTTCCAAAATTGATTTTGGGGGAGTTTTTGGGATCGCATATTACGAATCTGATAAAAAAAATTAAATATGGCGGATTCAAGATATCAGAGTTCTACATCTCTCGATTTTGGCTAAAATCAATATCGGAGGATTTTTGTTAGTGTTAATTACAAATTTAAAATATTTTTTGAAAAACTCGATCTGGCAGATTCAATATAGGCGTCCTTTATATTTTTAAATTTTTCGATTTGTTTCGAAAACTGATATAGGGGGTTCTTGAGGGTGTAAATTAAGAATTTAAAATTATTTTTTCAGGATTCAATATGATGAATCCAATATAGCGGACTACAAATTTTACATATTTCGCTTTTGTTTAAAGGTGGGACTGAATCGTTTTTGAGGATGTAAATAGCAAATGTAAAATTATTGGATCCAATATGGTGGGTTGAAAATTTTATCTTATTAGCATTTTTTCAGATTTGGTATTGGGGGGTTTACGGAGTCGTGTATTACGAATATGAAGTTAATTTTTTACAACTATTAAGTTGATAAGATACAATATGAGAGACAGAAAATTTTACGTTTTCCGATTTTTTTTTTAATTTGGTATTGCGGGGTTCTTGGGGCGTATACAAACTCAATATGCAGTATAAGATATATCGAGCTAAGAAATTTACGTCTCAAGTTCTTTAAATATCAATATTGGAAGGCTTTGGGGCCTATATTATCAATCTACAATTAATTTGAGATTTAATCTAGTGGATTTACAATGACAGACTAAATATACAAATAAAGTATTTTTAATCTGTTTAAACTAATCACATTTTGTCAGTTATTAGTTTGGCGCCTTCTTCAAAAATTTCAATTTCATATAGAAATTTATAGTTATTTTTGACTTTTTAACGCACTTTCAGAAGTCGGTTAAATTTTTTTTATAAAAACTTTATTTAACCACAGTTTCTTAACTTATAGAATATAGTATAATAAATATTCTAACTTATCTCGATTAAAGAAAACATTTAAATTCTTAAATCATTTCCATAAGTTACTGCTAAGAACACTGTTTAAGTTCGGTAAATATAACATATATATGTTTTAAAATAGTAGGTTGTGACTTAAGAATAAATAAAAAGAATCACTTATTCGACTAAAGTTTGGGGTTTATTAGTTTGTTAATTTGCAAATTGTCTGTTTAAAAACTCAAAATGGAGAAATTTCAAAATTTTGTAAAGTATTTTGTGATCGAATGTTATATTGAGCGTGATAAACACAAGCAGAGACCCTTTGATTTATGTTTTGAATGGTATCCGGAGCGCGGTAATTTTTAAGAGACTATAGGAAAACTACATCAATTTTGGATCTTTTAAAAAGCCACGGCCAAATACCTACGAAAAAGCAAGTAAAGAGAGTAGAATTATAAATGTAATTGTATGTGTTACGGTAGATCCTTATTGATCTTTTAAAATGTGTTAACATAGACATGCACAACTTGGCTCCTCTGAGCCGCTAGTTCTTATGAGCTAAATAAAAAAAATTAAAAATACGTTTTTAGCCTATTTGTTATCAATTTATATTTTTCATATTGTGCAACATCTCTTTCAGTCATTGTGCATTTACCTTTATTTATGTATTATTAGTGATTATAGAAAAAATCCTTTTCTACTGTATTTGTTTATTAATGTGAAAAGAAATTTTAAAGTAAAAATAGTATTGATATCTCGAATATTGCTGATTTTAAAATCGGATATTTTATAGGCTTTATGGGGATATCTTTTGATAAATCGACGTGCCGATGAAAATTCAATTTTCAATCCATTCAAAAATCCTTTGATAAATAGAGAGTTAATTCTATAATACGATTCAAATGCAAGACACTGGAAAACTGAATATGAAAAGATTTGTCGTGTTATTTAAATACTATTGATTATGCACCACTGAATAAAATTGTATGTGTCTCTTTCCTAAATACATTTTATCAACATGACGGCGTAATAGAATAAAAAAACAAATGGAAAATATTAATTACTTAAAATCAAAAATCGAATTTTCATTCGCAAGTAAATCTTATTTTGTTAATAATCACTTACACTAGAATATTTTGCATTATTTAATGTTTCTGATGGATCCTTGAGCTGCTTATAAAAGCAATTTTTGACCTAAACCATACATTGAGACATAAATAAAGTAAATAAATAAAAATAAATACTAACCTCTAAGCCAAGCTAGACTCTTCTGTGCTTCCTCAAATCGATTTCGAGTTATTAACCAATATGGTGTTTCCGGTATCAGTATTAACAGTAAAAATCCAGCCAATGGTACTACTGCATTTATTAAAGCTACTGTTCTCCATTGAAAAAATGATCCAGTGAGAAAGGAAAATACCACCCCCAAAGTTATAAAAAAGGTCGATGTCGAGGTTAGCGCTCCTCGAAGATTTGGTTCTGTAGTTTCAGCAGTATAACTTAAAGCCTGCAATTGTTTGGAGATAATGAGTTTAAACTTCGAAAAGTTGATTAATCGGCTGAAATTTATATTAGGCATTTTTAGAAAAACTACTAAAAAGCTTTTTATGAGTTTGAACAATATTCAAACTCAACAAAAGAAAACCCAGAATGGGCCTTATATTTATTTAGAGTGTCCGGTAAGAATACTTTTATGCCATCTATACAGGGTGAGTCAACGATTGGATGAAGTAGGTTTGTGCCTTTTCAGTGAAATTAACAAAGAAACTATATTTATTGTTTGATACAGTTTATTTTTACGCAGATTTTAAAAATATTTAGGACTCTACAGGGTGAGCCAAAAAACTAGGACAGCATACAGTTGTATTTTTTAAAATAGAACACCCTATATACGAATCGTATTTTCGATTTAGCTTATAATTTTAAATCTTTTTTATTAAGGGTTTACTATAACGAAACTTTATAGTTTCTGAGAAAATTAAGTTTAAAGAAAAAAAGTCACATTTTCAAGCATCAATTCAATCCTAAATAACGTTTTCAATTTTGTGACAAATATATTCAAATTGGAATTTAGCAAGGCCAAGGACAAGTTAACATAATTTTTACCTAATATTTGCAATAAAAGCTACAGGGTGTTGAACACATCGGCTCAAATCTGAACAAGTTTAAATGAATAAATATCTTTTTTTTTAAATGGTACACCCTGTATATTTTCATGTTATTTAATAGAGTAATAAAAACCCTAAAAGTTTTGTTCAATATATCCTATACCTATTTATAATATTTTTTGAGATATTTCAGTTTTTCTTATTTTCCATACTTTTTTACAGAAATAGTCTTCATTATCATAGTAGTCATGGCAAAAACAATGTAAAAGAACATTTTTCTGTGTGTCAAATTTATAACTGCAATCGCTTCTTTTGGTTTTTATGTAGTGTAGTTTGGTTTTTTTTGCATTCATCTTATATTGTAAAATGAATTTTCCAAAGAATGAGTTAATAGATATGATTTATACAATAGGAGAGGCTCAAAAAAATTGCCTTCTTGCTCAAAGAATTTACAAAATGAAGTATCCTGACGACTCATTCTTTGGAAAATTCATTTTACAATATAAGATGAATGCAAAAAAAACCAAACTACACTACATAAAAACCAAAAGAAGCGATTGCAGTTATAAATTTGACACACAGAAAAATGTTCTTTTACATTGTTTTTGCCATGGCTACTATGATAATGAAGACTATTTCTGTAAAAAAGTATGGAAAATAAGAAAAACTGAAATATCTCAAAAACTATTATAAATAGGTATAGGATATATTGAACAAAACTTTTAGGGTTTTTATTACTCTATTAAATAACATGAAAATATACAGGGTGTACCATTTAAAAAAAAGATATTTATTCATTTAAACTTGTTCAAATTTGAGCCGATGTGTTCAACACCCTGTAGCTTTTATTGCAAATATCAGGTAAAAATTATGTTAACTTGTCCTTGGCCTTGCTAAATTCCGAATTTGAATATATTTGTCACAAAATTGAAAACGTTATTTAGGATTGAATTGATGCTTGAAAATGTGACTTTTTTTCTTTAAACTTAATTATCTCAGAAACTATAAAGTTTTGTTATAGTAAACCCTTAATAAAAAAGATTTAAAATTATAAGCTAAATCGAAAATACGATTCGTACATAGGGTGTTCTATTTTAAAAAATACAACTGTATGCTGTCCTAGTTTTTTGGCTCACCCTGTAGAGTCCTAAATATTTTTAAAATCTGCGTAAAAATAAACTGTATCAAATAATAAATATAGTTTCTTTGTAAATTTCACCGAAAAGGCACAAACCTACTTCATCCAATCGTTGACTCACCCTGTACATACCGAGAGTTTGATATATACTTATTTACTGAACACTCTATATACTTAGTTTTTAGGGCTTGATATACTCACTGGTGCTTCGATTAAACCACCTGACATTCCAGCCAAACTCAAAGCAAGAAATACTTGCCATGGCTTTGTAGAAAAGTAAAAAAGAATGTAGGCTGTTAAAAAGGGCAAACTGCAAAATTGTAAAGATCGTTTTCTTCCTAAAGGTTGAGATAGTATTCCTGATAATACACATCCAATTGGTACGCAGAGATGTAGTAAAGAAGCTACAAAACGAAGGTCATAAATACGTGGTCTTTTTACTATAATTTATTAAATACTATGATTTATTATAAAGGATGGTCAAAAACTTGACAATGTTTTTTTCACCATCCTGTTTAGTAATTAATAAAATACCTATTAACTGCCAACAAGAAGAGTGTGTATAGCTTTATTCTAAATTTTACTTTGGCAACAATTTCTGGTTCGTCGAGATGAAAATTAACCAAAAAATAGTAGTCACGTGACTATGACTAGCATTATCTGTCAAATTTTAATTTTTTTCCAAAAAAAATTAAGAAGTTGGGATAATCTAATCAAAAAAAGTTATGAGAAAAAGTTTATCTAAATGCAATTTTTAGTACATATGCAAAATTTTAGCTGTATAAGATAATTTAGATTTTTTGCCCATTTTTCATAAATTGCACCACTGTTGCAAAATAAGAGAGAGAGAGAGAGAGAGAGAGAGAGAGAGAGAGAGAGATATGCTTTATTGACGCATCGACGATTTTAGTCTTTTAGCGTCTATTCAGTTTAGTTTTCTTAATATCCGTAGGTTTAAATATGTTTACACACTTACATTCGACACACGGGTTCACATATACACATTTTTTTTATATTTTACCCAGCAGTTAGATTTCATTCAGGAATGAAAGGAGATTATTGGAGTTCTGTATTAAGAGAATATTTGTTGGGTTACCTGATATATTATGTTTATTACGTTTGGACAGGCGCGGATCCAAGGGGGGGGGGGCGCGGTGGCTCTTATACTATAGTTTATTCAAGAACTAGAGAGAGTAATAAATCATTTTTTACCCTTTTTCTCTTCGCAAACTACCTGTGTTCTTTAGTCCGGTGTTTTTAGCAAAATTTGTTAGACACATATATTTTTCATAGGAATGGGTTAGAAATTTTATAATCAAAAATACCGGTCTATAATAATAGACTAAAACGTTCGATTATTCTCTCAAAAAAGTTATAATTTAAATACTTACAAAATATCCATTGTCAAAAATACAAAAAGTTAAACATATAAAAAAAAAATAAATTCGTCCTTATTTTTGGGGCTATCGGTCATTTTATTATTAATTACAAACATTTTTAGGGTATTTGACTTTTCAGTTTATTTATTTAAACACAAAAAAGGGATTCAAATGTAATTACTTTTTTTATGTTGTAATTAAAACTAGACCTATCTATTTTTATTTCTATTGTACTGATATCTTAATTTAATTTTATATATGGAAATACGATAGCCCCAAAAAAATAAGATAAACATGTTAATTCTACACGCTTAAGACAAAGACACAAACACAATAATAAAATAATAAAAAACTTATGGCTAATTAGAATTAAATATATATAAAATTAAAGAGTGGGACACACTAAAATAAAAATATATAAAAAAATAAAAAAACATATAAACAACATTAAACAATAAAATACAACAAAAATTTAAATCATAAATTGTGTTTACACTAGTAAACATTACGTATCTAATTCCTAATCAAAGTCATTGAAACTATATTCGCCAAAATTAATTATAATTGGTTCCTCTATCTCACCGATTATGAGATCGAGTTCTCACATTTTGTTTTATTCTTTTATTATATGGATTTTTCCCAATTTTCCACAGTAACTTTATTCAAAAAAATCTTTCAAAAGTTCAGTTAAATTACTAATTTTATTAATTGTGTTATTTCTAGCAACTCTACCTTTTACTTGAGAGAGATATTTACGTCTCCAACGGACAGTTTCCGGACGATTTATAAGAACAGATTTTCTCTCTGGTTTTTCTCAGCAAAAATTAAGTTCTCTGAGCAATTTCCAGAGATCAATTCTTTTAATTTTAGGTAAATCGCGATCTTCAATGATTTTAGTTAGAATTTTGTAGATGGTTGGGATCTGCTTCTCATAATAAAATGTATATACAACCCCTTTAGTTGCAGTTTTCATCTCCTCTTCCAACGATGTTTTTCGTTTGCCTGTGATCGAATGTGGCTTGGGAGTACTAACAATTCCAGTCGTTTTTCTTCTTCAGTATTCGGTACATAGTAGATTTTCGAACTCCTGTCATGTTGGAACATATCTCGACAGAGCTTTTAACATTATTATCTAGATATTGATATCTTAAGGCATCACAAACATTCATCGTAATAAGTTTTTCGTTGAGGAAAAAATGCCCTGGTTTAACGATTTTGAAATAAATATAGAGGTGAAAGCCATATCTTTTGGGTATCTCACTAATCTCAAATAATATATAAAACAAGCGCAAACAAAATAAATCACTAAGAAAAAACTGTAAGTTGTACTTTGCTCACTGACAGAAATTAAATTAAACTATCAAAAATTCTATATTGCAGTAAATTTATAAAATATATTTAAATATAATGAAATATAATTAGATTTACGGCCGTTCTCAGTTACCTGCGGCACTGGAGCAGGTACGTTAGAGGTTTCGGTAACAGTTTTATTACTCTCTCTAGTTCTTGAATATAATATAGGAGTCTGTATGCTTGCGATTGCCCCCTCTCCCAAAAGCTTTGAGTTCAGAAAAATAGAACCCATTCTGCCTTTTATATTAGGAATGAGTATGCTGCTTGCACTCCCCCCCCCCCTTCCGTTGACAACTTGTTTTTCTTGCCATACTGTACTTTTGTGATATCACCGCCCCCCCCCCCCCCCCAAAGAGAGAGGCTGGATCCGCCCCTGCGTTTGGATTGGTAATTGTGACAATCACAAAAATATGTTTAATAGTTAGTGGGATGGTACAAGAAGTGCATAGGGGTTGGTTTTGGCCTTTGATCAAGTATTCGTTTGTGAGGCGCGTATGTCCGATTCATAGCCTAGTAGTTATGACAGATTCCCTCCTTGTTAGGGAGTGGTGTGAAGAGTTTTCAAAATAGGAGTTCTTAATCGTATGCAGTTTATTATCGTCCAAGGTTAGATCCCATTCAAGTTGAGCCAGATTATGGAAAAGTCTATTAGTGTAAGTTTTGATGTCCTTGATGTAGAAAGGGATTAGGGGGGTGTTAAGCAAGAGCGTCTACCTTCTCATTTCCAGGTATTCCCACATGGCTAGGGGTCCACAGAAGGATGATTAGCTTGTTTTCTATGAGTCCCCTCTTATGAATATATTTGATTTCTCCAGACAAGGGATGTTTTGGATGGTATGAGGAGATGTTCTGTATGGAGCTAAGTGAATCAGTGGCAATAACCCATTTTTTGTGCCGAGATGATATAATGTATTTGAAGGCTCTATAAATGGCGTATAATTCAGCTGTTAGTATGTTGGCTGTTTTATGCAATTGAAAAGTTTCACTTACATTGGAGGTATAATATGCTGCAATGGTCTGACTGGCAGTTTTAGATCCATCAGTATATATGACGTTGAAGTTGCTATATGTTGTTTGAAGCAGGAGGTTGAATTCATTCCTGATTAAGAGATGAGAGGTATTAAGTTTGTCGTACTTAGTGAGCGTTAAGTCGGATATAATTGGAGACACATTCCATGGAGGGAAAGTATAGTCGTTATTTTGTGGCTTGAAACATGGGGGCAAGGCAATTTGCAGGCGTTCCTTGAGCTTGTTATATCTTAGGTTAGAGCTGTAAGGGTATTTACTAGAAGCAGTTATCCAAGGAAAGGGGTTTCTGTGAAACTATTTTGATGTAAGAAGGAAAGGTTTAAAAAGCAGAGTATGAGCATAATTTAAGAGTTGTATATCTCTGATATAATTTATGGGCAGGATTTCAGCTTCACACATAATGCTGGAAATAGGGCTAGTGTGGAATGCACCTATAGCCAGTCGAACACTAGTATTGTGTATGGGGTTTAGCTTGGAAAGGTAAGATGGAGGGGCGGAGCCATATATACAGGAAGCGTAATTGAGTTTGGAGAGTATGCAGCACTGTTGCAAAATAAGCTCAACGTGACCTACACATTTGTTTTAAAGTAGCGCCATATTAAAAATGCGCATTTTTCTACAAAATCCAAATAGGGCTATTAAAATTTGGTTACATGTAATGCAAAGTTTATTTGTTTTTGACCCTGTATAAGGTAATTTCATAAAATAACTATTTTTAACAACGTATTTTGTGTTTAAAAATATTACACATTAATATTAACACAATAGTTTAATTGAAAAGCCTCAAATTTTCTAATAAAAAAATCATAATATAAAAATTAAACACATTTAAAATTCCACGTTTTTAATTGATAACAAACTATTCTTGGTATTTGAATATTAAATTAAAGACAATTTAAAAATTTTAAATGTAAAATTGTATTTCTGTGTGCCTTCCATTGCGTTCAATACAAACAATTGTTCTTCTTGAAACATCCTTAATGGAGTTTATGATACTAAGGGGCCTTATTTCTACAATATAGTTTCGAATCACCATTTTTAAATGATTAACATTACGGAAAGATCTTTGTTTGAAAACTTTTTGTTTTAGGTAGTCCCACAAGAAAAAATCAAGTGGGGTTAAATCCTGATACCTAGCCGGTCAGTATTGCTCAATATTACGCCTAATTATTTTGCCCCTAAATATTTCCAAGAGGCGTTCTTGTATTATGGATGGGAGCACCGTCATATTGGTACCTCAGATTATTAAATTACCCCTAAAAAAGCAAGGACCAACAACTTAATCATTTAAAACACCGCACCACACATTTGTTTTAAAGAAATATTGGTCTCTGCATTCTATTATAAAATTAGGATTTTTTTGAGCCCACCATTTGCAATTTGGAGAGCTAACAATGCCGTTTGAAGTGAAAACGGCCTCGTCGGTCCATAAAACGTATCTTCTTTTTTCCCCTGGTACCACAAAGAGAATCCCAAACGTATCTCAAAATCTTGATCGTTAAGAGTGTTTATAAATTTCGGTTTATAAGGTTTAAATTTATTTTTGTGCAAAATCTTCCTTACTCTCTCTTTGAACGCCACTTCTGCAAGAAATATGTCTAATACTAGTTTGACCATGTTTCACAACATCTGGGTACACATTTAATTGGACTTCTTCACTATGTTTTATAGAATTGTGAGGTTTTTTAAATGAACTTTCCACCGATCCAGTTGATTTAAATTTCGCCATAATCCTGATGGCAGTTGATTGTTGCACATTTTTGCCTGGATGCCTTTCATAACAAATGTTGGCTGCTAAACGATGGCTTGTGTTTTCACTATATATTAATACAATTTGAATTTTTTCCTGTATAGTTAACATTTTTTATTTATTTATTACGCAGTATTAATTAAAAGCCACCATGACCAACAGAAAGCGATTTGATTGTCATT
The DNA here is from genome assembly GCA_034092305.1 of Diaprepes abbreviatus. Taxonomy (NCBI): domain Eukaryota; kingdom Metazoa; phylum Arthropoda; class Insecta; order Coleoptera; family Curculionidae; genus Diaprepes; species Diaprepes abbreviatus. The sequence continues at coordinate 916,516 of JASJET010000265.1, read as the reverse complement.
ATTAAAGAAAGGGCTTAATGATCCTTTTTATCATTTGTTTTACTGCATTATCGTAAGGTACAATACTAATTCGGGAAATGTTTAAAAAGGAACTACTATGTTTTATACCACTAAATTTACTAAGAAAACAGTAACTGCAGTTTCAACTCACAGAGTCATTTTCAAACTGAATTACAAAGGTAGACTCAGTATTCAATACAGAAACATGAGAAAATTTAACAATAAATAAAAACTACCTGAGAAATTACATTATTACAAAGGGGAGGTACTAAATTTTGGGAACTAACTATTATTTGGCAACAACAAATAACGGGGAAATTCCAAGTTCTGTCTGGTCATTAACCAAATTTACATTTTTATTTTTACTATGTTTATATATTTCTAAAGATTCAAGAATATTTAACTTTTGGCCCTTTGTTGAATAATGTAATATGTCAGTATTGCTTAAATTAGGAAAACTGTGGCTGTGTTCTAAGCAATGGTTGGCAAAGCTCGAGTCTGTTTTTTGTAGTCTATATGATCGGTGGTGTTCTGAAAAGCGAGTTTTAAAGCTTCTACCACTTTGTCCAATATACAAGCTATCACACTCTGAACATTTTAACTTATAAACTCCTGATTTATCAAATTTATTAATTTTATCTTTAGCATTGTAAAGGATAGTGGACAGATTGTGTTGAGATTTAAAGGCTACTTTTTGTTATGTTTGGAAAGAGTATTAGCTATGTTTTCTGATAGGGTACCACAGTATGACAAAGATATATAAGATAAACTATCTTTATCATTTTTTATTTTGGGATATATTGAATTAAAAGCTATTTGTTGTTAACCATAAAATAAATTTTCTTGATCTCACCATATTTCATCTCAATAATCAGTGTAATTTTAAAATTTTTAGAAAACCAACGTTTACAGGTAATACTATATCTAATGACTCTTTTCACCCCTTACAACGCAAAATGGCTGCATACAATTCAATGATACATAGAGCATTCTCTTTGCTTCTCTCTGAAGAAGATCTTCAAGAGGAACTAAATATCATTGAAAGGATTGCAATATCAAACAATTTCTCCCAACAAACCATAAAGAAATTAATAACTAAAAAACAAAAACAACTAGCTTTTAATTCAATATATCCCAAAATAAAAAATGATAAAGATAGTTCATCTTATATATCTTTGTCATACTGTGGTACCCTATCAGAAAACATAGCTAATACTCTTTCCAAACATAACATAAAAGTAGCCTTTAAATCTCAACACAATCTGTCCACTATCCTTTACAATGCTAAAGATAAAATTAATAAATTTGATAAATCACGAGTTTATAAGTTAAAATGTTCAGAGTGTGATAGCTTGTATATTGGACAGAGTGGTAGAAGCTTTAAAACTCGCTTTTCAGAACACCACCGATCATATAGACTACAAAAAACAGACGCGAGCTTTGCCAACCATTGCTTAGAACACAGCCACAGTTTTCCTAATTTAAGCAACACTGACATGTTACATTATTCAACAAAGGGCCAAAAGTTAAATATTCTTGAATCTTTAGAAATATATAAACATAGTAAAAATAAAAATGTAAATTTGCTTAATGACCAGACAGAACTTGGGTTTTCCTCGTTATTTGTTGTCGCCAAATAATAATTAGTTCCCAAAATTTAGTACCTCCCCTTTGTAATAATGTAATTTCTCAGGTAGTTTTTATTTATTGTTAAATTTTCTAATGTTTCTGTATTGAATACTTAGTGTACCTTTGTAATTCAGTTTGAAAATGACTCTGTGAGTTGAAACTGCAGTCACTGTTTTCTTAAAAAATTTAGTGGTATAAAACATAGTAGTTCCTTTTTAAACATTTCCCGAAGATGATTAACTACCACATAGTAACGGCTACCAGCATCAACAATACTAATTAGTTTAGTAGTGCACTTAACTAACAAAAGACTATTTTAAGTTTTAAATTAAATCGTTGAAACTAGATAAACTTTATGTAAAGTTAAATAAAAATATATTTTCAACCCAATGCAGACTTTACTGGTGACACTGTGTACTTGTTTGTCTTAATTATAATGTGTATTACTTTTAGATACAAACTATTTTTTCAAAAATGGTTATTTTATGAAGTTACGTTTTACAGGGTCAAAAAGAAATAAACTCTGCATCACATGTGATCAAATTTTTACAGCCCTATTTGGATTTTGTAGAAAAACTCAATTTTAATATGGCGCCACTTGAAACAAAATATGTCTGAGATAAAGCATTGTCAAAACTAAGAAGTTTTATGTAGGTTGCGTTGAGTCTTATTTTGTAACAGTGGTGCAATTGACAAAAAATGGGCAAAAAATCTAAATTATCTTATACAGCTGAAAGTTTACATATGGGCTAAAAATTGGATTTAGAAAAACTTTTTCTAATAACGTTTTTCGATATTTTGAGATATAACCCCACATTTTTTCTTATTGGGAGTTATTGGTTTCGTGTTTGTTATTGTGTATTTCCTGATTTAAAGGTGGTTTTTTATATTATAACTTCTGGCAATTCATCTTATTTTCTCCAAAATTCCTTTAATGTATGGAATTGTGAAGAAGGAATGTGTTTCTTGCTGTCCAGTGGTCGTTATTCTAAAGTTATTTGTAATATCTTCAATTGACGATGGACAGCAAGAAATATATTCCTTCTTCACAATTCTATATATATATATATATATATATATATATATATATATATATATATATATATATATATATATATATATATGAAGTAAAATGCGAAATAGTGAATGCAAACTTCGCTCCATCATATCCTTTCTGTGTTAGAGGTTGCACAGTTAGAATAAATTGTGATAAAACACAATTCATCCTATTCCACCACCATCGAGATGGTGACCTACCTGTACCACCATACCGAGAAGAAAGTCAAAGCTTACCCTCCCCGCCATAGTGATACGGCAGAGATACATGTTTCGTCTCTCACTAGACTCATCAGGGTACCGACATGCACCTGGCTGTGCAAAGGACAGATCGGAAGGACGCATGCAACACTGAACGCGGCCATCCGACGAGAGGTCGGCGAAGCCGCGTTCAGTGTTGCATGCGTCCTTCCGATCTGTCCTTTGCACAGCCAGGTGCATGTCGGTACCCTGATGAGTCTAGTGAGAGACGAAACATGTCTCTCTGCCGTATCACTATGGCGGGGAGGGTAAGCTTTGACTTTCTTCTCGGTATGGTGGTACAGGTAGGTCACCATCTCGATGGTGGTGGAATAGGATGAATTGTGTTTTATCACAATTTATTCTAACTGTGCAACCTCTAACACAGAAAGGATATGATGGAGCGAAGTTTGCATTCACTGTTTCGCATTTTACTTCACTTATGTACGGAGTTGCATATAGTTGTACGTTTGCTGAATGTGATTTCAGCACTACAACAGCATAATGTGGATATAACCACTGATAATGCATCTCACACGGAGGTATCCGTGAAAGCCGTATAAACATGTATATATATATATATATATATATATATATATATATATATATATATATATATATATATATATATATACATATATTTTTGTTTTCCTAAATACTATAAGCTGAACTATTTTTAAATGCTGATAAGAGGTGATATTGCAAGATCATTTCCCTATTGTTTTCTTATCCTTTACTTGATTGATAATTTCCTTGACATGCGATCCCAATAATATATGATATTATTTATTAATTTCATAAATTTTTTATTAATTTCTAGTTAATTATTATTTCTTTACCGTGAAGGATTCAGAAATGTTAGTTTTAGAGTAGATTTTAATCATAATAAACCGTCCTCTAAACGTAATTACACGTCTTCTTATTATATAATTCCTTTCCTCCGTAGGTACTAGGTATTGCACATATAATAACTACTTCTACATTTATATACGGAGTGGAATTTTAACAAATACAACAACCCCTTCACTAAGATTCTCAGGCTCGTTTATAATATATTTTTGTGAATATCGCACCTCGCTTATGAAAGTAGGTTTCCCCAATAGAAGAGCACTCCTCCATTAGACTTGTTTTTTTTATGGGATCACCCTTGGCAAACGTTTTTGTAACAAGATTGACTAATATTGACGATTTTAGATATGAAATAACACCGGAATAACTATGTAATGTAAAAGAACGTAACATATCTCCAATTCTCATGGATATTTTCAATAATTCATTTGTTGTGCTTTTTTATGGGAGATTTCTGCAACTCTGTAGAGATTTTTACTTTTTGGTATAGACCTGTTTCAAATGAACGCTCTATCTTTATACTAACGTGAATTACTTTTTGGACAACTTGGGTTCCTTTTTTTTTCTGCGGAGTTTAGACCTAAGGGAGTTAATCCAAAGAAAATTTTTGGGTCTAAAGTCTGTGGAGAAAATAAAGTACAAATAAGATTTCTCTGGATCAATTATTTTGTAAATTTTATGACGTTTTGGTCAGCTGTTGACCTTAATCAGATATACAGTTTTCCAAAAAATACAGTTTAAAATTTCAGAAAGTGCACATATTAGACAAAATATTGTCAACGAGATGAACATTTAAAAAAATATATATTTAGTTAAAACAATAACACATCACACATTAAAACTTGTTTAAAAAAGAGATACATGTCCTTTTCAGTGCACGAGCAATACTATTTATATTATATTCAGAACAATACTGTTATTATTGCTGTAATTTTTTTGTTGTAACACTTCTAACCACAATCGCGCCTTGTAAGAGAAAATATGTTTTGAACTAGTAAAAAAGTGGTTCTTGCCATGTAGTGGTTTTATAAAAAAATTAAATTTTTTAGTATCCATAACGCAAAAATTAATCCTATAGTTGAATGGAGGCAAGGCTAACTTTTAATCAGAGCGTTAAAATTCATTTTTCTTGGAAATTTTATGGAGTTTTTGTTGAAATTAACATTTTTGTTTTCACTTTGTATAACATGAAAAAATCTTTTCATTTAAAATTATTTGCTAATAGATTACTAAATGACGTATCTGCATCTGTAGACCTTAAAATAAACTGCAACAAAACAAAAATAATGAGCCACGAACAGGCAAACATAACAATACAGAACCAGAGGATAGAAAACGTCGAACACTATGTATACTTGGGTCATGACATCAGACTAGGGAAATCAAACCAGGATGCTGAAATAAAAAGAAGAACACAGCTGACATGGACCGCTTTCGGTAAACTTGCATACATCCTGAAAAATAATTCAATTCCCATAAATCTAAAAAGAAAAGTATACGACACATGCATATTACCGGTGTGTACGTGTGGATTAGAGACCATATCCCTCACCAAAAAGTCCGCTAAACAATTAGAAACAGTCCAAAAAGCGATGGAAAGAAACATGCTTGGAATATCATTGAGAGACAGGATTAGAAACGCCGAGATAAGATGCAAAACGAAAGTCAAGGACATCGTGGAGGAGGTTGCACAGATGAAGTGGCGATGGGCTGGTCACATAGCCCGATATGAGGACAACAGATGGACACGAAGAATCCTGGAATGGAGACCGAGGGAGACAACAAGAAGCACGGGAAGACCTCAAAAAAGATGGGTAGACGACATAAGGACAGTGGCGGGCAAACAGTGGATGAGATTGGCGAAGAATAGAGAAAGATGGAATTGAGAGAGATCTACATCCAGGACTGGATGTACAGAGGTTGACGAAGAGAGAGAGAGAGAGAGAGAGAGAGAGAGATTACTTAAAAAAGTACTTGATGTATATCTACTCGTAAAATTATGATTTCATAATTTTTACACAACTACTAAATAAATTAATATTGTAATTAAAAATCTTGTTTAACTAAAGGCGCGTACATAAGTGTAACTGAACTTCTTAACTGAATATGTTACTTTCCAATTAGTTAATATGTTATGGTCAAGTTATGCGCCTTTAATTGTCGTTCTAAAAACAAACTGAAATTGGTTGGTTCGTCAATATATATGCAACTTTGTTAATTGGGATTCCATTCTGTCGCATACTTGTTAGCCTGAACTTTAAACTTCCCTAGGTTCGCAATAGTGTTACGTTACGATGTTCGGTTACGAAGTTAGGTTACGAGCATTTCTTACGAGGTTCGGTTACGCAGTTCGCTTAAACACAGTAAAATTTTAATCGGAATTTGTTAAGAAATATTCATTTTAAAAGCTTTAAACGATTCTATTTCTTCCACTGATTTTTTTTTTAATTTTCTCTGTTTTCACAGGATAACTTAAAAAAAAAATGAAGTTTATTTGTGTGTTTTTTTTTACATTTTGCTGTAAAGAAATTTAATATTAAATGAATGCTTTACCTATCCAGGAGATTTCTTCTTGATTTAAGATAATGGATTCTTCTGGATTGTTCCCAGATAAATTAGGAATAAGGATAGTCGGCATTCCTACTGAGGTCCCATAAACAAACAACATGGAGTTTTTTATAAATACTGCAATTACTTGTGGCAATGATCGCCTAAAGTTTGATATCTCTTTGTTTGATGCATCAAATTTATTCCTAAAAATATTAACTCTAGAAATAAATCTTCTTGTTCTATATTATTCATATTCTTTTAAGAACCCTGCATTATAAACGAAATATTTCTTTGATATACATAAAATTATTATTTTTAATACTGGATGATCCAAAATATTTTTACACACTTCAAGTGCCAAGTAGCATTTTCTCATTACAATGGGTAAAGGTAAAAAAAATATTTGTATATAATCTTTCTTCTAACTACTTCGAAAAGGGAGAATAACTATAGGCAATTATTGTGCTATATTTTATGTTCGTATGTAACGATAACTTATCCCTTATTTATATATATATATATATATATATATATATATATATATATATATATATATATATATATATATATATATATATATATATATATAGTGTATTTAGAATTATTAGAAACAGACTAAAAAGTCGGGTAAATATAGGGCAGATATAAATTTACAGCCGCACAGGGCCGGAATAAATTGCAAATGCAGGTAAAATGCTAGATATCATTTACATGTACTATGTATAATATAATTGAATCTGAACCGAAAAAGCCAGTTTAAATTGTGTCTTTAGTCATAATACACATATATATTTCGTATGCCATTTAAACCTAATAATTATTTAAAAATGTGGCGCCCTTGGAGCTCTGGTGAGATTTGTGAAAGTGAAACAAATCGAAAAGTGCATCCATCAACAGATGCTACAGAAATTATTAAGAAAGGGTTTCTAACCTTAATGGAGCGTGGTAATTTGTGGCTTAAGAAAGCTGTAGAGGAAACAGACATTATATGACGAAAAATTTATAAAATGTATGAAGACCAATATGTTCCAACTTTAGACAATTTAATAAAAATACTTGAAAGAGATTGAACCGAAATTAAGTGCTCAATAACGACTTTGTGGAAGTACATCTAAGGAATGGGATTTAAATTCAAAAAGATTAATAAAAGACCAATTTTAATGGAATCCAGGCATCTTCAAAAATGGCGGGGGAAGTATTTGAGAGAAATTAGTGACTACAGAACACAAAAAAGACCAATAATTTATTTAGATGAAACATGGATTGATACCAATGACACCCCAATCAGTGGATGGGACGATTTTAGCAGTTAGTGTGTGACATGTACTTCGTCAAACCGCGGTAAAAAAATAACAATTTTACATGCAGGATCTGAAAACGGGTTTGTGCCGAATGCTTTGTCCCTTTCATCCAAAAATATTAGAGATTCTTGTGTTGACTATCCTGACGACACAACAGCGGAGCTATTTGAAGATTGGTTTAGAACTAAATTATAGCCTAATATTCTGCCAAATAGTGTTATTGTTATGGACAACGTGAGTTACCATAGTAGACAATTAAACAAAGCACCTTGTTCAAAATCCAAAAGCCAAAATTCAAGACTATATGTACGATAATGATATATATTTTCAAAAAAAGAGTATTTGGAAGTGCTTAAAAGTTTGTCTATTAAAAAACAATATTATTGCTACGAACTTGTGGAAAGTATGGGTCAACACAGTATTACGGTTACCACCTTACCACTGTATATTCAACCCCATTGAACAAATATGGCACCAACTTAAAGCAGGAATTCGTCGTAATAATATTTCACCTACACTTAATTCTAATGTATTAGCTTTAATTGATAGTGAAGCGAAAAAAATTCTCAAATTAACTGGACAAAATTGTGTAAAACATATAAAGGAAATAGAAAAAACCTATGTTTATCTTAAAAATGCAACAGAAAAATTAGTTATTAATTTAGATGACAGTAGCGACAGTGAAAGAGATTTAGTTTAGTAATATAGAACTTAGTGTTAACTAAGTATTTATACAGATGCAAATATTATAATGCATTATATTATTATCGTGTTTTATTTAATTTAATATAAAAATCAACTCCTGCCTGTTAACTTATTTCCTACGAACATAACAAAATTAAAATTAGAATTAAAAATAAACATTACTCCGGACCTGAACGGATTTCGGTATAACATTACAGCTGTGGTTGAAAGGTTTTATTGCAGTTTCATTGTTATAAGTGATTGAATTTTTAGTCGGTTTCTAATAATTCTGAATACACTATATATATATATATATATATATATATATATATATATATATATATATAAATATATATATATATATATATATATAATTTATTTTAGTATCTTAAACCTTTTGTTAAATATTTTTTTCTAATATTTTCTTGGGTATAGGTTTTTCCATTAGAGAAACAAAGGACAACAATTTTTCTGACGTTTCGCTCTACATAGTGAGCTTCTTCAAAAGAGCTGGTATATTTATTTTAAATCTTGAAAGTAGTTTTGTGTGTAAATATACCAGCTCTTTTGAAGAAGTTCACTATGTAGAGCAAATCGTCAGAAAAATTGTTGTCCTTTGTTTCTCTAATGGAAAAACCTATATCCAAGAAAATTTTAGAAATATATATATATATATATATATATATATATATATATATATATATATATATATATATATACATTATTGAAAAATTATTGATGATGCATGGGTATATTTTCACTGGAACAATTAAATGCTGTCTTAGACAAACCTGATATTTTGTAATCGTAAAAAACAAAAAAGATGAGTCTGTCATTAATGTGTCGCTCAATGTAATATGTCAATTGTTTCCTTAAATTCTAAATAGAAAATACATTTTTGTTCTTGTAAAATTCACTTCGGTTTTTTCTAGAAAGTTAGGACAAAAGTGCAATCTGCATTAATTTGTTTTGCGGCATAACTGACATTGCATATACTAAATTTGTACCTATCAAGCAATCTGTTTTGAATAAAATATTAATGTCAGAGATTGGAGAGTAATTCGGTCAATAGTGAACAGTATATTGTGTTGCCTTTGGTAGATTAAACATAACAGATTGTTCCAGAGTATTACGTATATTATGTCGTACACATTAGATCATCTTTGATAATGTAACCAGGGATTATTTTAGGCCATTACTATTATCAATATATAATATGATACACTCGTTTAAATTTCATGAAAGTTGTAAATACTCCGAGATTCTGGTTTATGATCTTATTTTAAAAATAAATTGAGTAAAGGAATTATCAGCTTATTTAGTACAGGAGAGTCACGATTAAAAGTTTGATATCTACCTCTAAACCCTTAACTTGTTTTACCAGATTTAAGATATTTGTAATACTTTCTCGTAGCGTTAAAACGTTCATAATGTACTCGTCGGTAAAATTGTACCGATTTTTTTTACTACCAATGTTGGATGAATATAACTTTAAATTATAGCCGTAAACTTATTTTTGTGCTGATGCTATTCATCCAAAAGGCGAATATCTTCATTTGTTTTAGAAATTTTCACGTGTCCTTACATAATTTAAAAATTAAAATAAGTTAAGTAATTAGTTCAGAAATTAGTAAATATAATATATATATATATATATATATATATATATATATATATATATATATATATATATATATAAATGGGTATAGAGTATTAATGTAATGATCAGATAAATCTATAATTAATGGATCATGTGCACTAGGTAAGCGGTTGAAAATATACTTCAATTACTCTTATTATTCGTAATATCAAGATACATACTACCACCAGGGGCAGATCCAGCCTCTCTCTTTGGGAGTGGGGATTGCGATATCACAAAGTATAGTCTGGCAAGCGAAAGCAAGTTGTCGACGAAGGGAGACTACAACATTTCCATTTCTAGTGTAAAGCTAGGGTCGGGTCTATTATTCTGAAGTTAAAGCTCTTAGGGGGGGGGATAATCGCAAGAAAAAACAAGTTGTTGACGGGGGGGAATGCCGGCAGCATACACATTCCTAGTAAAAGAGGCAGAATCGGGCTTATTTTCCTGAACTCAAAGCTCTTGGAGGGGACCATGGGAAGAAAAGCAAATTGCCGATGGGAGGAGAGGGGAGATGCTAGCAGCATACACATTCCTAGTATAAGAGGTAGAATCGAGTTTATTTTTCTGAACTCAAAGCTCTTGGAGGAGGCGATCGCAAGAAAAAACAAGTTGTCGACGAGGAGGGAGATGCCAGAAGCATACACATTCCTAGTATAAGAAGCAGAATCGGATCTATTTTCCTGAACTTAATACTCTGGGGGGGGGGGGGCGATCGCTCTTATCGCCCACCCCTGGATCAGCGCCTGACTACCACCAGCTTGACGTTGCGCAATGATCTCACCAATATTATCTACAGTAGCACAGCTACGCATGGAATATCTGGAAGAAAATGTCTTAGACAAATTTGACATATTGATTACACTTTTTAAGAGATACGTGGACGACCGTCTAGCTACTGTTCCTTAAAACGAACACAATATTCAATTTACAAAAGAAATCCAATACAATGGAAAAATAAATTCCCTTGACTTCAAACTATTACGAAATAATGAAAATAAAAATATTGAGACGATGTGGTATACAAAGCATACATAATGGATCTTAATTATCAGTTAGATCATCAGAGAGCCCAAAAAATAGTTTCATAACAGGTTTGACTGATAGAACTTTACCTTTAACTTCTCCTAAATATCATCTAGAAGCTTTAAAGAAAGTTAAAGTGATAACAACTTCTCCCAAAAATTCACAAATAGAATAATAATAAAACAACGAACTTATAAACTTTATAATAAAAACATCCCAGACAAAATAATAATAACAGCCCAAAAACATATGTTGCATTACCATATATTAATCTGTTACCAAAAAAAGTTACACCTGTCTTCAAACAATACAATATCATAGTTTATCACAAAACATACAATCACTTGTTACCATTTCTCACAAAGTTAAAAAGTAAAAGTAGCCCACAAAAAGAAATCCGATATCATCAATTCCATATCATGCCTAAATTTTCTACAGAACTATATTGAAATGACAACATAATATCTAGACAGCAGATTGAACGGACATAAATACATAAAAAATGGAACGACCGAATTACAAACACATAAAACAAATTTTAAACATAAATTTGATTTTTTGAACACAAAGATCCAGGAACTTAAAATAAAGGAAATGCGACATATCAAAAGGAAAAGAAAAACAATCAATGACAAATAAGATATTAAAAACCTAAGTCTAATATATTTTAACTTTTTAAACTAAATCAACTAAAATATTTGTAGTCCTTATTGTTTTGCAACACACTGTTTAGTTGATAATAACAGCATTTATTTTGAAATCAGAAAAAATAAACAAAAAAGTGTTACAAAAAAGAATGAGTTTATAGTAACCAAAAGCATCTTTAAATATTTCCCTGAAAAACAGGCAGAGGTACATTCAGGTGCGTACCGTGAAAAATTTTGTTGTTGTTTTTATTCTTTGTAAAGTCATTTAAATTATTTTATTGATTGATGTTATTATAAATATTGTTACCGTTTAAATGTCAATTTAAATCAAGTGAGTGTAGATATGTGAACAAGTTAGTTGTATATTTCGTTTTTAGTTTAGATTATACTTTCTAAAAAGTCAGGCTATGTTGGACGAAATGTCAAGCATGAAATACCCATGTATAAGCAATAAAAACACTAAATTTCGCATTCCGATTCCGCACAGCTTGTAGTTTTTGACTTAAACTATTAACGTCACTTTTGAAATGTTTATTGAGTTTTAACTCAAGAACGTCGAAAGTAAAAATACTTTTTGCTTAGAATCGGCAAAAAAATGTGAAGGTATTTTTCATTTTACAAAAAACAAATTTTTAAATTATTAATAATTTTTTGTTTATAACAAATTACCCTATGTCTCTTTATCGGTTACAAAAAAAAAATAAAACTTGTTAAAAATTGACTATGTATTTGCATTTAAAAAAATAATAATAATAAAGTATACACTTATGGACAAAATTATCGATTATTTATAATTTTCGCCCTTTCATGGATCTTTGCATGAAATTTCCAATATTTTGATATGTTTTCAAAATATTCGATTCTGTAAATGTGCGATATCATTTTGTCTCTATTTAGCTATAACTGGTGCTAGCAAAAGTGACAATAATATTGCCATAGGTGTATTTCTAGGTAAGATAAATAAATAAATAATTAAATATGTCATTTCTTACATAAATAATCTACTTACCTTATAAAAACCATTTTCTTTTTATTTTAAATTATGCTATTATTAACTTTTAAAATGTCATTGTGAAAAAATTTTTTTCCAAAAGGCTATTTTCTTTTATACCAAATGTTATTTATCTTATCCTATGCATATTTTTAATCTTATCAAGTAATAAAAAAATTATGTATCTTTACCAGTTTTATCTAGAAACATTGGTCATATATTTGAAACAATTAACTTCGGAGACTGATTTAATCCTTTTCTTAGATAATGGTATAAGAATATTTGAATTAACTTTTACGAAACGGCTTTAATATTACATTTCTAGATCATTTTGAAGCGTCGGTTTAATTTCCACTTTGAATTACATTGTTGATCCTCTATTTGAATCATATTGTCATGAAATCTTTCATTCCTGTAAATTCGAATTTGCTTATTAAGACCACATATTCGGATACGAAACACATTTAAAGCTGCCATTTCTGTTCAGTTCAGTGTACACGTACGTGACAAAATGCTAGATAAAAGGTTACCAACGTTTTCTGGGTCACCTCTCCCTATAGAAAAAAAATCCGACGCCCCTTCCTTTATAGTTATTGTATATAATATTAAAATATCATATTAAAAGTTAAAACACCATCAAATATATAAGAAAATTGTTATTATCGGTTAGGAAATTAACATAAAACTCAAAAAATTGAACTGACTTCTAAAAGTGGGCTAAAAAGTGAAAAATAACTATAAATTTTTATATGAAATTAAACTTTTTGAAGTCGGCGCCAAACTAATACCTGACAAAATGTGATTTGAACAAACAGATTGAAAACACTTTATATGTTTTTAGAAGTCGGTTCAATTTTTTTATAAAAATTTTATTTTTCTATTTTTAGTTTTAGAATTCATTATGGTATCCATAAATTATTTGAACTAAGTACTAATTGAGATTAGCGTACCTCGCAATGATTCCAAGGTGGCAAAAAAGTACCTGTTTTATCCAAAGTTGTAAATCACCCTAATATGAACCACAAAAAATTCTTTGATTCTTAGAGTTTTCCAAATACCAGTAAAATTGTGTCAAACCAATAATTAGTATGTCATAGTAAATCCACTATCTTAAATTTCAAATTAATTTTAGATTGGTAATTTTGGTCCCAAAACCTGCCAATATCGATGTTTTAAGAACCTGCGATGTAAATTTCTTAGCTTGATATATTTTATACTGCATATTGAGTTTGTATACGCCTCAAGAACCCTACAATATCAATTTTCAATATTAAAAGAGCCTGAGATGTAAATTTCTTAGCTAGATATATTTTATACTGCATATTGAGTTTGTATACGCCTCAAAAACCCCACAATATCAATTTTAGACAAAATCGGAATATGTAAAATTTTCTGTCCCTCATATTGTATCTTATCAGCCTAATAGTTGTATAAAATTAGACAAAATCGGAATATGTAAAATTTTCTGTCCCTCATATTGTATCTTATCAGCCTAATAGTTGTATAAAATTAGACAAAATCGGAATATGTAAAATTTTCTGTCGCTCATATTGTATCTTATCAGCCTAATAGTTGTATAAAATTAGACAAAATCGGAATATGTAAAATTTTCTGTCCCTCATATTGTATCTTATCAGCCTAATAGTTGTATAAAATTAGACAAAATCGGAATATGTAAAATTTTCTGTCCCTCATATTGTATCTTATCAGCCTAATAGTTGTATAAAATTAGACAAAATCGGAATATGTAAAATTTTCTGTCCCTCATATTGTATCTTATCAGCCTAATAGTTGTATAAAATTAGACAAAATCGGAATATGTAAAATTTTCTGTCCCTCATATTGTATCTTATCAGCCTAATAGTTGTATAAAATTAGACAAAATCGGAATATGTAAAATTTTCTGTCGCTCATATTGTATCTTATCAGCCTAATAGTTGCATAAAATTAGACAAAATCTGAATATGTAAAATTTTCTGTCCCTCATATTGTATCTTATCAGCCTAATAGTTGTACAAAATTAACTTCTTATTCGTAATACACGACTCTGAAAACCCTCTAATACCAAATTTGAAAAAATGTGAATAAGGTAAAATTTTTAACCCACCATATTGCATCCGCTATATTGAATTAGCAAAAAATTATTTTAAGTCTTAATCTAATCTAAATTTAAACTCTTCAAAGCCCCCTGTACCAATTTTGGATGAAATCTGGAAATTTAAAATTTCTAGACTTATATTCGCTATTTACATCCCCAAAAACGATTCAGTCCTACCATTGAACAAAATCGAAAAATGTAAAATTTTTAGTCCGCTGTCTTGGATTAGTCATATTGAATCCTGAAAAAATACTTTTAAATTCATAATTTACACCCTCAAGAACCCCCTACATCAGTTTGGGAGAAAATTGAACAATGTAAAATTTTTAGGACACCATTTGAGATTTTTAAAAATTATTTTAAATTCATAATTAACACCAACAAAAATACCCCAATACTGATTTTAGACAAAATCGGGAGATGTAGATTCTTTAATCCGCTATCTTGGATCTGCCATATTGAATTTTTTAAAAAATTATTTCAGATTCGTTATGTGCGACCGCGAAAACTCCCCCGTACCAATTTCGAATAAAATCAGATAAAGTTGATTTTTTCGTCCGCCATATTGAATTTTTAAAAAATATTTTGGATCCATTATGTGCGACCCCGAGAACTCCTCCGTATCAATTTCGAATAAAATCAGAAAAATTAAAATTTTTTGTTTGCTATATTGGATTCGCCATATTGAATTTTTTAAAAATAATTTTAGATTCGTTGTGTACGACCCCAAAAATTCAGCCATACCAGTTTTAGAGAAAATCAGACAAAATTTTTTTGGCCGCCATGTTGTCAGTGCCATCTTGGATATTACGGCACCAATTTCATCCAAAAAAATATGGGACTACTACAGCAACTTCTTTTACATAACGTAAAAAATTTCATTCAAATCGGTGCCTCCGTTCCGGAGTAACAGTGTACATACATAAGAAAAAACATACATAGTCGACGAATTGAGAACCTTCTTCTTTTAGAAGTCGGTCAAAAAATAATAAAAAAGTGAAGAAATGGTTGTGGCAGCTGAAATTCTAAAAATTTGTTAATATTGGGTACCAATTTTCACAACAACAGTTGCAACTCGTTCAGTAGTATGTTCCTTTTTTGAACAATACATTTTTGTGTTGACTCTTACGATCCAGCATAAAGCTCTGGTATTAATTTTTGAAGTTAGAACTTTACGTTTCCATATCTAAATTTTACTTTCGGTTTTTTTTTTTAATTTGATCATTTTGTTGTATTAGTATTTGAGAAAGGATTTAAAACTCAATTCGATATAGTCGGGGAGCGCAGTAGGTTTTCCTAGACGAGGAAGAGATATGGCCGATTTCCGTATTTTTAGGCCGATTGTAAGCAAAATAAATATTTTCAAATTCTGCGCCCAGTAATTGATAGTTCAAGTCAAGAACTACAAGCTAAGATTAATCGGAATTCATAAATGTTGTGTTTTTATTGCTTCTTAACGCTATGAACAAGTAGCGTTTCATAAATGGTAACATATGTGCCACCGTATATAAAGAGAACTGTATCTAAAGCCAATAATTTCTGTCACTCATTCAGCGCTCCCTTATAGAGTGCTCCGGGTTGTGCACCGTTAGAGGAATCAATTCTAGTGGCGTGTGCATTTCAGAAAATAATAAATGATGAAATTTCGTGGAAATATCAAATTATTTTTCTTAAGTTAAATTTATTTCCTCACATTTTTATCAACTCTTACAATTTTTTTTCCTGGAAGGAATATCTTGCATAAGCACCTTCATGAAGTGCGAAAGGTAGTGTCGGATTCTTACCGACTGAAATTCCTCCGGACTGAAGATCCTGCCAATTTTCCTTGGTCTGCCGTTAGCCGTGGCTGCTGGCAGTCCAAGGTTATTCATTGACACCTCCGGTTTCCAGGCAATTAAGCCTTAACAAACCTTTGGTCCTCACAAAGTGTAGCTGCTCCAGGTGCGGTTGCACCCATTGCTTCGTACTCTTCCTACATTTTGCTTACAATGTAAGGTTGGTACTTTAAGATATTTTATATGCACTTTAGGTGCCCTTAAGGTATTTCTTGTAAACTATTAAAAATTTGTTATTTACTTGTTCTTTTGAGTGGCGTCCAGTACATTTCCCTTCTGATTTATTTCTTTTGGATCAACTAGGGTGCGTCTAGTATTATCGTCAGGAGTGTAACACATTTAATGTAAGTCACTTAGCTTATATTGACTAATCGGCAGAATTGCTGTCAAGAAACATATCTGAATCTAAGGAACTATCAGTGTGTATATATAATATATATATATATATATATATATATATATATATATATATATATATATATATATATATATATATATATTTATTTTCTTGATTCTTGAACCATAGATTATATCATTTTTCTTAATTTTGTATTTTCTTGGGTTTAGGTTCTATTTTTTTTTTAACTTCGGAAGGTATCGGGGTATCAGATATATTTTCGATCCATTTGGACCTGTCATTGTTTGTTTCTTTACAGATTTCACGCTTTTTAAATAATTGGTTTAATTTTTTTTGGTGTCTTTTTTTAATTTTTTTATGTAATTCCTCAAACTTTTTATTTTCTAACGATAAGAATCTATCTAATATATCATTTGTTAAGTATCTCTCAGTTTTTTTGATGTTTTCTCTAATGGATGTATTTAAAGAAGTTATTGTTTTGGTTGCCTCTGTAATTGATAAGTTTAAAATATTGTATTTGGCTTTCATGATGATATTATTAAATTTATTTTCAAGGTACGTACCTGTAAAACAAATATGTGAAACATTCAAATTTAAAAATGTAGGAAATAGATCCAAATGTTTGCATCTTAATAAAAAAATTCTTCTGTTTTTTGAGCGGCAAGCTTAGTGTAAGATTTTGATAATTCTTTAAGAAGCATTACCACGTGCGGCCCATATGATACTTCTATCTCCTTATAAACCTAAACCCAAGAAAATACAAAATTAAGAAAAATGACATATATATATATATATATATATATATATATATATATATATATATATATATATATATATATATATATATTAAAAATAAACAAATTCACGGTCTATATATTTGAAAAAGTTGTTTTATTCTCCTTACGACCTTTAAGAAAGGGGACAGACAGTATATTCTCTGCGAATTCCACTCTGGTTCACTCTCCATACTAGTTTCGACCACCTAATGGTCTCATCAGTGGAGCTGTAACGAACCGAGAGTGAAATGCACAGAAAACAAATGTCTACTTAAAATCCCCATATCGTAAAGTATCGGCAGGATATTACCTGCAGAACTTGATGCCGGACTGCTATCTTAAACAGTACAAACGAACATCTGAATATACCCCGGAGCGGTAGGAAATTTATTAAAAATAAACAAATTCACGGTCTATATATTTGAAAAAGTTGTTTTATTCTCCTTACGACCGTTTACGACGTTTTAAGTAGACATTTGTTTTCTGTGCATTTCACTCTCGGTTCGTTACAGCTCCACTGATGAGACCATTAGGTGGTCGAAACTAGTATGGAGAGTGAACCAGAGCGGAATTCGCAGAGAATATAAAGTCTGTCCCCTTTCTTAACGGTCGTAAGGAGAATAAAACAACTTTTTCAAATATATAGACTGTGAATTTGTTTATTTTTAATAAATTTCCTACCGCTCCGGGATATATTCAGATGTTCGTTTGTACTGTTTAAGATAGCAGTCCGGCATCAAGTTCTGCAGGTAATATCCTGCCGATACTTTACGATATGGGGATTTTAAGTAGACATTTGTTTTCTGTGCATTTCACTCTCGGTTCGTTACAGCTCCACTGATGAGACCATTAGGTGGTCGAAACTAGTATGGAGAGTGAACCAGAGTGGAATTCGCAGAGAATATACTGTCTGTCCCCTTTCTTAACGGTCGTAAGGAGAATAAAACAACTTTTTCAAATATATATATATATATATATATATATATATATATATATATATATATATATATATATACAAAACAAGGGTGGTGAAACTGGAGGTCTCCAGACGTCCAGAGTTCGTATATTAAGGATAGAGCATCCCCTTTACCATGGCATACGATGTTCCAGTTTAGCTTGTGAGGAGTTCGTGGCTCCCCTCTACTTGACTGGAAACCCTACATCTTGCAGACAGTTTCCCAACGATCACTGGCCTGCAAGAAGACATGGTATATACTAGGCGGACTTTCGCGAAAGAATACCCTTATCCTACGCCCTGTAACCCCAAAGGAGGTACGACACATGGGAGAGAGGACCTCCTTCTCCACGTCGTTGCTCCTGGTATGTGAGAAATATGTTACAGTTTTTCTTTGCTCGTCTGTCTATGCATGCATCTTGTGAGTCACAGGTTTCTTCCTCCTTTACTGAGCTTGAGACTAGCTAGAACCTACAACGGTCACCAACAGTTTTTAGAGCAAAACCACCGGCGAGAGTAGGCGGAGAGTTTAGATTTATAAAAGTCCGGTTTGACGATTTTTTCCTCAAAGAATATCAACATTCTTGTCGCCCTATTGAAATTAACGATGACCAAATCCAAAGCATAATTGAAGAAAATCGTCATATAACTTTCGAGAGATTGTAGAAAAATTAAATGTATCGCATACAACAATTGAAAATCACTTAAAATGTCTTGGACTCGCTAAGAAGCTCAATATTTGAGTTCCGCATGAACTGAAAGAGATTCACTTAACACAACGAACCAATATTTGTCATATTCATCTCACGTACAATAAAACCGACCCTTTTTTGAAAAGAATCATCACTGATGATGAAAAATGGATCATCTACATTAACATCATTCGAAAACGATCATTGTCATGCTGTCAATCTGGTGGTACTACAAAGGTATTGTGTAATTTTACCTACTTCCAAGAGATCAGACGATTAATTTAGATGTCACAACTAATAAAACTGGATTAAGCAGTTAAAGAAAAACTGCCATAATTGGTAAATTGCAAAGAAACTTGGTTCCATTATTATAATGCAAAGATTCACACGTCTTCAGTAATTTGTAGGAAATTATTGTTGCTTGGTTGGGAAGTGATGAACCATCCTCCATATAGCCCTGATCTAGTACCATCTGATTACCATTTATTTCGAAGTTTGCAAGACTGTTTAAATGGTAAAATTTTCACAAATGACGTTGACCTTAAATCACAATTGGTTCAGTTTTTTGCTGATAGAGACCAAAATTTGTATAAGCGCAGAGTCATGAAGCTGCAAGAAAGATGAATGATTGAGTTTTATTGCACACTATAAAATCGAAATTATTTTTTTGCTGATCTGATATGTTTGCTGGAATGCGAAGTACCGATCTTTATTTAAATATTTGTATGTTTCATAGTTTATATACATAAATCATTATTGAAAGAACTAGATTTATTGTCTAATTTACAAATCAAAATATATGTATGCATACAATGAATAAGTTTGGAAGTAAAAGCCTTGAGCGCGTTGTTTAATGAAAATTAAGCAACAAAATTTATAATTTACACTTGTAGCAATCCAGGTTTGTTTATTTTTGGCACCGCGATCCACACTTAACGCTAGTAAGATTTCCCTGGCTAAATATACCGGTTATGTATTTTAACCTTTATAATAAACTTAATTTAAATGGCAAAAGCCGATTTTATGCGCGACCGTTTTAGTTGTGCGGACGAAAAAATCGCTTTAAACGTTGTTTTTATCGATTTATTTCAACGTAAAAGTGGTTTTTAAAGTGATGTTTTAAGCTTTTCAAGTGGTGTGATTGTGATCGTTAATAAAATTAGTAACCATTATAGCAGTGGCGTAGTTTTTCATTTTTATAATCGTTGTGCGTGGGAAAAATAAAATTAAAATTATTATCGTCGCAGAAGTGGGGCAAGTACTACAAGTAGAGCGTGTGTTTGTAGTATAAGTTCGTAACTATCAAACTGCCTGATGATAACATCTGAAGGTGATGCGCTTGGAATTTTAAAGGAAAATGTTTACCTATCTGTATTACCATAAAATTGAGAGAGATTACTTAATAATAACGAAATCTAAAGCTATTTTTCTATGAATGGATTCTACATGTTCTTGTCCAAAAAGACTGGACAGTATGGGTGAGTTATCGACTTATTAATAAAAAGAACTAGAAGCAAAGAAAGTATTTCATTTATAAGTTGGTTATTAAGTAAGTTTCGAGAACTTTTTGCATTAAGGTAGTTCACTCGTGAAACAGCTTTTCTTTGGAATGTGATCGAATTTGAATATATAGTTTACAAACGTGTCTTTTATTTAATTAAAAAAAAACGAAATATTTTAATCGTCTGTGAGACAAAATATTAATAATTAAAATATGCTTAATTATGTATACTGGAGGTCACTACATATAAGATAAAATTTTTATAAAAGAACTTGAACCGACTTCTAAATGTGCGCTAAAAAGTGAAAAATGACTATAAATTTTTATATGACATTGATATTTTTGAAGTCGGCGCTAAACTAATACCTGACAAAATGTGATTCGCATAAACAGATTAAAAAAACTTTATTTGTAATTGCTTTCTTACCATAACTTGTATATATTAGTAGTTATTTATTTCATTTAGAAATAGTTTGGCGCCGACTACAAAAATTTCAATGTCATATAAATATTTACAGTTATTTTTCATTTTTTGGCACACTTTTAGAAATCGGTTCAGTTTTTTTTATAAAAATTTTATTTTTCGATTTTTAGTTTTGAGTTCATTATGATATCCATACATTATCGGAACTAAGTACTAGCGAGATTAGTGTACCTCGCAATGACTTCAAGGTGGCAAAAAAGTACCCATTTTATCCAAAGTTATACTTTTAAATTCGTAACTTACATCATCAAGAACCTCCTATATCAGTTTTGGAGAAAATCGAAAGATGTAAAATTTTAGACAAAATCGAGAGATGTAAAATATTTAATCCGCCATCTTGAATCCGCCATATTTAATTTTTTTTTAAATATTTTCAGATTCGTAATGTGCGATCCCAAAAACTTCCCCATATCAATTTTGAGAGAAATCGGACACAATTATTTTTTATCCGCCATATTGGATACACCATATTGATTTTTTTAAAAATAATTTCAGATTCGTTATGTGCGACCCCGAAAACTCCCTCGTACCAATTTTGGAGAAAATCGGACAAAATTGATTATTTTGTCCGCCATATTGGTTCCGCCATATTGAATTAAAAAAATATTTTGGATTCGTTATGTGCGACTCTATATACTCCCCCACATCAATTTTGGAGAAAATCGGACAACATTAAATTTTTTTGTCCGCCATATTAAATCCGCAATATTGAATTTTTTTGAAAAAAATTCAGATTCGTTGTGTACGACCCCGAAAATTCCCACATAACAATTTTGGAGAAAATCGGCCAAAATTTTTTTTTTGGCCGCCATATTGTCAGCGCCATCTTGGATTTTACTGCCCCAATTTCATCCAAAAAAATATGGGACCACCGTAGCAACTTCCTGAACATAACGTAAAAAATTTCATTCAAATCGGTGCTGCCGTTCCGGAGTAATCAATCGGTGTACATACATAAAAAAACATACATAGTCGACGAATTGAGAACCTCCTTCTTTTAGAAGTCGGTTAAAAATACCAATACATTTTGGAATATCTCAAAAACGGTTTTTACCATATTTTTTAAAAACTAATGTAACGTTGATCCAAAAATTATGAATTTTTTAGGAAAAAAAAACGGAATTTCTTGACCGTTAGAAAATACGGAGTTTTTAAATAAAAATAATTTGAAAACATCTGAAGCGTAGTGGGGTACAGTGATCACAACTTGGCAACGCGCGATAATTCAAACCGAAGTTAGTTAGATTAGTTCTTTGGAATGTGACATTTTTTAAAATATATTTCTCGATATTTTTAACCGACTTCTAAAAGAAGGAGGTTCTCAATTCGTCGAGTATGTATTTTTTTTATGTATGTACACCGATTACTCCAGAACGGCTGCACCGATCTGAATGAAATTTTTTACGTTATGTTCAGGAAGTTGCTGCGGTGGTCCCATATTTTTTTAGATGAAATTGGTGCAGTAAAATCCAAGATAAGCGATTACAATATTGCGGCCAAAAAAAATTAATTTTGTCCGATTTTCTCCAAAATTGGTATGGGGGAATTTTCGAGGTCGTACCCAACGAATCTGAAATTATTTTTAAAAAATTCAAAATGACGGATCTAATATGGCGGACAAAAAAATTTAATTTTGTCCGATTTTCTCCAAAATTGATACGGGGGAGTTTTTGGGATCGCACATGACGAATCTAAAATTATTTTTAAAAAATTCAATATGGCGGATCCAATATGACGGACGAAAAAATCAATTTTGTCCGATTTTCTCTAAAATTGGTAAGCCGGAGTTTTCGGGGTCTCACACAACGAATTTGAAATTATTTTTAAAAAATTCAATATGGCGGATCCAATATGGCGGACAAAAAAATCAATTTTGTCCCATTTTCACCAAAATTGGTACGGGGGAGTTGTCGGGGTCGCACATGACGAATCTAAAATTATTTTTTAAAAATTCAATATGGCGTATCCAATATGGTGGATAAAAAATTAATTTTGTTCGATTTTTTTTCAAAATTGATTTGAGGGAGTTTTTGGGATAGCACATTACGAATCTGATATTATTTTAAAAAAATTAAATATGGCGGATTGAAGATTCTACATCTCTCGATTTTGTCTGAAGTCAGTATGGAGGGATTTTTGTTAGTGTTAATTACGAAATTAAAATATTTTTTGAAAAACTCAATCTGGCGGATTCAATATGGTGATCTAAAAATTTTACATATCTCGACTTTCTCCAAAACTGATATAGAGGGTTCTTGAGGGTGTAAATTATGAATTTAATCGTATTTTTTCAGGATTCAGTATGGCGAATGCAATATAGCTGACAAAAAATTTTACATGTTTCGATTTTGTTCAAATGTGGAACTGAATCGTTTTTGAGCATATAAATACCGAATATAAAATTATTTTAAGAAAATCTAATACGTCAGATGCAATATGATCGTTTAGAAATTTTAAATTTCTGGATTTCATCTAAAATTGGTACTAGGGGGCTTTGAAAGGTTTAGATTTAATTAAGATGTTCAAATTGTTTTTTTGAAATTCATTATGGCGGATCTAATATGGTAGGTTGAAAATTTTATCTTATTCACATTTTTTTAGATTTGGTATTAGGACGTTGGGGGTTAGTGTATTACGAATATGAAGTTAATTTTGTACAATTATTAGGTTGATAAGATACAATATGATGGACTAAAAATTTTACATTTTCCGGTTTTAGCTAAAATTGATATTGCGGAGTTCTTGGGGCGTGTACTCAATATGCAATATAAAATATATTGGGCTAAGGAATTTACGTCTCAAATTCTTTAAATATTGATATTGGAAGATTTTGAGGCCTATATTATCAATATACAATTCTGAATAAAATGGGTACTTTTTTGCCACCTTGAAGTCATTGCGAGGTACATTAATCTCGATTAGCATGTAGTTCAAATAATTTATGAATATCATAAAGATTTCATAACTAAAAATCGAAAAATAAAATTTTTATAAAAAAATTGAACCGACTTCTAAAAGTGCGCTAAAAAGTGAAAAATAACTAGAAATTTTTATATGAAATTGAAATTTTTGAAGTCGGCGCCAAATTATTTCTAAATGACATAAATAACTACTAATATATACAAATTATGGTAGGGAAGCAATTACAAATAAACTATTTTTAATCTGTTTATGCGAATCACATTTTATCAGGTATTAGTTTGGCGCCGACTTCAAAAATTTCAATTTGATATAAAAATTTTTAGTTATTTTTCCTTATTTAGCGCACTTTTAGAAGTCGGTTCAATTTTTTTTATAAAAATTTTATTATTTATTATCTCAATGTGTTGGGATATCAACATAATAAACTGGATAGGTATGAGACTCACACTATATGAACGTTACTGTACACACGTTTACTCTATAGATCATTCAATATAGACTTTTGCAGTGCTGCCAGATTTAAAGTTATTACTGTCCGATTAAAAATTTAGCTAGCTTAAAGTATACAGTCTCAAACTCTAAAAGTGTTTTCTACACCTAAAAATAATTTTGAAAGACTCAACTCGCATAATTTCTGAGATTCCGTCGTTTGTTATTTTTTTAATTTTTGATTTTACCTGAAATATTAGCCAAAAGTCCACCTTAAGTCCTAGAACTCGAGGATGCTATTTCTCACATCCGTGTAAAGCCATGCTTTTAAAGATAGAAACACGAGTATAAAAAAGATGTTTCTTTCCACGTGAGATATTTTTGGACCATAGCATTGAGTTCAAACACCGTCAGATTTTTTTTTATCTTTTAATATCCTTTTCTTGATCTTAGTTGCTCTTTAGCCGATATTTTGTTTGTTAGTTCCTAGATAGATGTATTTGCTACATGTCTCTATTTCTGCATGCCCATCTAAATGCAAATTTTATGCCTCTTAGCAGGTAAAACAATATTTAGACTAATGTATTCCAATTTCACTCCATGTCTTTATTCAACTTCCCAAGTTCTCTTGATAAAGAAAATTTGAAACTGCTCTTTTCCAGAAATTGGATACTCATAAGTACCGGTAAAGGTTCCGACTTGGTGGAGATTTTTCAGCGCCTTTAGGTAATTGAAACTTTTCTTTGTCATTTTTATTAATTGATGATGCTTCAACTATAGATGTAATATTTGGAAGAAAAAATTGCCAGTACTAACTTATCGCTTATTCAGTAAAGTATTGTAAGTACTAGGAAAAAGAGCGTAAATGAACTTTTTGTTTACGCTGTGTTTGCAAATTTATTTTCCATTAATAAAGTACGGATAAGTTTATTTTCCTAATAAAACAGCAATGCGTAGTATTTCCTAAATCCTATTTTTAGTACGTCAGTGGCATTGAACTCTGGCAAAATTTTAAATTAAGCAATAAAATATATATTGACACACTTTTTATACATAGTAATGGTTTTACCTTTGAAGTTTTAAACATAAAGGATAAAATTAATAGCTTAAAAAATAATCCATATATTATACAGTATTATTCAATACTGTTGATATAGTCAGAGTTATATTAAACCTGGATATATTTTCGTATCATAGAAAAACAACGCCAGAAAAAAGCCATTTTTTTTGTTAAGTAAAACGTTTAGAAATAATAATTTTTGGGTTTATATCCAGAACTGTAATTAGACGAGTGGAAAAATCCACAACGACAAATTGAGGGATTCAGGAGGAAAAATGTAGCAGAGCCTAGAAATAGCCGATAACAATATTCGCAGGAAACAACTGTTATATAAAATATAAATTACAGACATATTGCCAGGATATTAAAAACATGCCGACTTCAATCTTTTGTGATTATATAGTTGCCTATATGTATTCTCCTTTCAAGCAGAGAAAAAGAAACAGTTTATTTCTGTCTGATATGGAATTCGGCAGGTTTTTAATACCCTGCCGATATGTCTCGGAATTGATATTTTATATAGCAGTTGTTTCCTGCAAATTTAGAACCTTCTAAATTATTTCCTTGGTTCCCTACTCAAGTTTATTTTTTCGTAGTAGTTTCTTGTCAAACATGAGCCCCAAGTATTTGAATTTTGACTCATCATGGATTTGGACTCTTTTAACTGTTTATCAACCAACTCGAAGGTAGAAGCGTGACTTCGAAAAATAAATGGCTTTATTTTTATTTCGATTCAATATACTTTTCCAGTTACACATCCATTTTTTCAATTGGTCAATACGTCTTTCTAATCGTAACATAATTTAATTTCACTAAAAGAACTTGACGTGATACCCGTATCATCTGCGAATAGATACAATTTTGTGAATGGTGTTTTGATATTTTTTAGGTGTACACGTTAAATAAGGTAGGAAAAAGGGGCTAACCTAGAGATTTTCCAGCTCTAACGGTTCTCCCCTCTGAAATTTAAGCTTCAATAGTTGTCGAAATTAATCTATTGTCCAGAAATAAAGACAATAACTTAACAATGAGATTTGGAGGATCATATCTTATAAATATGAACAATAATGCGCTACACCTTACCTTGTCAAATGCCTTGGCAATGACAAAGAAAACGGTACCTACATGTACATTCATGCACTGGAAAGTGATTAGTTTTAAATCCATACTGCTCCAAAGGTAACATGTTATATTTGTGAAGAAAATTTCTAATTAATTCCAATAATTAATTTTTCAATGCCCTTGCCAAGTCTTGAGAGAAGCTTATTGGTCTTTAAGTTGAATAATCGACATTTTCCTTTCAAGATCCTTGTGATATTAATATTTTCCACTCTGGGAAAGTAGCCAATTATTAGATATTGAACATATATCTTTTACTTTGTTTTTGGGTAAAATTTAACGAAATATTTTAAACGTCTATTCTATGAGATTTCTTAATATTGAACGATTTTAAAATTTGCTAAACTCGAATAAGTTCAGTTTTGATTAAAGGTATTTCAAATTAATGATAGGAATGTTTCATTTAATGGTCTGTTAATGTTAACAAATAAACTGTTATATAGGGAGATCATAGATAAAATCTTGAAATCAGTAAGAGGAATATTTATATAACGAAAATCAGGAAAATTTTCCATTTTCCCATGTCTTAACCAAAGGAAAAGGGTTTTTTATTGTTGTGATTTTAAGATTCAACATTCGGTTGTTATATTTTTGTATAATTTAAATCATTTATTTTTAACTTAGACCAGATATAAAACTGAACCATGTAAGTAAATTATGAGATTACAATTTTGTAATAGATAAATAGGTATAAAAAGTTTAAAAATAAATGTAATCTTTATCGTTAATTGATGATGAACTGTTATCACATTTTCGTTGATTTGTGATGGCGCTTTTATTATTTCCAACAACCATGGGTTTTATTGCGTTTATTTTCTGCTGAATTGTACCCCCTATTACCTACTACTTCATTGAAGAGATTGTGGAGGCGTCGAAATCGGTCTACCGGACGAATCACGGGTGTTATCCAAAGTTATAATACATTTTTTATGGTTTAAAAGAAGTATTTGTTTTGTTACCGTTCTGTGTTTTATGAAAGCTCTAACTTGAATAATGATTATTTATAGTATTAGGTGCCTCGTTGTGAGCGAATAGTACTTCGATACGATATTTCACTTAATAAATGTCATAATAATCTTGAATCCACTATGAATATGTTAACATCGATTGACTCTAAATCTTAGATTGGCACTGAAAAAGTAATTCAATGTAATTAGCTAGTTAGGTTGTAAAATTTCCTATTATTTTCTACAAAACGTTTGGGGAAAATTTATGTTCCTACTCTAAAATTTAAATTGACCACCCTCATAGCTTTTAAATCAGAAAAGGAGGTGCAATATTAGATAAAATTCAGAATAAATAGTCTTTTTAATGGGGAAATTATGCTCATTTTAGGGGTGTACGTGCATGTTTAAATTTGGGCTCTATTTATAGTTATATACAAGGAATTACTAGAAAATTTCAGAAGGAATCGGCAGTGTTTTAAATATCAAAAAGCAGGTTGGTTATGTTTTATATATCTAGTGTCTTCAACAAGAGAAAAAAAGGTCTCACGGGACTGGTACAATAATGATTTAGCATGTATTGGGGGTCAGCTGGATAGCTTTTACTGGCTTAAGAGTATTACTCACTGCGAAGATGTAGGACATTGATATAATGTATTGAGGAGATAATATGAATAAAATATTGCTACTAATTGTAAGAAAGATTTTTTTTTGCAAAAAATACAAGATTCAACAAATAAATCAAGGGATTTATGGAACCTAAACTAAAATGATAACAATTATCATGAGATAAAACTCATTTCTGAGAATATAGTTGTTTTTGAGCCGTCCCGTGTAGCAAATATGTTTGCAAATTAGTTTAGTACGGTTTCCACAAAAAAAGTCAACGATAGAAATGCCAATATGACAGAAACTAGCACAACTTCGACTCTCCCAGCTAATTCTATAGTCTTAAATGAGGTAATGGGAAATGACGTATTAAAGATTGTGAAGTTTTTGGTAAACAAGATTTCTTCTGGTAGTGATGATCTTAACTTCAGGTTAAGGCCCTAAAATACCACATTAGTGAACTTTTAACAACGTTAATGAATTGAGGAAAAGTTTTGGAAACCACTGTTGTGTTCTATTTATTAAGAGAGGCAGTCGTGATAATATAGCAATAATACAGACAAATTTGCATACTAAGTTGTTTTTCAAAAAAATTATTCACTCAAAAATGATGTCATTTTTAATTTAATTAAAAATCATTAATAAGACTGGAGATAGATCCTTGTCAGACATCTCCACTCACACATCATTTCGTCATTTAATAAACTTTACTTATTTCAGCTTGGATCCGGGTATATATACAGGGTGATTCAAAAATCGATCACGAAACTTAAGGGGGTGATTCTACTTGACAAAATAAGGGTAGAGCTTCATATAATTTTTTTTCAAAATGTCATTCGTTTTCGAGTTACAAGCCGTCCAAGTTCAAGTTTTTATTTTTTGTTTTTTGAATTACTCGCTTACAGGAAAACCGATTTGACTAATATTTGAAAGATAGGCTAAGTCTTCTGCGCTTCATCATTTTAGTAACAATTCACATTGATTGTTTGCCGCTAGAGGGCACTTTACCTACATTGAAAATTGTTTTTTTTGTCATAATTTTTTAGTGTTGACAGCTACAGTAGTTTTTGGCATAATTTCTGAAAGACTGATGCCAGGCCTTTAAAAAAGGTGCTCCTTATTTACATCGCTAAACCCAACGGTTTAGACGTAAATCACCCTTAAAAATTAAGTGGTAAATTTACTTTTCTCATTTCATTACCACCAGCTACCAGGTAAATAGCTATCAAAGTATACTAGAGCTGTCAGTTTAACATCAAATAAATTCGCTTTTTAAACTATTTAATTTATAATCTTAAAATAACTAATAATGGCTAATCACCAATATTCAAATATCGAATATTGTGATATCCATTTTTGTTATGGAAAAGCAAATGGTAATGCAGAGTTGGCAAGAAGATATTATATGGAGAGTTATCCGGAAAGAAATATCCCTCATGCTCAAACATTTTCCAGTGTGCACAGGAGGCTTGCGGAATGTGGTTCCTTTAAAAGTTATAATGGAAATAGGGGAAGACCTAGAACTGCTAGAAACGTGCAACAAGAAGAAAGAGTGCTTGAAATTATTGAAGATAATCCAGGTATTAGTACTAGAAAAATTGGGAATGAAGTGCGGCTCTGTCAGGCTAGTTCATGGAGGATACTAAGACAAGAACAACTCTACCCGTTTCATTCAAAAAAGGTGCAGGCTCTTTATGACGATGATCGGCCGAGACGGTTGGAAATGTGCAATCAGATCCTAGCTAAGTATGAACACGATAATCGATTAATTGGCGTCATATTATTCACTGACGAAGCTGGTTTCACTCGTGATGGCATAACAAATCTACACAACATCCACACATATGCTTACGAGAACCCAAACAATGTGGTAGAAACGAAACATCAGCGTAGATTTTCACTAAATGTGTGGGCAGGGATAATAGGAGATTACCTTATTGGTCCTCATTTCTTTGATGGCCCATTAACTGGTGACGTATACTTAGATTTTATCCAAAATCGTCTCCCATTGTATCTGGAAGATGTGCCATTGGAAGTAAGGGCCAACATGTGGATCCTTCAAGACGGAGCTCCGCCCCACTTTAGTATACGTGTCCGACAGTATTTGAATGCAACGTATCCTGAGCGATGGATAGGACGAAGTGGACCATTGGCATGGGCAGCGAGGTCACCAGACCTTAATCCTATGGATTTTTTCTTTTGGGGTCATTTGAAACAATTGGTGTACGATATTCCAGTAATCAACGTCGAGGATCTTCGCTTCAGGATAATCGAAAAGTGCCAAATTATTAAAGAAACACCAGAAATTTTTCATCGAGTTAGGCGACATTTTTTGAAGAGTGTTAGGAAATGTATGGAAGAAAATGGGGGACATTTTGAGAATCTTTTTTAGTTTGTTTAGTACTGTTTCATTAATTTTTATCAATTAAATGTATATCGCAATAATCCATAATATGAATATTTACTGATTAGCCATTATTAGTTATTTTAAGATTATAAATTAAATAGTTTAAAAAGCGAATTTATTTGATGTTAAACTGACAGCTCTAGTATACTTTGATAGTTATTTACCTGGTAGCTGGTGGTAATGAAATGAGAAAAGTAAATTTACCACTTAATTTTTAAGGGTGATTTACGTCTAAACCGTTGGGTTTAGCGATGTAAATAAAGAGCACCTTTTTTAAAGGCCTGGCATCAGTCTTTCAGAAATTATGCCAAAAACTACTGTAGCTGTCAACACTAAAAAATTATGACAAAAAAACAATTTTCAATGTAGGTAAAGTGCCCTCTAGCGGCAAACAATCAATGTGAATTGTTACTAAAATGATGAAGCGCAGAAGACTTAGCCTATCTTTCAAATATTAGTCAAATCGGTTTTCCTGTAAGCGAGTAATTCAAAAAACAAAAAATAAAAACTTGAACTTGGACGGCTTGTAACTCGAAAACGAATGACATTTTGAAAAAAAATTATATGAAGCTCTACCCTTATTTTGTCAAGTAGAATCACCCCCTTAAGTTTCGTGATCGATTTTTGAATCACCCTGTATATATATATAAATTTTCTTCTTTTATATTCTTGGGAAGTTTATACGTGAATGTCAAAGAAAAAAACGTTTTTTGACGGTTCGCGTTTGTTCATGGCATTTTTAAATTTTTTTTCTTCATTTTAATAACGCATTTTCTTTTATCAAAAAGTCTAAAGGTTAAAATCACATAAAACATGGTTACATGTTAAAAGAAAGAATGAAAGGACAATTCAAAAAAACTCAAAAAACAAGTTTTACAATTAAAATTTAATATACATAGTTTAAAAAATATTCAATTTTCACAAAAATATGTGGTTACGCATCTTGAATTTGCAATATTTATTTTAATACTGAATGGTAAACTCTAAAAATTGTAGTTCTGAAAAACTATTCTTTTTTTATTAAATTATTTTTTAGTCATGACTTATGGGTTTTTTGTTTTGGTTTTATAACTATTAAAATATAATGTATTAAAGACGATATTCCGATTTATTTTATTTTAAGAGGATATATTAGTTTTTAATAAGATTTGCGTAAACGGGACTCAGGATTTTTAAATCAGTTTTATTGTTATTGCGCTTTTTTCCTTTTTTTATTTTCATCATTTCCTTTACATTTAATTTGTTATAATTGTGGTCACGTCCAATTATTGCTGTAGTCGATGGAATGGCAGTTGTAGCGTTTTTCCTAAATTTTCATCCAATTAAAGTATTTTTAAATAATTGTATGGTAACTCCTTTATATTTGTTTGGACAATTGGGGTAAGGAATTGAATATAGAACATTAGAATTTTTAATTTTAGGGGTTTTACTTTTCAGACAATGATGTTATGTTGGTCCAGAATATATTAATTTTTTTCCGAAAGTCAGTTGGTATAAGGCAAGGCAATAAATTTCGATGTATTGATAGGAGCAGTTGTCGAATTATAAAATTTGTATATGGCTCTTTCTGCTAGACTAATGATAACATTATTTTTCTGCGGCATATAGTTAAGATTTTATTATTTGTTCGGATAAGAGTCACATGCAAAAAGTTGAGCTTACCGTCAATTTCCGATATGAATTGTAACATTCTATGAAAGCTGTTAAATGCTTGAATGATTACATTTGTTTTAGTAGAGGGGACAGCCATCAAAGATTCCTCCACATATCTCTTAAAGAATATTATATGGAATTTAAGGTCATTGATAATTCTTTTCTTTAAATATTTTTTAATTAACTGTGGAGTAGTGAGGAAGATTTTTGAGCCCATAACACAGCGATTTTTTGTTTGTAAAATGTATTATTATATTGAGAGTAATTTCCATTTAAGGTGAGGTCAACAGGTTCCATGAAATGATTTTTAGACAAGGTCGTGTATTGCTTTGAAATTTCTCAATTTTTAGATAAAACAACTCTTACAAGTTCATTTGGATTGTTAGTCCAAGGCGATACAACACCTAAAGAAACTACTTTGTAATTTTCTGAAATGTTTACATTATCTATAAAATTTTTGAATGTAAAAGAGCCTTAATAATAATAATTTGAGATGCAATTTGGTAATAATGTTTATATTTGATAGACTATAAAAAGTTGACTGTATGTATAAGATACGATTGTTTTATTGGTACGTTTTGTTTGCGGATTTTAGCAAGACCATGGAGGAACAACATTGTGAATACTTAGGCTTTTCGCTTGATTGTCACTTATTTGTTTAGAATGTAACAGTTTTTTCAAAAAGGCATTATTTTTTTTTTGATATAAAAAAGTGGAGCCACTTTTAATTTTGTTGTAAGTGATATCATCACTCAATACGGAGTTCATTCTCGTCTTATAATCAACAGTGTTCATAATTACCGTTTAATTGCTTTATCGGGTTTTAAGGCTGTAACTAGAAGATTGTTTTTTCCAAAAATTTTTATTTCGTTTAGTTTAGTTAGAAATAAAAAAAGAAAAAAAACAATTAATTACAGAAATGATATATGTAACCTGGATCACATTTACACAAATCTTACTAAAAACTAATATATATATATATATATATATATATATATATATATATATATATATAAATATATACATATATATATATATATATATATATATATATATATATATATATATATATATATATATAATTAATTTTTATAGATACACGGTTATTTGTATTGTAGGTTTTTATGACGTTTCGCTGTACTTTTGTGTATTGTTTACGATAATATGTATTATATTCTGTTCTATTTTATGAAAACTGAATTTTACCTAACTTTTAAAAATTGTGATTTAGTGATATCATTTTTTTAGTTAAAATAAATTTCAAAAATTATCTTAAAAATTCAAAATATTATAAGAGAAGTGATATTGCCAATATTTCCAAGATGGAAGGAAATTTCATAAAACAAATATAAAATAAATCAAACAAATTGTTTAAGAAACAAGATATATCATAAACTCTGCAAAAGACGATACATCTAATGTTGGATCTTTAAGATCTAAACACAAAAATCATTTATTTGTCAATACTCCGATTTTTTATACCATTTTATTGGCAATTATATTGAATTCGAAGTTCAAGTATCTCCACTGTTATTTATTCATTCCTGAATTATCTTGGTATT